>MCGE01000025.1:0-557977 GCA_002105175.1 Absidia repens | reverse complement strand
AGCTCACCCATTTAACAATAACAGTTTTCATAAGGATCAGTGACGAGAAACACAAGCGAAAAAAAAAAAAAAAAAAAAACGAAAAACTTTATTCATCAACTGTGCGGTTTAAACGCCGCCCAAGTAACTGGCCCTTTGGTGTTACTAATCAGTAAAAAGGTGTTTCTCCCTTTAAAGCTCTCATTGTTTGAATAAAAAAATAATACCCAGGCTTTCTAAGAAATATCAATACTTTAGTTTGTTTCTCCTTTTCCATCTGATGCTACAAAATCACACTAAAATGTTCATGCGAGTTTATTTTAAAACACCGCATCTGGAGTTGTGGGGAAGAATCGACTGTGCTTTTTTTTTTTGCCACTCATAAATGCTTATCCGAGATCGACAACCATGATTGAAGAGCTCCTTTATTCAAGATGCAAAACATTTCTCCCATTGTTATAATTTATGGCACTACAAACAATGTCACGTATTTTATTACTCATTCTGCTTCTTACATCAGTGCGGGACACTACACCATCGTAAGAAACATATCCCTCTCAAATAGTTGATATTTTTGACTCAGATCGTCATTGGGGCACAGAGAAGCGTCGATGAACTTCAGCTTGATAGGCTGGATCTATATTTATCAGATATGGTGTAGTTCATCAAATATATAAAATAAAATTGTGTCTCAAGGAAAATAACGAAGATATTTATTTTACTTGACAATAGACACTTTAATGATAGTAAAAGTAAAAGGGAACGAAATTACGAGCTGGGGGTTATCTACGAAGACCCTTTTCACGTTTGAACTTGTTTAGCTATGGCTGAAAGATCAAGGAATTGCAGCAACATGATGTTTAACAAAACAAAAGAAACGTCATAAGGTAAAATAGACACCCTCCTTCGTTTCAATTTACCATATTTTTATAGACTCATCTCCGCTTATTTATTTAAGCTCTCTTCCCTGTCTTTTTTTTTTTTTTCATGTGTCCACCACAGCCTTCTTCCAAGTCCATTAAAAAAAATTTCCTCGCCTATATGATATTTAAACGCTAGTAACCGTCGACGGAGCATTGAGCATGACGTTTGATTGATATTTGATACATGCCTACTCTTTTCTTTTCTACACGTACAGGCACTATCCATTGTTGGTGTACCTATTTTCCAGAGCAAACAAAATGTAGAGACACTTAGCACGCAAGAATTTAAGAAATATTTTATTTAAATAAAGATATAAACTATAGCAATTAAACTAAGCTAGTCGAATGATAGTACCATGGCACCTGTTGAAGTGCGAGGCTATTAAAGTGTGTGAGGAATAGGGGTACCTTGTTGTAGAATAGACATAGCGAAACAAATTATCTAAACATAGTGAGTAAGCTATTCCATAGTAAAGGAACCAACTAAACCAGACCGAATTGGTCCACCTTGTACGCAAAACGGATCAAGAGAATAAACCAACCATATTCCCTGCGTTAAATGACAATGGTTATTGTCCGGAGACCAGAACTATCACGTTAATAATATTGTATGGTGTTGGCATTTGTCAAAAAAAAAAAAAAGGATGGTTATTCCTCCTTCCCCCCCCCAAAAAAAGCCGCACACAAGACCATCATGAAAGACAAAAAAATGATTCAAATCCCGCACACGTGGATTTTTTTAGTTTCGCCCATTTTTATTCTTCGCTGTCTTTAGGGGGCTGGCTGTAATGGATGAGAAGCAGCTGGTGTCCAACCGGACGTAGGTTCGAACCCTACCAGCTCCACCCCTCCTCTCACTTCCCTTTTCCCGTCCCCCTCCCCCGCAACCCTCTTCCGTGCAAAAAACCGTCCTCCTATTTCCCTTTATATATCTAGGCGGCAGGACGTTAAATAAAGCCAGCACTCCTACCAGAGCTTGCCCTAAAAAAAAAAAAAAAAAAAAAAAAAAAAAAAAAAAATTCTTCGCTGTCTTTGGGGCTGGCTGTAATGGATGAGAAGCAGCTGGTGTCCAACCGGACGTAGGTTCGAACCCTACCAGCTCCACCCCTCCTCTCACTTCCCTTTTCCCGTCCCCCTCCCCCGCAACCCTCTTCCGTGCAAAAAACCGTCCTCCTATTTCCCTTTATATATCTAGGCGGCAGGACGTTAAATAAAGCCAGCACTCCTACCAGAGCTTGCCCTAAAAAAAAAAAATTCTTCGCTGTCTTTCCTTTTCTATTTCTTTTTCTTTCTTCTTTTTTCTCCGCCATTCAAGTTTTTTGAAGTTAAGATGATCTTAGATTAGTGTCAGGACTAGCTTAGAAGGGTTTTCACTCAGGGATTACAAGATGCATGGGCAAACCCTTTCATTTTGGATTCAGGATTTAGGACCTCCATTTGCTGGCTTTTTGGAGCATTCATTCGCTTAGCTTAGTTTTAGGTTGCCCATAGTTTGAATATATATTTGAATAAAACATATCTCTTTTTTAATTGCTTCAAAGAATATGTTCAGTCAGTCTCTCTCTCATGTTTTGTGCAACGGATCCCTTTTTTATTGCCACTCCCCTTTCCATTAGTATTGACTGTTATTGTGCCTTTAATAAAAAAAAAAGAGTATACCTTTAATTACATTCCCATTTATTGCATAATATATTACATCCCATTATACAATTGCACCATCTCATCGGTGCTGATTCTTTATCAGATCTCCCTCTAATCCCCCTCCCCCATGCTACTTCCATCAGAGACTCCATGTTCCAGTGAACTCCGCGCTTTTAGTTTACTATATATCGTATTGCTTCAATAAAAAATGTCTTTTTTATTAACCATCTTCTGACCCATTAGATAGTATAAAATATCCGTTATTATGAATGTTTTGTGAGTGTCCTACCGAACATTTGCTTTCTAGCTCACTCCCTATGACTATTCTCCCCTCCCCTCTCCTCCCCGTGAAGATCCAAGGACTGGTTCGTACCTCTTGGATCATTTACTATAAAAGCTAGACATATTCCTACTAGGCCAATCATACAAATGAATATGAATTGTATTATGTACGTAGTCATTGCTAAAGAGCATTTTACATTACCTTTTCGTTTCTCTATAATCCAAAATGCCGAATGACGTTTATCTAATTTCGTCAAAAACCACACTTTAACGACATCCATTAGTTCAAGGTTTTTCAAGCAAGAGAATGTTTTGAAATTTAATATAAAATAAATCGGTGGTTGGGGGGAAAAAATCTCATCATTATCAATTTATTCAGTACACGAAGTAGTAGTTTCGAAATGTTAGTCATCGTACGTATGTGAGATATGTGAAAGTGAAGGCCGTTTTTAAATTGCTTAAAAGGTTCCTTCATATTCAATAGTGAGTGTGTATGTGTGTGTGTGTGTGTGCTAATTGACAAATAGCGTGAAGCAGGATTTTGTCCGTGGGTCAAAAATGATCTACCAAGATAGAAACAATGAAGTAAAATACATTGAAGGTAGTTCTTAGGAGGTTTTTGCATGAAAAATGAAATAATACGACGCAACTGATCCCACTTCAGACTCCCAGATTTAAAATAAGGATAAGAACCCACGTGGGTCTAAACATTGAAGCATGGAGTTTGATGGAATAAATATTAGACGTCATGGTCTCCGTTGTGTACTCGGGGGTGGTCGGTTGCTTGGTGTATAGCTTACTTCGTTTGCATTTATGTATTTTGTTTTCATTATTCCATACCTAGTAGAAATAATATACTAGATATATATACAATAAGTACAGCCTACTGGAGGTTATCATATTGTATATGGATGACTAGGCTAATTAATGTAAATGGTAGAGTAGGAATAGAACCACCTTTCATATTAAATAACCTAGCAGTGCCGACCATTTACTGAGGCTAATGAAATGAAAGAGTTTATAGCGAAGACTACACTCATGGCATGGTTTATGTTGACTGGTACAATTAATAGACAAGAAATAAGACCTCATTATATATTCAGTGGCCTATGACAGTTATTTTATTGTTGTGGCTCTGGGGAAGACGTAGTTATAATGAGTAAGCCGGAACGCAGGTGCTTCACAACACACTCTACCAACAGCTACAATAGTGATTTTGCTTATTATTTAATGGGTCAGAGGATGGTTAATAAAAAGATAGTGTTTTATTGAAACGGTAAGGTTATAATAAACTAAAAGCTAGAAGTCTTTGTAACAAGGGATATAATAGAAATAGCATGACGAAGACGACTGAGATATTTCAAGAATGGTCAGCACTAATAAAAACATATAATCATAGAAAATGGATCTAATGTACTGTACAAAGGCATGAGATAAACTAATGGAACATTTTTTCATTGAAGCAAGTAAAAAAGAGATATGTTTTATTCAAATATATATTCAAACCATGGGCAGACTAAAACTAAGCTAAGCGAATGAATGCTCCAAAAAGCCAACAAATGGAGGTCCTAAATCCTGAATCCAAAATGAAAGGGTTTGCCCATGCATCTTGTAATCCCTGAGTGAAAACCCTTCTAAACTAGTCCTGACATTAATCTATGATCAAAAAAGTTGAGTGGTGGAGAACGAAAGAAAGAAAAAGAAAGAGAGGGAGCGAAAAAAAATATAATGGGAGAAAATAAAATTTTTCACGTGTGCGGGATGTGAAACTCTTCCTGAGCTGACTTTTGTGATGTGAGGATTGATTTGCGAAATTTTTAGCCTGCCCAGTATGTACAGTACCTACTGTACAGTACAGTACAGGAACCTAACCCCACCATCACCTCCTGATAGATATGGAAAATCCTCCACTTACTATTCTAAAATGTACCATGATGAAAATATATTCTTCACAATACCACAAAAAAAAGAGAGAGAAAGACCTCTGAGATGAAGAAAATAATCAAAGCGGAGACGTTAGTAGATTATCATACAGATACAATGTATAAATTTAGGTGATTGATCTGTTCACAGACTAATGAATTTTCCAGCAAAAGCGAGGGAAAATAAAATCAAATTTGAAAATTGAGTTGGGTCAGGATCGAATTATTAACAGACGCAGGATGTAATCTGTAATTCCCATTCTGAAATATCACCGCAATCCAAGGTTGCAGCTATTCATACGCAGTATTATTGGGTCAAGTCTGACGCACCCCACCCCCAGCACATGACATGCGACCCCTCTGCTCATGATAACTCCTTAAGTGATCTACTCAGTCGCCCTAAAGTACTTCCTTTCCCCGTGAAACCTCACTCGATCCAAACGGCTTCTCATGCAAGTTCAACCAGACATTGACAAGTGGTAAATCAAGTAATAATAAACGGAGAGAGAGAGACAGTATAGTATGATGGACAAAAACAAAGTTTTATTCGATATATATATATATATATATATTATAGAGGCAAAAGATAAAAATATAAATAGATATAACTAAAAATAACTAAACTATTGATCCAAGGGACGATCTACGTGTTGTCTTGTGAGCTGCCAAATCCAATCTGTCCGAGCACTGTTGTCCTGATCCTCGGGTTTGTCATTATTGGTGTGATTTGTATTGAGTTTGTCGTTTTTGGTTTCAGTGGAGGATTGGATTGCTTGATGCCATGTTAGGGATGAAGAGGGGTCTTGTCTTTCTGAGGACTGATTTGAGTCCAATATAATGGATGATGAAGCGCCGTCCTTGCTAGTTGATGTGGGTGTCGGTGGGGCACTATCAGATTCTTCTTCCAAATCGCTGGTATGATCACATCTTAAAACACCATCACTGTCGTTGTCGTCATTGTCATCGGTAGATTGCCGTGAGTGGTGTGAGGTGGTGGGAGTGTCGGAATCACACATTGTGGCTGAAGTAGGGTTGTTTCTATGATAATGTTGAGGGTAAGTGTATTCATCTGTTTCATTTTCGGTATCGTCATTGTCAATGTCATGAGACTTGTTGTGATTTCCAATACGATCATCAAAGAAGGGTTGATTGATGTAGATAGGTGATGGGTGATTGAGGTAGTCAATTTCATGGGGGGTTGCAAAGGTATCATTTGTTGTCATATGTATTCCATCTGCAACAACAACATCATCATCATCATCGTCGTCGTCGTCATCGTTGTCATTTTCATCAATATCGCCTTCAGAATGTACATCGTCGTTAGTTGCATCGTGATGTTCTGCCATTAATAATTGCTGGTATTCCGCTTCTGCAAATTCAGACCAATCACTACATATATACATACATACATATAACAATTAGCCTTTAATGTCTCTTTACTTCTGTTATTGATTGTTATTCATACCTGAACATCAAGTATCCAAAATGTGCATCGTCCAACAAAGCACCGTGAAGAAGAGACCGTTGATCAAGAGGAGAAGAGACGACGGATCTGATTTTTTCCATTTCAAGTTGTAATTTGAGCCGTAGGCTTCCTTGGTGTGATTCGTGTATTTGAAATTTGTTGAAATGAAGAAAGGTGTCAAAGAAACGTTCAGCCAAAAAACCGTTGCGTTTCAGATCCTGAAGTCGAAATTGCCCAGGGTGCTGTGGTTGAATAAGGTCGTTCATTTGGCGTAAAATGTCATCAAACCGTACAAGGTCTTCCTCCATCCAGTCCTCACCTGCATCCCCGATGTTGTTGTGGTTGCTTTTTCCGTGGATATCGTTGCTGTAGCTTATTTGTCGAGCTATTTGATCGTTCCAGTAATTTTCCAACTCGTAGCTTGACAGAATGCCATCCCCATCTTCATCCATACAGCGAAACCTATTAAAACAAAGACATTACTATTTGAGACCAACCTAAAGATACTACCTTTTTTATTCTCAACTTACCAATATTCGATTGCTTTTGGCGATGTTTTGTCCACTTCATTGAGCAAAAACCCTGATCGTGTTTGTGTTTTTTTTAAAAAAAAAAAAGGGGGGGATTTAGCGGTTAAAGAAGGAAAAGCAAGAAAGGAGGGCCTTACAAATAAAATCCAAAAACGATAAGGAATTGGTCGGAGTCTCGCGGGAAAAGGTGGCGATCCTGCCGCATTGAATAATGCGATGCACAATACGTGGTGATAAACACCCATCATTATAATGGATAAGATTATTTTCGGTAATCATCAAGTCGTGGTCTTGATCCAAGGCCCAAAATTTACAATAAATTACATAAAAGTGTTTATAGGAAAAATAATCAGAAGTCTACAGAAAAAAAAAAAAATTGTCGCGTCAGTTTAGATATCATACAGTATCAAATAATGCGATGGATGATCCTTATCATTACTTGCATTATTTAATTCGGTGCATGATCCTAATGTTTTGACTCTATCAGTAAATTTGCTTTTTCGAAATTGCTTTAGTGTCATCCTGCCATTAGAACACTCTGCATCGTAAAATAACCGACAGATCACTGTTTCAACTAACGCAACAAATAAAACGGAGACAGAGAAAAAATAATGATATTTTAGCGTTAATGACCATACACACCCATACACACTCCCTAATCTACCTCCTCTCATCATCTCCTCTCCCCCTTTTTTTTTTTTTTTCTTGTTTCTTAGGTCATCTTTACTGTATCTTTCTTGGAACATGGTATTATCTGACAAGAATTGTAGTCCCGGATGATTCAATACAACGTCTAGGTTGGAAGGAAATACAGAATAGATTAGCAGACAAGTCCGATATGAAAGATGCAGCGAGGTTTAATTAGGATGATATATATTTACCTTGTAAGACGGGCAAAAAATCATCTGGAGTAAGCCATTCACCAACATCATCATGACCATGTTTCTTCAATACGGAGAAGAATAGAGACTCATCATCATATCGATCTTTTGATATCATAATCCATGAACTATATACACCCATTATATACAGTAAGGAGAGGAGCGGGGACAAAAGTAAGTAAAAATAAACTACATGTATTTTTTTTTTGTCAGGTAAAAGACGATCATCCTCCAAAAATGGAAATTCAGGGGGACCTCTTTATATTTTTATTTTTTTTGGCTTACTGAACAAACTGAGCATAGGCAATTCGATTTTCTTGAAATGATGGAACCATTTTTCGGAATAGCGCCATGTTCATATAACGAGGCAATCCACATGATTTGGTCACGGCAATAAAACACGCTTCTGTCAAATAAGGTCGATAGCCATATAAATGTTTCACGATTGCCTAGTGATTTATTAGAATAGAATTGAAAAAAAAAAAAAGAAGATGGTCGATTTAAGTATTGTTCATTAAGAATTCTTTTTTGTCATACCAAAATTTTACGCCTTCTTTGTTCTTGTTCAACATGTGAAGTGGGATGACCATTAGGAAAGAAAAAAGGTGGAATGGCTTTACTGGACGTCATAGCAGTCTTCTTTTTTCTTGTGTGCAAAGAAAAGGAAAAAAAAAAAGAGAGAGAGAGAGATGGTCAGTACTTTTTTTATTTATTTTGTTCTGATGTGGTAGGGAGTTTTTATTTGTTGTAACATGTCAAAACGTTTTCCTTTACATTCCTTTCAATTTTCTCCTTAACCTGAAATACATATATAAAAGAATCAAACAATGACACCCATTTCATAAAGTTAGGAGTTTTTATTTTTATATCATATATAAATATCAAACCATACGCTACTAATAAACACACCCTTACATCCGTTCACTTTATTTGAAGCATGCTCTCCTCTTCTGCCACACATTGTTTTATTTTATTTTATTTTTTACCCCTCTCCAGTCTGTCCTTGACCCCTCAAATCATATAATCATTTCACATCATACAGTAGATACACGCACACTCACACACACACATCCCATCTTTTTCTCTCTCTTTCACCTTGCATATATATATATATATATATATATATATATACTATATAAACCCACATACACATACCCATTTCTCCCTTCTTTTTTTTTTTTTTTTCCTTTTTCTTGGTCAATTTGACAAAATTTGTTTTTCGTCCGATCATATATTTTCAAAATTTGAGCAAAAAGTAAACCCAATCTTGGCCTTTATTGATTGATCAAGAATAAAAAAAAAACTAAAAAAAACTAAAAACATAATGATAAGATAATAACTAAATAAAAACTAAAAGAGAATCACTATACAACTATACAATATAAAACTATACACTAATCACCGAGAGGAAGAGAAAGGAGGTCGCTGTCATTGTCGTCACATCACTACAAAGGTAAGGGGTAAGGTTTTCACTGCAAAACATGACCTTCTGTCTTTCGATCCATTTCCAGAGATCCATTTCCCCAAGCCAAAGACGAATCTGCAAGCAACTGGTGCATCGCATTGGGATCTGTCGCCATCATCATCATTTGTGAATCGTCTTCCATCATCGGCGTGTAAGAGGTCATAGGCGTTTGTTGAGAACTGGATGGTAATGAAGGCGAAGATGCTAAGGCCATGTCTTGATGCATTGAATAATGCTGCGGCTGCGGTAGTTGTTGTTGTTGTTGTTGACGATAATCCATCGCGTTGATCGCATCTACTTGCATCATGGAAGACGGTGACGAACTATAATCCATTGCCATAGGTGACGTGAATCCAGTTGTATCCATCTCAGTAAAGGAGATCGTGTGTCGCCGATGTAAGGGTGTTGTTGCCATTGCTGAGAAATTGACCTGGTGGTGTGACATGGTGGTTGTTGGCATCATATTTTGAGGAGCGGGTTGATAACTCTGTGGATAACGAGGTGGGTCGTTTTGTTGTTGGGCACCTAAATGTTGTGGCTGTGGAGGAGGAGTGGGATGGTAGTTGGTGTGCTGTTGTTGTTGATTCTGGCCGTTATCATATAATGGCTGAGATGATTCTTTCATATGATGATGATGATGTTGTTGTTGTTGTTGTTGACGTTGATATTGCTGGTTTTGTTGTTGTTGTTGTTGTATTCGCTGCTGTTGCTGTGAATTAACGTGAAGTGAAGATGGAGGAGGATATTGCTGTATGGTATGTTGAAGTTGTTGTGAATGCATAGGTAGGAATTTCATAGATCGGTGCTTTTTTAAACGACTTTCCGACGGAGTACCTGGGGAAGCGGCACGAGCGTAGCCAGATTTGTTCATGTGACGATGATTCAAAGAGCGGAGGTCTTCTTGTGAATGAGAATAATGATGGTGAAGGGGTCGAGGCATCCGTCGCTGCGGTTGGGGTTGCATAGGTAATTGTATCGGCTGTTGATGATGGTTGTAAGGAGTCAATGGAATATTACCAAATTGCATCATGGAGGCTAAACGAGCTGGATCAGTGATTGATGCACTAGAGTTGAATAGGGCAGCTGGATTAACTGTGGAGGAAGTTGTTGATCCATGAGGTGAGTGCTGTTGTGGTTGTGGTTGCGAACATGATGAAACTGAGGTAGGCGATTGCTGTCCTGATGATGATACGTGCGTATAAGCAGACGGCGATAAAGTAGCTGCTGGCGTTGCGGAACCAGAAGTAACGCTGTTTTCATGATGAGGTTGAGGATGCTGATGATGTGAGTCTGGCGTAAAAATTTGAGAGGGAAAGCGTTTGAGGTGAGATCCAGATACAGTGCTTCGTCGCGGAGGCTTTCCCAATTTTGTCTGTCGATTCATTCTATCAGTGACTGATCCAGTAGAGGTTGAAACTACAGAGGAGCTGAGTACAGGTGAAGATGAAGAGGAAGTCGATGATCCGTCGTTATTGGCAGTGGTAAAGCTTGATGATCCATCTGGAGAGAGGGGCTGTTGCTGCATCAAATTGCTGTTATTATCTACGGCCAGTTTTCCACACATTTCGGCGAGTTCTGCATCCCTTGCCAAATAACGGAGTTCTACCGCAGATGTTTCGGTGGACAATCTATTGACGATAGAGAGCGCTTGCCAATATAAGGTATTCGCACTGCTTTTCCGATGTTCATCTTGCGCTGTTTCCATTTCGAATTTGTGAACCGCAATCGCCATTGTCACACAAAGAATTGTAAATTGCACGCCACGGGTAGGATAGTGAAATACATTCATACTGTTTGATTCCAAAATGGAATTGGCGATGGAGTTGATGATAGAAGCTGACGTTGCGCAAAGTTGTTGGTGAGGATAAGGATGAGTATTGATGTCGTTTTGTTTGGTGATAGGGTAAAGTACACGATGTCGATGAAGCAGAATAATGGAATAGTGATACATCATATGGAGAAAGCCAACAAACACCTCCGGTACAGCAGCACCAGTTGTATCCGCGGGGTATTTACCACTGTCGGTTGTACTTGGAGCATAATCGAATCGTGGGATGACAGAGATTTCACGCAGATAAGTTTCCAGTGTAGTTTGCATGACTACCAAGCGTCCTTCTTCCTCCACCTGTTGACTGGCCGTCCGCACCGTTCCTTGAATTTGTTGCCTTGATGCTAATCGTCGTGAGAATCCATAAATGTCTGATAGTATCCGACCAAGTCTAATCACAACATTATGCCTTGTTACCAAATCTTCAGATCCATGTCCATTGTCGCCATTTGATAAAGGATAATCAGTTGAGCATTGACTACTAGTGAACCGGGTTTCTCGACCTTCTTCAATACTATAAAGGAAATATTTAGTTTCCGTGAACTTTTTTTTTTTATTTTTTATTTTTTTTATAAAAGATATCAATTTTCTTTTGTCTTACCTTGTCCAAAGGTCGTATAAGAAAGTCATCCAAAAAGTACGCTTTTTAGTTTCATAGTCAGGTGTATCACCAGCACCAGTACCAGCACCAGACACCAAAGTAGATAATTTTAGGGAAGAGCACATATCTACAGCAAGAGTCAAATAATAGCCAGGGCGATAGAAGTACCCACCACGTTTATAGTGTTCCTGATATTTGGTAAGTAGCACCAGGGCTTGTATAGTAGAGATGCGTGGAGTCACACCAGTTTCGTCGATGAGAACAAAGGCACGTTGGTAATAAGAGAATCCTGCAGGTTCATTCGAATGTGTTGCATAAGAAGATGACCATCTAGCAGATACAGCACACATAGCATAAAGAAGAAGCATAGGAGGAGGATTGTTGGGATCCATCAATTGCTGAGTAAATGTTGACATATCAATCATAGGCGTATAAGGGTGGACATATTCAAAATATTTGTCAATCAAAGATGTATCAATATTAGCAAGACAATGATTTGTTGGTACAGGTGTAGTTGGTTCACTTTTGATATCATTGTTGGTGGATAAAGATAAATCAGATGGTTGTCGCCGTAAATCCATATGTCTTTGTTGCTGTTGTTGTTGAGGAAGAGGAGGTGAATGATGATACGAAGAATGTATTTGGTGTCGGTAAATATCATGGGTATAATAAGGTTGTCCAATTTCATTCATAGAGTATTGATCAGGCAATTGCTGCTGTTGTTGTATCGAATTTGGTGTTGGATGAAATTCATTCGCTAAAATTATAAGAAATAGGTGAGTATGCGTAGCCAATAATAATCATGGTCATAAACAAAGAACTTACGTTGTTGCATTGTTGTATCGTCTTCATGAATCCCATTCTTATCTTGTAATGCATGATGATCCAAGGATAAAGCATCATCCAAGATTTCACTTGCTGGTCCACCAATCGTCCGTAGCGCTTTTTCCATCAGTTGAAGTCGGGCTTCCAAGATTTCAATGTACTGTTTAGGAGGTCCACGCTTTGAACTTTGTTGTTGTGGGAAGATACACCTAAAGTTCGATTTACGACACCGTAAACAGGGCTGAATACCTTCGCACTTAACCTTATTCAGCATACATACACACATACGCAATTAAAGAAAAGGATGAGTTGGTTAATTCATCTACTACATTGCTATTATAATGATCTTTGCTATTACCTTTCGTTTTCTACATTCATGACAGGCCACACTTGCTTTGGCTCTTTTACTGCTTGATTTCTTCTTACTAGAATCGCTAAGAGTAGGGGAATCAGGTATAGTTGCTGTTGATTGCATTTGGGAATCAAGAGATGTGTATCAAGTAGTGGTAGTAGTGGTAGTGGTAGTAGTAGTGGTAGTAGTAGTATAGCAGTGGTAAAAGGGCGTGATAATGAAGACGGGGAATCAAGTAAAATGTAATAGATGAAGGAGGGGTATGAAGAAGAAGGTATGTATAAATGTATAAAAAAAGAAAAAGAACTGAAGATAAACTTTTTTTCTTTTTACAACAAAAAAGCACGGTTGCACCCACAAACAAAAAAAAAATGTGAGGAAGAAAAGAAAAGGATGAAAAAGAAAAATTAAGCCCCGCCCAAACTTGGGCCTTTGTTTTGCCTCGTTCCGGAAAAGGAAATGGGATTTATTGGTGTGCTACTTTTCCATATTAAATTAAATAGAACTTGTAATATTGATTTGAAATATCACAATGGTAAAAAAAAAAAAAAAAAAAAAAAAAAATTACTATGCGAACTAGATTATATTTTATGCACGAGAAAAGATGGATTTTCTCTTGAGTGCATTCCTAAACTTCCCAGTAATAGACCTACGGCGGCTTTTGATGCTAGTGCCAATCTTAGTAGAAAATGCCAAACTATACATGGATGGAGACGAGGATGATTGATACATTGATTGAATGTCTTGATCATATATTTTTTTGTGTCCATCACTACCATAGTATAATATTTACAGTTAATAAAAATGAAATCAAACAAAAATGGGTTCCTGTCGGACTTACAAATCAATAAAGTTATTGAAACTGATGTAATCTTTTGGTGGCAATGATGGTGCTGTTCCTGGATCGTTATAAAATACTGTCCCTTTAAACCATTCTTCTTCTTGCTGTTGCTTAGAGAAAATAATTGAGTCATCGTCGTCATCGTCGTCATCATCAGTATGGTGTTGTTGTTGCTGATTTAAATTCATGGATGATACAAATGATCCTTGATCAACATTGTCTGCTGCATCGCCGTCTGCTGCATCTTGTTTTATCCAATCATGATCGTCCTGCTCTTTCTCCCCCTCGTTATCGTTGTCGTCGTCGTGCTGAGATATCCTATGTTCAATCAACGCATAGGGTGCATCATTGCAGTTAGTTGGCGCATATTGATGTATCCCCAAACAAGTGGTAATTGTTGTCTTGCTGGCGATGGATTCAGAAGAAGAAGTGGGTTGGGCTTGTATTTTGTCCTCCTCTTCTTCCCCATCTTCATCTTGATCAATGCAACAAATAAAGGAAGATCCTTCCTGGTTAGGCGCTAATATTGTTGCTGGCTGAGGATCATTCTTATTATTCGCTTTAATATTATTATTTATGTACCGCTGTACCCAGTCATAGTTATCCGTCATGGCTATAATGGTTTTGAAGATACTAAAATTCACACCATTTGATATACTGATAATGTCGTGGGCGATCGTTTCGGTAAAAACTAAATCCAGTTTTAATATAGAATTGGTACGAACCAGCATAGCTTGATATAACAGGTAAAGAAAGGAAAATTGAAGAAAAAAAAAAAAAGAATAAGGCGTGCTGTTTTTAACGCATTGCATTTTAAATACGTTAATGGCAAAAAATAAAAAATAACGGGAGATCTCCTAGCTGGGCTTGAATTGTTATGCCTGCCAGCAGTGCTCAGGAAAAAAAAAAAAAAAAGTTTCTTCGTTTTCTTCTATTTCTTTCCTTTTCGCCGTCTTTTTCTTTTTCTCTTGACTATTTTACACATACACATTATACGATGCCCCAAGAAGACACTTCTACACTATCTATTGTCGATTCTTCTGGAAGACAAGTTAGTATACTCAATCACCATCAAGACGCTTCTCCTATTACTTCACTATTACAGCCACCACCGCCACAAAATCAACAGTATGAACAACATCAACAAGACGACGATACAACTATGGATGAATCTTCAATCGCAACAACTATAAGAAGGAAATATGTATGTAATGCATCTGGATGTTTCAAAAGCTTTACGACTAGCGGTCATCTCGCAAGACATCACAGGATTCATACAGGCGAAAAGAATTTCCCATGTCTCTTTCCTGGGTGCCAGTCTCGGTTCTCTCGTCAAGACAATATGATGCAACACTATCGTACTCACATGTCTCCTAAATCACGGCGGTCCAAGAAGCAACAACAACAGCAACAGCAGCAACAACAGTCCTTAGACGATAGATCGCACCCTCGTCTTCATGCTCATCATCGTATTCACTCAGACACCACAGCCCCACTGACTATTGATCAGCATCTTCAAAACTACCACCAATCTCGCTTGGATCACCATCAATACCATCCTCATCAACACCGTATTTCTTCCGCTACTACTGCTACTACGCCTTCTTCTTTGTCTTCTGCAATACCGTCCTCATCCAATATCGGTGGGATGAGGAGCAATAGCAAATCAAGCAATCATTCGCCTCTATCAACCACAACCCCGCCCACACCCACAACTATGGAATCATCACCTACACCACTACTTACTCCTCTTCGAACTTCACCTGTTGTCAACACGAAAACAATATGTCTACGGATACATTTTATCAACACCGACCTCTCAAATACACCACCTCTACTGAATATCAAGACACGCACCCAACCACTCTGCTGAATCCTACGCCCATTAAAGCCAAGACCAATGATCCAGCAAAACAAAACGACGATTCCTCCTCCTCTTCCTCAAATAGTTTGGTTCAATTGGCAAATATTGTCAGCTCGTTTGGATAAACTCACCCCCCTCCCAAATTTGACCCTTCTTTCTGGCACTTGGTTTTAACCCCCCCCCATCCCATCTCTCCCCCCTACATCTTTTTTTTTATACATGTCCTGTACAAATATAGCCTTTTTAGTGTTAGTTATTCCTTCTCTACATACATATATTTTTTATATTATATGTTGACAACCATATTCCTATCGTAGAGTAGAACATACGCACATATACATACACATATCCCCTTCATTATTATCCTTTGTTTTTTTCAATAAAATATGGTCTTTTTTTTTATTCATCATCATGCAAAAAGAAATTAATAAAAAACTATATTTTGATATCATATACTATATACTGATTTGGTTCTATGAGTAAGAGGGGGTGACAATATAAACTAAAATCGTTGGATATCATTGTAGGCGGGTGGTAAATCTTGGTTGGTTGGTGGCGTTGGCACTGGCATTGGCATTGGCATCGGCATAGGGTATGTGGTTGGTGCTGCCATTGATGCTGAGGAGGTTGTTGATGCGTCCGCTTGATAGGATGGTAGGGGTTCATGGTGGGATGGTACTTCGTTTATTTCTAGTGATATAGACTGTGAGTGACCATGTTGTCCAATATGATTATATTGTATCATATTACCTGACATTCGTTCCATCAAATTTTGTAAAATGGTGGTAAATTCAATAGCGCCACCTTCACGGAAGGTCAGAGTGAGTTTCCCATTTTTGAGAAGGCCACCTCCTGGAACCTACAGGACGTTTCAAGAAAATGAAGAAGGTCAGCTTGACAATATCACCTGATCTCTCTCTATATCTCTACACACATATACACACTATCACAGGCCACTATGTTTATTTTTACTTACGGGTACAACGATCCCTTCAATGTAGTTTGCGCCAAACCAAGGCTGCTCCAATGTCCAGTTTTTCAAGTGAAGAATAGGTATGTTCAATGATTGGAAATGTTCTGTGGGCGAAGAGGGAATGAAGACAATCTATACAATAGAAGCACAAGTGAGACTCGGGATGTGTACATAGTGTGTTATCCTTACTCGTCGGTTCGAGAGATACAACAACCCTTGACTTGACCAATATCCACTATTGTAGAAAGAAAAACAAGGGCCATGAGATAAATATACTTTGTATTATTCTTATTATTTCATATAGTGTCTTACGTTGAAGTACCAGGGTAGCCGCTGCAAGTTGATATATGTATATGTAAATAAAATAAAAGCAAATGAGTCAACACTTTAATTAAAGCAAAGATTCTTAAAACAAAACTTACTTTTCCGAACAATCGAGTACAAGTTTGACCGTATCTTGAGAGTAAAATGATTTCTCTTGAGGTAACGGAATGACCGATCGCCCGTCAGCTGAGAGCATAGCGCAATTGAGGCTCATGATGTAGTAGTGCTTTGAAGTAGACGAAAAAAAATAAAAAATAAAAATTAAAAAAAAAAAGAGGAGAAGAGACAGGTAGAGAAGGAGGATATTTCCGCTCACGTCGGCTGCGGGATTTCCTTATTTTGCCAAACAAAAATTGTCGCCACAGTCAGCAGGTGCGGCCACAAAAAGGTATACGTTCTCGCCCACTTTCCCCTGTCTTTTGTATTCTACTTCCCTATATATACATCATTAGTTTCGATTCTTGCAGCCCTTTAGTTAAACTATTGCTGCTATGTCACGTAGTTTAGAACCCTATATAGAGTCATTATTTATTATTCATTCTACAGCACAAAACATGAGAGAGACTAATGGAATATTTTTCATTGAAGAAAATAAAAAGAGACATGTTTTATTCAAATATATATTCAAACTATGACAAACTAAGACTAAACTTAGTTAATAAAAGCTTCAAAACGCCAACTATGGGTGGTCCCGAATCCTGAATCCAAAATGAAAGGGCCTCTCCAAGCACTTTGTAATCCCTGAGCTGATATCCCCTCTAAACTAATCCTGACATTAATCTAAGACTACCATAACCCTATACGCGCCACAATTGTGAAGATTAATGAAAAAGAAAACAAATAAAAAGAATGAGCGAAATTTAGAAAAAATATCAATTGGGCGGGGTTTGAATGTTTTCTCTGGTTGCTCTCATAATTTAGCAGCTGTTCATATTTGCCTCTGAATAAATATGTCTTGTATTGGTACTATTATCATAATGTTTCATACGTTTAGTTGATCTTGTCGAATGTTTGTGCTTTCTCTCGGGTCACTGGGCTTCAAAATCTAGGGAAATAGGACAGAGCCGTATTTTCATGGGCTGTTCAAAATAATGGCGGTGACAGACGCATAAAAAAAAAAGGCATGAAAAAACAGCAGCCAAAATAATGATGACTTGGAGCTCATCTATTGTTGTACTATGTTTCTGGCACTTGCGATAAATCCTGCTATTGCAAGAAGTTGGTAAAAAAAAAAAAAAAAAAAAAGAGAGAGAGAGAAAGAGAGAGAGACAGAGAGGAATTAGTGGGCAGTCCAGTACTATACTGTCGAAGAAACACTCAGACAATTCGATTTTGTGTGTCCTGAATTTTTACCGTATATAAACAGCCAAAAATAGGATCCAAATGCCCTTGTGTGTCCTCAAAGCAAGCATAAAGATATCACTGCAATAATTGAAAAAACATAATTGCCAATCCCTCCAGGCAACATGATCATCAGCATTCGAATTGCCATCATCCAACTTATCAATATCCCCCTCCCATCATCATTAACACAGTCAGTATCACACAATCACAGCCTCAAATCAGAGACAAACTTTTCACGATACAAGACAGTAAAGCATTTTTTTTTATTTATTTGATTTAAAACTAAATAACTACATACGCTATATACATATATACATGTATATATATATATATATACTACAGTCCAGTTTCTTTCAATTCGTCGGGGCAATCGACTTGACGGTGTGGGTGAGTGAGTTTGAATTCAGGTAATGTCATCAAGGTATTGCTGATACGAGTGATCAAAGGGAAAGGTTTCATATCAACTTTCCATCGTTGCGCGTTGAAGATCATAGGCACCAAAAACATATCGGCCATAGTGATGTTGTCGCCCAAACAATATGTCCCAGCAGTTTGTTCGAGCATGGACTCCAGACCTTCAAATCCCTTGCTTGTCCAGTAATTTCCCCATTCAGAACGTTTTTCCATATCAGGGCCAGCGACGTGTTTCAAAACAGACAAATTTTGCAAAGGATGGATATCGCATGCAATCACTTGGGCAATAGATCTTACTTGGGCACGATGACAAGCACCTTTAGGTAGCATAGGTCGTTCTATATACAAAAAAGATAGAATTCAATGAATCATATTCCAGTCTATCCCGTCCTGGTTTTTTTTTTCCCCTTCTTACCTGGTTTGATTTCTTCAAGGTATTCGATAATGGCTTCGCTTTGAGCTATAGCTTTTCCATCCTTTGTAATAAACAAGGGTACCTTGCCATAAGGATTTAATTTGAGGTATTCTTCGGATTGCTATTTTTCATTTAGAAGAAAATGAGATACAGGGATGACTTTTGCAAAAGAAGTCACTCGTTTTTTCTTACCTGGGCACCGGATACCAAGTCAATATTTCGATATTCATAGTCAATGCCCTTCCATTCTAAAGCAATGCGGACGCGCCAGCTTGCGGTGGACCGGAAGTAGCTGTAAAGGATAGGTTTGGACTAATCCCATACCGAAAAAGAAGAAGAAAGTCGAGGAGACTGAGTATAATAACGTGCGAAATGTGATAATTAAACTAATATTGAAACCTACCTCTTCAGAAGCCATTGTGCTGTTTTAAAGAAGGAGAAGAAAAAAAAAAAAAAAAGAGCTGCGTAAAACGGAAAAGAAAAAGGAAGAAATGAGCATCGGCGGATTTTTGCGTATAGGTCATTTCAATCCCCGCTTATGCTCACAATAAAGTTCATGTTTTATCCATTCGCATAATGAAATCTATGGTCAAAAAAAAAAAATGGCATAGATCGTTGGCAGTCAACGCGAATACCTTCTTATACCTCTAAACGAATGAATGCTCCCGATTTCTTTGTTGGAGTTGGATTGTCTTTGGCCCTACTCAACTTCCACATTCACTTCACTTGTTCGATATTTCACCTTCGGAAGAGCTTCGGAAGACAAAGAGGCTTGGGGTGTTTGAATCACCGCGACTTTTGTTGCCCATTTGGGATGGGGGAATGTTACGCACCACCAGCTGTGTTTTTTTTTTGTTTTGTTTTTTTCTTTCTCATACAATGTCAAATACAGGACATGGGAAAGACAAGATTCTCTCTTCACCAAGTCTACGTTTTGACAAAGAATAAAGAAAAAGAAGGATTCACTGATACACCAAATGATATATAAGAAAGATATTCATCATTTGGCCACTTCCTATCTTGAACATACTAAATAAAATAAAATCTGCAAATCAAAATGAAAAAAACACCAATCCTACAAAGTCATTTCATAAATATAATTGAATTTTTTATTATAAAACTTTAACACGGAAATGAAGAGAGGGGAGGGAGAATATATATATACACAATACTAAAAGATATCTATACTAGTGAGTGATGAAATGAGAGAGAAGGGTATACGGTGGAGTGTGTCGTTTTGTTTGTTTTGAATAATGGAGGTCATAAGATCAACATGTACAACTAGTCTACTTGAAAGAAAAACAATGACTATTCTAATTCTATTCCATCCCCAACCACCCACGGTGATGACAATAGTGTATTCGATGAAAATCAATAGCAGCAAGCGCACTGTTCATCTTCACAGCAACATAGAGCGCAACAAAGTCCAGTCAAGCTATTAAAAAAAATGAGCATCATACTGCCATCCGCGCTATCTTTGGTTCCTTTATTTCCTTTCTTACCATGTACATAAGCAACAACCATCCCTACAGTCACAACAACCTCGATCATAATATCCTGGATGGCTGACCATCATTGGTCCGGGAGCACGATGATGCATTGGGACTGCTCCAGGGTAAAAAGCTATTGAATCAAATATTTCGGTGAGTTTGTTTGTTTGTTTTTTTCTTACAAGAGCTTCTTACTAGGAGCAGAATAAGGGGCCATCATATGAGGTGGGTAATACGGCGATGACATTCCAGGATGAGGTGCATGTATAGGCGGAGGGGCGGAACCTGGATAAGGCATTGCCATTGGTGTCATTGCCATCTTATTGATATAAAGTGATGCTGTGGCAATATTAAAAAAGAAAAAGGAAAGAAAAAAGAAACAGAGAGAAAGAGAGAGGGGGGGGGAAGGGAAGAAAGGAAAAAAAATGTTTCATCAATGCGGGAAAGCACCCCCGCCCCTTTTTTATTTACTGCCACACCAAAAATAGTTGTGTGGTTTTACTTACTGTCCCACTCCCAAGACTAAAAGTATGATTTCCAACCAAGCTATTCCCTCTTTTTCTATGATGTCTATATTTTTACCTTTAGCGCTTCCCCGTTTATACTATCAAGAGGAAATCAAGCCTTGCCAAAATGTAAAAATCATGGCGATCAATTTAAAATAATGGCAATAACGACAGATAGGTGAAAACGAGTTTTCCCATTTATGATAAGTATCGAAATATAATCATCCTATTTCTAGTATAGCTTTTCCAGAGAAAAAAGAAGAGGACGGCGTATATACCTTGGTTAAATATGATGTGAATTGTGCTTTCCCTGTCACGCATGAACTATTCTCTTCACTACTGTAGAAATTTAGAATCCGCCCTTTTTTTTTTTGGTGCCAACCTACCATGGTTCCAGTTTTAACAAAGCAGGACAAAAAAAAAGAAAAGATATTCAGTTCCCGCTAAAAGAGTCATTCATTTGCATGAATCAGCAAGGATCATTCTACCGCTAAAAACACAACGCAGAACAATTGTTCTACAAATTTAATAGAGAATGTCATATGAACTATACATCATGTTTATTAAAGTAAAAAACCACGTGTGCCTTGTATTGGCCGTGATATGATGGAGTTTATCAAGAACCCCCAAAAAAAAAAAAAAAAATCCTCACGGAAATTACTAAGGATACTTATTTTACTTGGCAATAAAACGTTTAACTGCGTAACTGCGTACTATGATAGTTAACATACAAAGGAAAAGAGTAAGTGGTTGGATGTTGCTGTTTTATTAAAAATGTGACTTGGGCGTATGAATTTGGTCGGTTTTAGCCGTTCACAAAATAACATTCACCCCTATATTTTGAACCCCATAAGTAGTCGGAGTGCTGACCACAACGGTTGATCGACATTGTTTTCGTAGGTAATCTTTATTTTTTCTTTTTTACCCGCATACACATCAGCTATTTCTTCTATAAACATAAGCATTGTGCAGTACAGTACATTAAACGTATACCCATTCAATAAAGCAAACTAAAATGTATAAGTAAAGATGCAAATCATATTTTATTCAGATGCAGATATAAATTATAACGACTAATCTAAACTATGTAGTATAATGATGGCACTTAAACACCTATCTAAAGATGAGATGTTCGTAGGTATGTGTTGGTGAGTGTAGATCCTGTGGGAATGCGGGTGTCAAGTTTTAGACTAAACATAACGTTAGAAAAGTCGGTCCAATCCACACGCGATATTAAAACCTTTCAAATCCCGCCCACGTGGCTGTTTATTTACTCAAGTTTTTTTTTTGTCTTTCTTTCTTTTCCTTTTCTTTTTTCCTTCGCCATTCAACTTCTTTGAGGTTGTAGTGATCTTAGATAGTGTCAGAACTAGTTTAGAAGGGATTTCAGCTCTGGGTTTACAACATGCATGGGCATCCCCTTTCATTTTGGATCTAGGATTTAGAAACACTAAATTGGCTTTCTGGAGTCATCATTAGCTTAGTTTAGTGTTAGTTTGTCCATAGTTTGAATATATATTAAATAAAATATGTCTCTTTTCCTTGTTTCAATGAAATTTTTCCAATTGCTTCCCTCATTTTTTGTATTGTATAATACAAAGAATCCTTTTTACCATCACCCCTTTAGATGCTAAGCGTTGACCGCGGTTATGTTTCAGTCGAAGATATCCCTTTTGTCTTTCTCATGACTTTAGATGTACCATTATTTTAGATCCAATTTTACAATTGTGTTTTTGTATTAGTGTTGACGATCATTCAAATGTAGCTTTAGACTTCCACATGTTTCGTCCAATAGGTCTTTCCATTGAACCCCATGTTACTATGAGCGCCCCCCTACCTGCCTTTAGTTTTAGTATGTATTAATGTCCTTCAATAAAGGACACCTTTAGATTAGCGTTGACCATCCATCAATCTCACATTAGACTTCCTCACGCTTCGCCCAACATATTCACCTATTCAGTCTCCTGCAACTATGAACCACTCATTCTTAGTTTTAATACCTTACCAATCTCCTTCAATAAAGTGTGCCTTTAAATTAGTGCTGACTATTCTTCAAATCAAACTTTGAGACTTCCTCATGCTTTGCCCAACAGATCACTTGCAGTTTGTTTTTGACGTGTATTGCTGGCATGGGTTACTCCTGCGGGTAATTCGTAAGGCTGTTTCATTGTTTTTCATTGTGTTGCCACTCACCTATATAAATGGAAGATTCGTCCACATTTGCATCCAGTCTCACCCTTCTTCCACATACGCATACAAACACACCTAAAATGGATAATGCTTAGGAGATCCAAAACATAATATTTTTCGTTATTCAAATT
This sequence comes from Absidia repens, assembly GCA_002105175.1. Lineage (NCBI taxonomy): Eukaryota > Fungi > Mucoromycota > Mucoromycetes > Mucorales > Cunninghamellaceae > Absidia > Absidia repens. The sequence goes on along the minus strand of MCGE01000025.1, from coordinate 534,791 downwards.
ACGATATTTCACAGTCGACAACGTCTTCAGAAAATTATTTCAAGTAGTTCCGGATATGTGCTAGTGGAGGCCTACTGCCATATACTGGAGCACTTCCTTTGATATATACGTTATATATGAAATGGATGAAAAGATATGAAACCTGGTTGTGATATCCAATTGCTGTATGATACATATAACTATAGTAGCATGTTTTTACAATAGTGAGGTGTGGTTTGTTTGATCCGTTCCCCGAAATTTGGGTCTGTCAGCGGAGTTTTATGGCGGGTAATATATCTCCAAAATAATAATACGACCCTGTTCCTTTTTTCTTCTTCCTTTTTATTTTAGGAAAATTAATATCATGATCATCAGGCCTTCCGTTTTGACTTTTTTACATGTTCGACAAACGGCACGCAAGCTATCTACGCATACCACAACAACCACTACAAAGCATCAGCCTGTGATTACAGTTATTGGCGGAGGTAATATGGCGGAAGCGCTACTTGGTGGATTGCAAACCAAACAATACAAGCAACTTCGATATGTGGAAGCCATCCATGAACGTCTACAGTATATGCGAAAAGAGTACCCTGGTATGACTGGACTGTCCGCCGATCCAAAAGACCAAGATGAAGCGTTACAAGATGCCAATGTCGTCGTTCTAGCAGTGAAGCCTCATCAACTACGTGAAGCCTTGCCTTCCATTGTCCATTCACCTTCTTTATCAAAATCTTCGCCTCCTCTTTTTGTATCTATTGTTGGTGGCGTGACGATTTCACAAATGATCCAATGGATGGCGTTGAACAACAAAGACGACAGTGTCGGCCGGCTGCCCCCTGTGGTTCGATGTATGCCAAACACCCCCGCATTCCTTGGTGAAGGTGCTTTTGGACTTTATGCCAATGCTTCGGTGAATCAAGACCAACGCGAACTCACCGATCAAATCATGCAAGCGGTAGCCAAAAAGACATTATGGGTAGAAAAAGAAGCTTTGATTGATACTGTCACGGGTGTAAGTGGAAGTGGTCCTGCCTACTTTTTTTTATTGATGGAAGCTCTGCGTAAGTCATGATCAAAAAAAATAGAGCGAAAAACTCTGACTCTATTTGATGGGAAGAAAATAGGTGTGATCAACCCCCAGTTTTTTATTTATTTATTTTTTTGTTTTGTGTTGTTTTGTTAATAGAAAATGCTGGTATGGAAGCTGGATTGACAAAGGAAGCTTCAAAGACATTGACAATACAAACATGCCTTGGAGCGGCACGAATGGCACAACAGGAAGGGGAGGATTTGGCGTCTTTACGAAAGAAAGTGACATCACCTAAAGGAACAACGGAAGCTGCGATCAAGACCATGGAAGACAATCAAGTACGAAAATTGATGAAAGATGCTGTTTTTGCTGCTACTCAACGTGCTCGGGAATTATCTGATGAATTAGATATAGAATGATAGATAGATACCCTTTTTTTTTTTACTTCTTCCCTCCCCCACCCCCACTTTACGGTATTTTTTATTCATGATCGGCTGACGGGGTCTCAAAAAATTAATAAAAAATATCATCGATTTTTTTTTTGATTATTTTATTCTGGTTGTGTTGTCCCTTTTATTTTATTATGGAAGACGCTCTCTTGGCTCAATTACAAAACAGCTCTTTAGATGATGGTGAAAAAGGAGAACGACGACTAGGCGACAATGATAGTGATGTTTCTGATGATGGTGGCAAACAAGATGACCATGACCACGTAAGTGTCTTGAAAAACAAAAACAAATATATATATATATATATATTACAATTCTGACTATACTAACTTTTCTCTAGTCTAGTTCTGCAACAAATGCAACCATGATGCGACAAGGAGGGCGACAAACGGGACCCAAAGGTGTGATTGACGATCAGAAATACCAGCAGCAGATGGATGCATCAAAAAAACGCGGCCAAATTGCTGATTACAATGCCAAACTTTTAGCACGTGCACCCATGACGACGACCTATCTCCAAGATCAACAACAACAACAGCAAATCGAACTGGTACTGGAATCAAGGTCAGAAAATCAAGACAGATCCAAACAACAAGTTCTCAAAGACGATGGTGATAACCTTGAAGACGCCGCCGATTCTGATGATGAGGAAGCGATCAAGGCATACAGGGAAAACCGGCTGGCGGAACTGAAAAGAATGCGACATCATACGACACGACAAGACCATCGAGTGTTTGGAACTGTACAACAAGTGGATGTGGATGATTATGCAACAGTCATCGATGATGAATGGCGCACAGTGCCTGTTATTGTTCACCTGTATGATGATACCTTGGAGCATTGTCGTCAATTGGATGTGATTCTGCAAGGACTGGCACGGAAATATTGCTTGGCGAAAATTATCCGTGTATCTGCTTTGGACTTGGAATTTGACCTGGTGGGCTCGCCTGCGATTCTGGGCTATAAAGATGGGATTTTGGTCGCCAACTTGGTACGATTGGATGATGAAGTTGGATCTCGGTATACCGCAGAAGCCGTAGAAGATGTCCTTGTTAGGTAAGAAGAAAAAAGAAAAAAAAAGGAATAGTGATATCATGGGGGGAGTAGGTGTGTATGACAATGGCATAATGAACTCACGTGCGATTTTTTTTAATAAAATACTTTTTATAGGCATGAGGTTTTATCAGAAGATGATCAGTATGATACACCTAAGCGAGAACATGCTGGTAGTGGTGATGTTGATGATTATGATGATGAATAAAAACCTACTTTACATCTTGACTTTGTCTTTGTCTTTTATTATTGTGTATTTCAACTTAATATTTTATGTGTGCATATGTGTACGTGTGTATGTACGAGTGTGTACATGTGTATGTGTGTGTGTGTGTGTTTATGGGATGATTATTTGAATAGGCGTCATGGAAGCTATGTGACGGGCTACGTTATGGGATAATATAGAATGTTACTTTGATTTACTTGTTATAGTTAAAGGGGGTACCACATTGTAAGAGTTCCCCGGAACAAAACAGCGTCATAGCATGAACTCAATTCACAGCTCTGTCCAGCTCACTGTTCACATTACATTAATAATGCGCGGAGGTTTGTTTTTTTTATTTTTATGATCACCTTCACACCCCTGATATGGCATTCTCATTGGAGATAAGTAACGCAACAAGATAAAAAAAGTCTTGTAAGCCAATCAACTGCCCCTGATCTTCTATGATTGACTTTGACTTGTGATGTGTTTTTCCGTCGGTCATTGAATTTCCATTGGCAATATAAAAATGGAAAACAGGGTTCAAATTTTTTTTCACTCTCTCTCTCTCTTTATTTTAATTGATTCCTCTTTAACAAAACACACAATGAATAGTACAACCACAGCAGCTACCTCTTCTAAAGTCGAAAGGTTACAAGCCATTAGCTCACATTTGTCTTCACAACCCATTGTGTCATTCATTGGTGGCGGCAACATGGCCGAAGCTATTCTATGTGGATTACAAGCCAGTGGTCATCCCGGTGCCAAACTCAAGTACTCTGAACCTTTTGAAGAACGGCGCCAGTACATGCAAAAGAAGTACCCTGAGATGGTTGGTTCGGCTGATAATTTTGAGGTGATTGATGGGGCGGATGTGGTGATTTTGGCTGTCAAACCTCAAGTCCTACGTCAAGTGCTGTCAAGTTGCTCGGATCTATTGCTCAAGAACCCTTCCACATTGATTATCTCTATTGCGGCTGGCATCACAACACAAGACATGCATAAATGGATGCATACGGATCAACCTGTGAACATCGTCCGATGTATGCCAAATACTCCTTCTTTGGTGGGTGAAGGTGCTGCTGGTCTTTATGCAACCCAAGGCGTTACCAAGCAACAAAGAGACACGGCGGAAAACATCATGCAGGCTGTGGCAAAGCAAGTCTTATGGGTCAAGGATGAAGCTTTGATTGACTCGGTGACTGGTATTAGTGGTAGTGGTCCAGCTTATTTCTTTTTGATTATGGAAGCCATGCGTAAGTATGACTCTTTTTGATGTCGGAGGAGGAAAGGGAAAAAAAAAAAGTGACTCAAACTCTTTCTTTTCCGTATATTTAGAAAATGCTGGTGTTGCAGCCGGTCTGACGCCTGAAGATGCCAAAGCGTTGACTCTTCAAACATGTTTGGGTGCTACGAAAATGGCTCAATCCTCAGAAGATGACTTGGCTACTTTACGACGCAAAGTAACGTCTCCCAAAGGAACAACCGAAGCCGCTATCAACTCTATGGAAGCAAACAATATTCGACAGGTCATGAAAGATGCCGTATATGCTGCTGCCAACCGGGGTCGTGAATTATCAAGAGAACTTGGACAAGAACAATAATGTCGGTGTCTGCCTCATCCTCCTCCTCCACCCTTCTCTCAAAATACCCTTACCCTGATTCTCTCTTTTATTTTTTGTAGAATAGTATTTTATGTATATTGATATCTTCTTCGAAATAAAAACTTTTTGTTTTTTTATCTATATCTTCTATATTATTATCTTATCTCATCTTGATTGTTGAGTGTCACCGTTGAAAAAAGGACTTAGGGTTTTCTCTTTGTCATACTAGTGTCATACCGTCGGCGATGGGTGATGGTGGCGGTGGAGTGGTACATGAAATTTAGAAAAAAAAAAAAAAAAAAAAAAAACTGTAGCTGTAGCCGGGATAGGAAGGGTGCGGGGTATTGCTAGTATTCTATGCAGAAGCCAGTTTCAATGGCAGAATCCAATTAATTCTTGGGGTGAAGGCTGTTGATCTGGTACTGGTGGAATGATGACAAACAATTCAATCACAGCTACTCTAAATCCTATTTTTTTTTCTTTTTTGATTCGGCGAAAAGCACATCATTTTTTCATTTTCTTTGTTTTTCCCCCTTTTTTTTCCTCTCTTCTCTTCTTTCTCTTTCTTTTTTGTTGACATTCTTCTTAATCTCTACATACACACACACATATACATATACAAATCATCATGTCACAGGAAATAGTTGAACCTTTGGTACTCACGCCACCCACTACCCAAAAGGAAGTCTCTGCTGTGGCTGACTTCGTATCTGGAAAGTAAGTTCCCTTATCACCCACCATTATTAAAAATACAAATCATTCTTACAGTTTCTTAGTTTTGGGGGTATGGCCAATGTTCTCGTAGGACAGCCTTTGGATACTATCAAGGTGCGCTTGCAACTGGATCATGGGCGATTTAATGGGGCTTGGGATTGTGCAGTGCAAACCGTGAAGAATGAAGGCGTGTTGGCTTTGTACAAAGGTAAGTGACACACCACGTGAGTATTGGTTGTCTGGGATTGTATACTGAAGCTCATTCTCGTCCCCTTCCGTCTGTTTGTATAGGTATGGCCACTCCTATTGTTGGTATTGGTGCTGTGAATGCATTGCTCTTTGCAGCCAATTCACAATTTAAAAAGGCGTTACAAGATCATCCAGGTCAAGTCTTATCTATTGGTCAAATCGGTCTTGCTGGTGCTGGTGCAGGTAAAAACATCAAAAAGACGGCGGATGGAGGAAGACGACAACGACGATTAGTACAAAAAGTGGACTGACCACTTATAATAGGTATTGTGAATAGCATCCTAGCATCACCTGTCGAACTACTCAAGATCAAAATGCAAGCTCAATATGGAAAAGGTAGTGGATCAGGTCGTTACTTTACAGGTCCTATTGACTGTGCCAAATATTTGATTCAAAGAGATGGGTTGGCCAACGGTCTGGGACGCGGGATGTATGCTACCATTCTCCGTGAAATTCCTGCCTACTTCGGTTTTTACACAGGATTTGAAATGGTGAAACGGCACCTTACCAAGGATCAAGCCCACGATGCAACTGTCACACAACTCATGATTTCTGGTGCTGCAGGTGGTATTGGTTATTGGATTTTCAGTTATCCCTTTGATGTCGTGAAATCTGTGGTAAGAGGAGAAATAAAAGGATCACTGTGAACCAGCATGTTTTGTTTATTCATTTATTTTCTTTTTATGTATAGGTACAAAATCAAGTGGAAGTACCTAAAGGATTTTATGCTACAAGAGTGATGAAACAAATTTACGCCAGAGATGGACTTAATGGTTTGTTCCGGGGCATTGCTCCTACCATCTTAAGAAGGTAAGTTTTAAAAGAAAAAAGTAGTGTCAAGGATCATTTATCATTTGACTCATTCCATATCTGTACCTGTTTTTTTTATGAAAGTATTCCTGCTGCTGGTGCTACCTTTACTGCTTATGAATTGTCGATGCGGATGTTTGCAAATTTGTAGTTTAGATTAGATTAGATCAATTTTAGCCATTACCCCCGTACCCTTTTTATACACATTCACACACACACACACATACGACCTTCATGTTTAGTATATAATCATCGCTGACAACTTTTCCTACAACACATACACACATATCCTCTATTGTATATTATCATTTTGTTTTTGAAAAATAAAGTTACAGAGGCGTTTAAACTGAAGATGACATGGAAACACAATGAAACAGTCGGCAATGGGCCCCCTTTTTGTCCTCCTCTTTTTTTTAAAGGCGCTTTAAAAGATGTTTATTGTTTTGACACAAAATTCATGCATTCACCTACCCCACCCCCTTTCTGCACACACATTACGCAACTTTGTTATTGACCCTTTCTTTCCCATTCTGGCGATCTACTAATATCCTTTTTTATAAATCTTTTCGTAGAATACCTTTTTTCGATGCATTTTCATGATACCCTTCTTTTTTTTTTCTCTATATCGTTTGTTTTTTCATACGCCATTATCACAAATAAAATCCAACATCATTCGCAAACATAACTGTATAACATTGAAGTTTGTTTTTTATTAAATAATAGTAATCTATGAATAAAGCAATATACATGATAATAAAAAAAAAAGCAACCTTGGAGGAAAGAAAATGTGGATAGTAATAAATAAAATAGATAAAAGAGAGCGAGTGAGAGAAAGTGATACAATTGGATAATGAGAATGTCATGAAGAAAAAGAGGTAGTGATGGGGGGGATTGAAGCTATATACGAATTATTGTTGGGCGGAATCATGGGCAGCAGATTGATCTTGACCAGAAGGCTCTTGATGTAAAGCAGCGGTACAGAGTTGAGACAAACCACCATACTTTGATTTATCATCTTCACCAACAGCGGATCCAGGAGGTGAGGAAGAAGTGGCTGTAGAAGTGGAGGCACTGGGCATAGGAGTCAAGCCACCTGGTTTGATATCAGGACTATGTTGAGCAGAATTCACTGATTGAGGAGCAGAAAGTGTAGGTTGATGTTGTTGATGTTGTTGAGGATTATACAATTGAGGACTGGCATGGGCTTGTTGAGGAGAAGCTGATTGATTTTGATAAGTTGGTTGCTGTTGTTGTGCTTGTGGTTGTTGTACCATGTTTCCATAATGTTGAGGTAAGGAAGAATGCTGTTGTTGTTGATAAGTATTCGCATGGGGTTGCTGTTGTTGTTGTTGTTGCTGAGGAGAGCTTTCATTTTGACCTTGCATGAGTACAGGGTAACCCATTTGAGGATACATAGGATTCACCACATTGTATTGAGCCATTTGATCCTTGTAGTAATGAGCAGCATTGTAGTCATAAGCCGGTTGACCATATTGATTCAAATTGCTAGGGAATCCATAAGGTATAGGAGGCGCACGCATAGCATTACCATATGGTCCTTGGTCATCACGTTTGGGTTGGCTTGTCTTGTCAGATTCTATTAAGAATGAAAGAAAAAAAATGGTAAGTTTCACTGTATACATCCGCACTATCCTCGTTTTACATACCAGACTTTTGTCTTCGCTTGTATGGACCACGCTTGATACCCTTCTTTCGTTCCTTTCGAACAGAGTTGACACAGGAGTCAGCAATACCATATTTGACACATCGAGGACAAGGTCGAGCATCATCACACTTTTTACATGCTTTTTGGCAATTGGCTAAGAGGAAGAAGAAAAAAAAAGTAAGTTTCATATTTTACTGGTTTACATAGAATAAATGAACTTACTACAGGCATTCTTCACTTGCTTGCGTTTGGCAGGTTGACCCATAGGATCATGGTGTTGCAAAGGATGACCTAACATGGGGGGACCAGTGGGCATGACACCGGCAGGTGATCCAGTAGGAGCATATTGGGGAGCTTGAGGATAGCTTGGTTGATAATAAGGCATAGACTGCATATTGATTGAGTAAGTTTCCTAAGGACTAAATAAAGTTAGAAGTTAGTACTAGTTTGTGAAAGGAAGGGTCGGCGATGATATCTGACTTTCTTTTATATATGGTATGAGTGGAAAAATAAACAAACACAGATATCAAAAAATGACAGGAGAAGTGGTAAAGTAAAGGGAATATGTGTAATAGATAAATAAAAAGGGAAACAATATACTAATAAACGACGTAAAAAGAAAACCAAATATGAATATAAAAATAGCTTACCTTTTGTGATTGATAATAAATAGATGTTCGCTTAGAACCGAAAAAAGACAGAGAGTGAAAGAGAAAGAGTAAAAAAATAAAAAATTGGCGCGCAATATATCAAAAAAAAAGAAATATCGTCCATTTCGGAATTTAAAAACGAGACAAGAAAATTTTTTCTCTGTCAAGAGCCAAAAACCAATGAAAGGACTCAAAAGGAAAAACCCTTTTTTATACAGCCGTCTCATTATTGAACTAGTTTTTCTTCGTCATTCATCACTACAAAAAATATAAAATAAGAAGGGTAGTGATGCTTTTTTAAAAGAAGAACTAAATCTGATAAACCACACAAAAAAGTTTGAAGCGCATCTTTATTGTTTTTATCTTCCTTTTCTAACTGAGCTTGGGCTGCCTTTGAGTAAAAAAAAATTGTATTATCAGCAGCCTGACACTCTTTTGATACTCAAATCCCGGCTAAAACTTATTTTAATTTTTTTTTCAACCCCCGGTGTTAAATTCAAGAGATTTGATTGGAAGTGATTAAAGCAATATGTTTTTGAATGAATGAACTCACCTCATGCAAGGTTTCCATGTTTGAGAGAGACAAAAGAAATGGTGTGAATCGGTCTTGATCATGGGAGAAACCATGATTGAAAAAAGTGACACTTCCCTTTTTTTCATGGATATGATACGATGATGATCATTATCCTCCTTAAGTAGGATACTGAATGACTGAACCACGTTCATCGTCATCGTTCATATTGTTAATGCAAAAAACATGTCAATGAAGCGGAGCATTTAGTTGTTTGGGAGACAAGGTTCATTATGGTGAGTGAACATTGCGGAATAAGGAGGTGATGATCATAGGAGGGTGCAAAAGTAAGGAGTACTCTTTTGAATTGTAGCGGTGACAACGCACGCAAGGTAATGCAACTAACTTTTCGGCGCTGTTTCAATTTATTTTATTTCGAGGCATAGAAAGCACTTTTTTTTTCTTGCCCTTTTTTTATTTTGTGTGTGCGCATTTCTTTCCTTATTTCTCTTAATATATTTATTATTTCTTTTCTTTTTTATTTTTTTTTTTTATTTGACGAAGTCTTTTGCAAAGGTACGTAATAAGAATCTTGATAAAGGACATACGATTGACTCTTCTTTCCATATACACCTTAGACTTCTTTTATACGCGTTTCACCCTTTTTTTTTTCTTTATTTGTATTCCTTTTTTGTATACCTTTTATTCGTCATGACTGATGTTATAAAGGCCGTTGTAAAGCTACCACCAAAGAACCGACAAAGTATTGCACTAAAGAACAATCATGACGACTATCCTCCTCCACAACAACAGAAACCTAAGGAATCTCTTCAATATGACTCGTACCTTGTATCTGACTGGCTTTATATGCAAGTGCCAAGTGCCATTGGGGAATACGATATTTTGGATCTATTACAGACATGCCACCCTCAAGAGTAAGACTAGAATAAATGAAAACGTATTCGTATACTAACTGGAATATACTCACCTTTTTTGTGTATAATGTTTTCCCTATTACGTGTAGTATCCATTTAACTGAGCAACCGTTTCCTGAACTCTCTTCTGGCTACATGACTTTCCCAACCAAGGATCATGGTAATATGAATAGTATTAATAGTATTCAGCAAAATGATTATTCTAACTTGTTTTTTTCTTTTTATGATACTTATTGCAATTTTCAGCTGATCTTGCGTTTACCTTATTCAACGGTGCCAATTTTAGTAATGGTATGCGACTTTCACTCTACATGAATCCTTTGACAAGCGAAGGTGATCCTGAACCTACTGCTGATATTCTACAAGTACAGAACTTACCACCAAACTCCACCAACAAATCGCTCTATGATCTCTTCCGTCCTTTTGGTCCAATGTCTCTGTGTAAAGTAGTGGTTGAACAAGGAACCGTTGACTTTCATGGCGCTGCTTTGATTCAATATTATCACGCCAATAATGCCGATCATGCTGTTTCATTTATGGTAAGAATAATAATATAAAAAAAGGGGGGAAGGAATAATAATAAGACGGTAGTGCTGCTCGTGTGCTTATTTTACTCTTTTTTTCTTAGAACAACCGACGGATTCAGGAGAACATCATGTAAGACATGGACAAAATTGGAGAATAAGGGGAAAGGGTAAGAGTAGGGGAAAGAAAAACTTACTTACATTGACATGATTCTTCTTACTTTGTCATATTTTTATCGTAGTACTCTGTTTCCTTTGGTTTCTAGTAAACGTCAACAATCCAATCCGGAAGTGGACTCACAACATGGCAATGTAAGTTGATGACAAATAAAGTGGATACAATCCTTGTTAATTATTTATTTGTCTATTTATTCAATAGCATGTCAAACCCGGCAGTGATCCCAATCCCGTAGATTACACCAATTTATACATCAAGAATCTGGACCTAAACGCCAAAAGCTCTGATCTCTTTAAACATTTCCGCAAATTTGGACATATTATCTCTGCCCGTGTGATGAAAAATGCTCGTACCAATCAATCAAAGGGGTTTGGATTTGTCAGTTTTATCAATGCCGAAGAAGCGAACCGTGCACTTCATGGAATGAATGGTCGTTTTATTCTATCCAAAACAGTCCAGGTGGCTTTCCATGAACCGAAGAAATCTCGGAACGAAAAATCTGGTGGCGGTGATACAGATCAACAACAACAAGATGGCAATGACAACGGTAATTCGCACTTTGGTCGAACGCCTCCTTCCAATACAATTGATATTCGCAACTCAACCCCTACACACTTGTCCCATATGGCAGCACCATATTCTCCTCCAACACCGCAGACTAATTATTCTCTTCAATCACCTGTACCTCAACAACACCATCGATCCCATCTTCACCAAACTCAGCAGCAGCAGCAGCAGCAGCAGCAGCAGCATCAGAATCAGTCAACACATCAATATCAGTCTGCTCACCAGCATTATCAATCACCAGCATATCAACAACAGCAACAACTGCAATCAAATCAACAATATCATTCACAGCATATCTTGAACGAAGACTCGACTCCTTACCGATCGCTTGCTAGTAAAAAGTCTCAAACGTTTTCCAAAAATGGACAACAACCATTATCACTTGGGAATGGTTCTGTCTCCGAACTCAATACCACCAGCAGTCATCACTCACCACGAACAAATGATCACAATGGAAATGTATACCCAGCTACATCCAACAGCAAGGTAAGGGAATGAGATTATAAAAAAATACGTCAAAGAAACTGATCAATGTACCGTGTATTGTTTGATGTTTTATAGAAAGGAACGATGGATTATGACCATAGTTATTTAAACTACTCAGCTACTCGAAAACAGCAATTAGGTATTTTCAATTCTAACAGCACTACACCACATTCTTTATCCACTCTGGCTTCTGGCGCCTCCATCCAAGCCCCTCCTCCACCAATGGGCCACCACCAGTCTCCTTCTTCTTCTTTATCTACCACTGCCACTACCACCACTACCACTAGTTATAAAACAACAGCGGCAAGAAAAGGTCCAACGATGCGCCGTCGAGGATCGATTGAATCTATATGTAGTGTGATGACCGAAACAAGCACCAATACTCAACGCCAACGACTCACTAACGCCATCCTTCAATGTGGCGACGAAACAGTCGATCAAATCGATGATATTGTGGATATGTTATTGACACTCAAGAAAAGGGAAAGGTCGTTATGTCTCTTCAACCCAGACTTTTTGAAATCCAAGGTACAACAAGCCAAAAATGCATTAGAAACGTTTGATGAAGATGAAGATGATGATGATGATGATGTTGACAACAACTACGAACCAGCAACAGCAGCAACGGTACAGCTACCACCACCGCCACCACCACCGTCATCATCACAAACATCCGGAAACCAGGTCACGCTATCAAAAACAAGCAACAACAACAAGAAGACGGCGAATGATAGTAGTAGTAGTCATGATGGTAATAGGGGCTCTTTTGGAAAACACACTTGCCATCCGTCACCAGCACCATCGACCAAGGAGGAGAATATGGATGCTTTTTTGACGTCGTTGGACGGTATGGTCATGCATGAAAAGAAACAAAAACTGGGAGATCGGCTCTTCCCTCTGGTGAAGGTATAAAAATAAAATAAAAATAAAAAAATAAAAGTAAATGGACTGATTCCTTTTTTTTGGCGGGGCGGGAACTAGGCAACTGGCGTCAAACATGCACCCAAAATCACCATCCGCTTATTAGATACGATTCCGCTGCATGAACTGGCTCATTTGATGCATATGGAATCAAGTCTGCGGACCAAAATTGATCAAGTCATGACAGGCGAACTCCATCTCACATCGTAGTTTTAGCTTAGTGGGGGGGGGGTGTTTTTCACCTCCAAATTTATTTACTTTATGATCCTTATTTTTCTTTTTTTATCTTGAATCAAAATCAAAATAAAACAATTGGTACTTTGAAATAACATTTGTTGTTTGTCTATTTTTTATTGGATTTTGTCAATATATATAGACAGGTGGTAGGGGTAATGTCGTATGATGAGATATTGAATACTAAGGTCACACATAAAAAACAAAAAGAGGAGACATCATTTTCTGCGGAGTGCTGTGTGTGTAGAGATGAGTTAAACGGTCTATTATTTGAATACATGAAAGCATGGATGCAATGAGGTAATGATATGTATGTATGAGGTATTAGTATGGGGATATCCTACTGTACATACAAAAATTATCATGACAGGAAAAAAAAAAGAGACATTGAATACAATATTGGATATACTAAAAGTTCATTCTTTATTTTGTATATAGATAACTATTATGAAAGACATGGTGTAGTAAGAGGGAGAAAAGAAAAGGTAGCTAATAGATATATAAGATAAAGTATTGAAAGATAAAGGAAATGAGATGGAGGGGAGAGGGTGATACACTAGAGACTAACGAAGCGGAGAGTCGAATGAAGGTATTTGAGACTAAGGGCTGGGGGGGGAAGAGATATAAACTAATAAAGAAGAATCCATCTCCTAGGATCGGAAAACACGCACTACCCTGACGATGGAGTCACGACAAATAGGACATTCATTTTTGGATTCTACCAGCTACACACATAAAAATAAAAAAAGGGGGGAGTGAGTGATTGTCAGAAAAGATAAAAGCATTGACGTGGGAAAAGGGGTTACCTTCAATCCACAGTCTATACAAGTCGCCATATGTCCACAATTTAGAAATACACAATTTTGTACCGAGTCATAGCAAATCCTACAGACCATATCTTCGTGAATGTCATCCCCACCATTGCCACTGCTAGTATCATTGTCTACATGATGGCGTTCTTTTTGTAATTTCTTTTCGTCCTCGATCAATTGTTGCACTCGAGTCACCAGTTCCTTTTTTTCCAATGCAAAATTTTGTTCTACATGGTTGGTCCGAAGAATATGCTTGAGTGTGCGAACCGACATCGTGGCAGGGTCGATTGAGAGCGCAAGCATTTCCTTTAGTGTTACTGTGTTCCCCGGTGGTGATGGTGTAGATGATGGTGGTGGTGATGCTGTTGCTGACGCTGATGATGCTGATGATGCTTGTTGGCGTGACGAAGGGGCAGCTGTAGTCGAAGAAGGTCGAGCAGCAGTAGTAGTAGATCGAGGAGCCGATGATGGATGTTGATGCTGATGTTCTGGATATATGTAAGATGGGTACGATGATGACGAGGTGTGTTGCTGAGAAGAAGTCGGTGGTGGTGGTCGATAGTGTTGCTGTGGTCTTTGATTTGTATATGGTCGTTGCCTTTGTTGTTGCTGATGTTGTTGTTGTTGACGGGGAGGAGTGGGCGCTGCAGGAGAGACGGTTGGATCAGGTGGAATAAAAAGGTCACTGAGTTTGTTGAACATGGTTGAAAGCGGATTGTCGTCAAAAAGATCGCCACCACTGGTACTGTTGTTGGTGTTGTTGTTGTTGTTGTTGTTGTTCGCTCCTTCTCGTTCCTGGGCCGATGCTTGTCCAGCATATTGTTGATCACGCAGTTTTCTATAATGACGTTCGTTTTGATTGGTGATAGGGCGAGTGTTGAAAATGAGTTTGACCAAGTCATCCTTTTCAATAGCATGTTGCGAGGGTAAATTGTAGCATCTTATATATTGTTTCAGTTGTTTGAGTGATTGGGAGCCCAGCATGCTTGAATTCATTTCTTGCATCGTGATATGAAGATCGCACGTATCACAGCAACGCACAGCACTAAAACGTGGAAATAAATGGATGAATACAAACATATACACAATCAAATTCATTGTTCCCTGCCCCAAGCTTACCTGTCATAGCCAAATTTTGGAAGGGGTCGACGATGTTTAGAGCAGTCTGAGCAAACAACATGACCTGATGACCAAGAGAAAGAAAGAAAAAAAAAAAAAAAAAAAAAAAGGAAGAGCGATGATGAGTAAGCAATGCTGTTTTTTTTTTTTTTTCTCTTTTCATTTCCCCTCGTATATGAGTCTGTTCATTCTTTACCACAGTTTTTGCAATTGTGTTTCTGTTTGAAAAGATGGAAGACTTCTTGGCATTCAATACAATGCTTGGCCCGGTGTGTTTTCAATGGTGGTATAACGTATTCCCGACCAGGTCCATAATTTTCAGTTGCTTGATCCAGTTTTGATAAAGTAAAAGTGGAAAGGAAGGGTGTGTCTATCAGTAAAAAATAAAAAGAATAAGTTGTAGAAGCAAGGAAAAAAGTATCTGAAAGAATGAAACAACAAAAAGAAAAAACCTACCTGCTTGCTTTTTGTAAACTTTTTGAACCCCGATCTTTCGCTTCGGCATTTTCAAGAGAGAGAGCACTAACGCAATCAAAGAGTGCACCGTAAATTTTGCCAAATGCTAACAAAAAATCGATAATTTCATTTAAAAAAAAAACGGGAGTAATATATATATAAATATATATGTTCGTATATACAAAATGGAAGGTGAATATAAACAAAATGGAGGGAAGGGGTATGATAATCTAATAATAACTTTTGCTATGTCTATCATTATTGTGAAGTCGCCTTGATTTGGAATCAACCAAAGTAGAAGCAGTGGAGGCAAATGTCAATATAGATGCTGGAGTTGTTGGAGTATGAAGTGTGGTGGTAGAGAGAGTGGATTTTAGAGTGGATGGTGGTTGATGCTGCTGGTGCTGCTGGTGCTGGTGATGAGCTGGTGATATCACGGTAATATCATCTAACTCCAGTGTATCATGTTGATGCTGATGATTATGTTCAAGTAATTCATTTGTATGTGTAGTCCATGCTGAATACATTGAAAATCGCTTGTCGCTATCGATCCCTTCGTCATCATCAACCGTTTCTGCCGTTACTGTATTGCCTTTGGTATGTAAGTGAGTAATGTTGATTGGGAATGAGAGACCTGAGCCTTCCATTTGACGGGGCCAAAACCATAGTAAAGGTTGTCTGCCAAGTACAAATTTGATATTGTTCATTACACCTTGATCATAAGGATACATGACCTGAAAGAAAGGGAAGTCAGTATATTACGTTCTTGTATGCCACACTACCATATTCATTACTTACATCGTGTACAGTCCCCATTGATTTCAATGTAAGGCTTCGACCTTTTTCCCATCCTTCAATAGTTGTGGTATTGGTTGTGATACAATAAACATGGTAACCGCTAAGAATAGCCACCCCAATGATGATAATGATACAAAATAAGAGATTGATGGCGAGTAAACCCAATTCCGTCGGTGTTGTAGGCGATGAATGATGAATGATTTGATTGAGTCGGCAGCCTAAAAGGATCAGCAAGTAAATGGTGCTAACTTGAACATACACTAAGAATCGAATAAAGTGACAGTAATTGGCAAATCCGACACAATTGTTGACCCAAGGGCAGTGATGATCCATTTTCAAAACACATTTTCCACAGGTGCTACAGTGATGGCTTCTTGGTGGTTTATAATTATTGCATGTTTTACAGAACCGTGGTGCGTGTGTTGATCGTTTGACTTCCAAGTGATGTTGCTGTTGAGGGATCTATGAAAAAAGTTGGCGGCGTTAAAACAAAAGTGTATTCTTTTATATTTCTGTGGGATTGACCTACCCAATTGATAGGCACGGTTCCAGGGTCGGTTAGACATGTCAAAGCATAGTTAATGTATATAAGAATGATAAACACGTTCAGAGGAATAAGGATGAGTGCGGTATGTAGAGTGGCTCCTCCGAGAAAAGACCAAAGAATACCGATTTGTGAAGAGTAACCAAGGAACGCAACCATTGATATCACAAAGAGCACAATAGCTTGCCCTTTTATTTCTTTGAGAGACATTATACAGAAAAGAGAAATTGACAAGAGTAAAATAAGAGAACAGACACAATAAAAGAAAGGAGAAAAAGATAAAAAGTGGCAAAGATAAAAAATGAAAAAAAGGAGAAAATTAGACAGGAGGTTTATTTTCAATTCGCGACTGTGTGTAACTCTTGGGAAAAAAACAGACGAATGAGCCTCGTGGATGATTATTTCTTATCATGAATTGAAAGAATAACATCTTTAATCGTTCAAATATAATGCAACTTTATTGACCACATTGCACTATAATGTACTGCACTGTTTATATGGAAGGTTTTCTTTAAACTGATACTTCATGATGCATATTATTTATCACTTTTCGATGAAAATTCTTTAGTCCCTGTCGATTAACTTGTTAACCCCTTACCAACATATTTGACTTTCTGATACCAGTGCATAAGTGCTATATCCAAGGAAAAATATGACAAAGGCTCTGTTCCCCCCCCCTGACTTTTTTTTTATTACTCATTCTTACCACCTGTTCATCTTGGAAATCATTCAAAGCGGCAAAACATTCTACTGATATGATGTGTAGTATATTACATTACAGTTCAAAGCTACCAATCCAGGTAATGATGATAATGCTACTCATAGGGAAAAATGAGCCCGATCAATGCAACCATAGTATCTGTCAAACAGAAAACATTTTTTTAATTTCCGCTTTTTTTTGCGCGCTAAGTTATAAAATTTCCCACGGCACGCTATTTTATTTTATTTTTTCTTCTTTTCCTCTTCCTTTTCTTTTAAAAAAAATATTCATAAACTATCATGTCCACCTTATCTGATTCCCAACGACGAACACTTCTTCAACCTTTGCTTACTTCTGGCTGGACTGTTGTCGAAAACAGAGATGCCATCACCAAGAAATACGAATTCTCTGATTTCAATCAAGCTTTTGGTTTTATGACTCGTGTTGCTTTAAAGGCTGACAAGATGGACCATCATCCTGAATGGTTTAATGTAAGATTAAAATTAAAACAAACGAGAGAATACCATTATTGATGTGCATGAGTATGGCTTATATAGGTTTATAACCGTGTCGAAATCACTTTATCTACTCATGACTGTGGTGGTTTGTCTACAAGGGATATCGATTTGGCCTTGTTTTGTGATTCCCTTTAGTTTATATTTATGATTTAATTAGTTGATTAGTGAACTTTTCTACTGTAGTTTCTTGGTTTGCTTTTATGGTTTAGTTAGCTATCGTCATATCCTGTTTGTTTATTGTAATAAAATTGATTTTTTGACCATTACATAATGTTTTGCTGATGATGGGCGTCGAAAAACTGCTTTCAAATGGGTGACTTATTCATTGATGATGAGGTCAAAGAGAGGTGCATGATTTAGATGGTTACAAATAGGGGATTTCTACTAAACTTTAGCATTGCTGAACTATTTGATGTCAATAAAGTGCTGAACTGACCACAAGAAAATTTCCCCATACATGACTTTTAAACACCGTCTTGTTTTATTCAAGTGAATAAGCCATAGAGTGTCGGTATTTTCGAGGATCCCGAGGCATCTCTAAAATATCGCTAACTTTGTAAAATATGGTGGAGTTCAGCAAGAACGTAAAAAAAAATTAAATCTAAGGAAAGGTTAGGATGTTTGTTTTACTTGACAATCAAATGTTTAATTACGTAAGATGATAGTGAAGATGTCTAGTAATAAAGGTAAGCTCCTTAATTAAAAAAAAGGGTCTTGGGCGTTTGATGTTGGTCGGTTTTGACTGAGAGGTTGAGGAACTGCAATACCACTACAGTCAAGGAAATAAATTAGTTTCAAATTCCGTCAGAAGAAAATTACTATTGATCCTCACTATAAATCCGTTCCAATAAGAACAAGAATACTCCTATACACTATATATTTGGTGTAAAACATACTTGAATAGTTAACAAAAAGGTTGACTCTACACCCTTACTACCTATATCAAACTCAAAAATAGCCGTGACACTATCAAAAAGCTAAACCCAACCTCTCCCCGTTCAGTTGCAATTATATAAAGCCTGTGACATTGATGCAGGAAATACTTTTACCCGAAGGGCACGTTAAAAAATTATAAAAAATTGCAAAAGGGGTAGTTCCCATCCTTGATGGCAATTATTCGATAAATCCTCTCCAGTGTGCCATCTCACAGCCGTATCAGTGCTTCGAGTTTTCCCTGCTGTATTACTACCCTCGGGCATTACCTCGATATTGAACAACCTCCGTGCCCAGAGCCTACGCTCAGACCCGAATGTTGACACCATACTCTGTAAGACACTACTTTCTACAAGGCAACCCAATAACCGTTATTCCACCAATGAATGAATTCATCCCTTCGAAGACCGCCACTCAGCTTACAGAAAGACGTTATACTTTCCAGTCAATTATTATATAATTGAACTCAGCTATATAAGAGCACTTTTGGTCACCTCTTTTAAAATTGTGGTATAAATCATTTATCACTTCCCAATATTTTTACCATTTACGGAAATATCCCTTTCTTCATCACGAATTTGTGTATTCTTTTTATTTTTTGCTGCGATACGAATTTAATCAAAATATGGTAGTTGATGTCACAGAAGATATTTTGGTATGATAGCATATATTAGAAGGAAAACATATGCTGTCATTTGTTTTTTATTGATAAAATATTCCTGTTTTCAAATATAGCAAATCCATCACCAAATTTATTGCCCCAGCATCACAAAAATCAAATTATATTCATAACATAAAACACTAAACAGTGAACCAAACAACATTGTAAGAGACAGCAAAAAAAAAAAAAAAAAAAAAGCAAAATGAGGGTATACAAAAGATCTTTATTAGACAACAAAATTACAGTAATAATAATAAATAATAATAAGTTCTAACTAATCCATATGTATCAGTAGTCAAATTGTTGTGATAGTCGATCAATTTCCAATTGTAATTCATTTAGGCTGATGGTGAGGGTTTTCACATCGTCGTATTTGCGGTTCTTTTTCGCGTCCACTATAAATCCTTGCACCAACGAATACTGTTCCTTGAATGTTTGTAGTTGTAGAACTGTTTCATCCTGGCGGCGCTGTTGTTGTTGTTGCTGCTGATTGTTGGTGGTTTTCTTCTTCTTTTCTTGCGTAGTGGTATTGAGGATTCTTGGTAGCATTTGTAAAGGGAGCATGTTTCGTTGCAAATATATATTAGCGGCAGTACAAATATTGGCTTGAAGTCGCTTCATAGGTCCTGTTTGCGCTGGGAGGGATTTGACACTTTTCACCAATGTGTCAAAGAGTGCAAAGTTGTCTAATAAAGATTTCCGAACCAAAGCTGCTTTCTTATAACTTTCGTGAGTTTGTTGTACAATTTTTTCTTGCCTAAAACGATGACAAATAAAAAATACTTAGATAAATATCGTGCCTTCATTTCTTCCGCGTTTTGATCACTTACTCTAGCATCAATATCATGGAATGGAATTTCGGAAGCAGTTTTTCAATGTTCTGACGTGCCACAGTGAGTTGATGGTATAATTGGAAAATGGGTAAAGGTCTTGATGATTCTTCGTTTTGAATTTTTCGTCTAAAGAAGAGAATAAAAAAAAAAAAAAAAACAAAAAAAAAAAAACGCAATGATGTGAGTTATCATACTTTCCCTGTCATAATACACTTTGCCCTATTCCTTTTTTTTAACCATCAAGTACCTGAATGCAGCGCGTTTACAATCTTGACAAGCTCTTGTATCACCGACAGGCTCAGCTCCAATATCATCTAAAAACAATAAGTGTGAATGCAGCTAATTGACGTAACATAGTGATATTTCCTTTGCCTTACCAGTGGACATGGATAAGTAAAGTGGCATCATGGTTGAGCAATGCTTTGCCCCGCATACAACACGACCGCATAATCGACAATGGTGTTTTCGGTAAGTCAAAGTAAAGGGAGTCCTAATGTACCCAAAACCACGTTAATTCAACAATCACTCATTATATCCTTTTTTTTTTTTTTTTTTCTTCTTACGAGCACAAAGGGCACTTCTTAATTCCTTTATCATCTTGCCATTTGATAATGGATTGTTCGCCATCTATGAAAAACAAACAAAAAACATGTGATATATGATACCAGTGAGTTATACGAGCCTTTTCTTTTTCTTTTCTTTTCAACTCTGATCATTCTTACCTCGATATTTTAGTTTCATACTAAGAATGCTATTCGTGTTACTTCCATTGGAGTACCTAGGGGACAGAGTGCCACTACTGACACTGACATTGGAAGAAGAGGCAGAATCCGATCGTTCTAAGCTAACAAAAGACGAGTGACTGACAGGTCTATCAGTGAGCCCTTTCCCTAGATCCATATTAAAGTGTAATCTCGCAAGCTAACACACACCGAAAAAAAAGACGAGGTGAGTGATGAATGTCTTTTCATAATTGCAAATCCAAATATAATACTTACCTTTTCAAGCCGTTTTTCCAATCGATTTGTTTCTAAATAGACTTGATCAATCGTTTTCGCCCGTTTACTGAGGAAACTTGCTGATAAATTCCGCATTGCACCTTGATGACTTGTATATTCTTCACGATCCATGTAGCAATGCCCACATACTTTTGCCCATATTCCTTGTATTGGATCATGTTGTGCCTGATGGTTCAGTTTCATTTCATAGCGTGTGTGCATATCACAGTACAATTTCCCACATCTAAACCAATAGTAAGGCAATTTCATATCAGCAAACCATATATTTATCATCATCATCATCATCATCACTATTATATTATTATTACCTTCTGCAATGTTGTTTCCCAGCGTTCCCTTTTCCGAGTTGTTTTCCGCAGCCACGCATACTACATACATCTTGAACCGATGGCGATTCATGTTGCCAGTGTGTTCGTGTCACCGTATCTGGATACCGTTCCGTTTCTGAAACAAAAAAGTCAGGTCGTGATTGTGCGGTGAGTTGCTGAAACTGCGAGATAAAAGATGGTTCGCCAAGGTTTTTGAAAATGGGTGAAGACGACGACGGCGTGCCGTTGAATGACCGTGATGCTGCTCCATTGGTGTTGTTGCTAGTGTTCGTGGTCAGTGTTGTTTGAACCTTCTTTTGTGCTTGCTTAAACCAGGATAATAACGCACCTTTCGTGTCTTCTTCGCTATGAGCAGTATCTAAATGCTGTTCAGAAAAAAAAAAAAACCATGTTAGTTCATCCATAAGTCTTTTTTTTTCCCTTTTGCCGTTTCTTTTTAATACCAAGTTCAACGATTGAAGGGATGGGCAAGATTGTTGGCATATGGGACAGACGGCGCCTTCAATAGGGACGTAATCCTCATAGTTATAGGGCATGAATAAATGGAAAGAAATAAGTTCTTAAGTGAGAAAAAAAAAAGGAAGATGTGAAAAAAAGAAAGACATGAGATAAAATTCAAATCGGAGGTTAAAAATCGTATCATCAGCAGATTGATCAACCAAGTATTCTTGTTGCACTACAGGAATGTACCTGACTTTTATTTTGCAGTTATCTTTCATTGTCAGTAGCCCCTTCAATGGGATTTAGCAATCATTATGCAATTGTGGTTTAATGATCATCGCCTTCCCACAAACACACATGGATGCACACAGACGCAGTAAAAATTGGCCCAGTTTTTCTGCTGAATTTTTAGTCATGATATGATTTTTCCTAGGATTTCTTCCCCTTCCATTGCGTCTCCATCAATGCTATTTTCCAATTCCCTTTCTTTCTCCCCCAATCGCATTTCCCTTCAATCCCTTCCAGTGTACTCAAGTAATCATCCCCTGCAAAGGTCCTGATATGACATTAAAAAATGAGATGGTACAAATAACTTTTTTTATAAAAAAGAGATTCAAATATAATAACAACAATGACAATGCTAATGTAAATAATAATAATAAAATAACAACAAATAAAACTATACTATACTAAACCTATAATAATTAACTATAACACGCGGACTATTTAACCGGGAGGAAGCATGGAGGCATCAACGGCTTCATCATCTTCGTAGGAATGATCGGTTTGAGGTTCATAATGGTCATGAACGGGAGATCGGGGCATGGCCATCACACCTATAATGTTACAATAAAAAGTTTCAAAAAAAGAATAAGTAAAAGAAAACAAGAAGAAAAAGCTACTTCGTCCGCTTATAACCCCCGCTCCCTATTTATATTTTTCATTCTTTTCTTTACCTGTTCTTGAAGCTTCCAGCACACCAAAAGGTTGACACAATTTCATGAATGAATTGATACGGCTAGGCTTGGCACACATTTCTAGGATCACAGAGTCAGAGGACACGTCCACCACTTTACCATCAAACAATCGAGTCAATTCAGTCAAAGCGCGTAAATGAGAAAAGGTTTCTCGAAGTGTTTCGGAAGGTGTCATTGGTTTTTCGTCCTATTGAAAACCAAAAATATAAACGTGAGCGATAAGTCCTACATTGGTTTCTCCTCTTGGTTTACCTTTGCGTATTCCACATAAGACAAGTTTTCATCAGCAAATTCCACCGTTTCATCAAACTTTTGAGTAGGCATTTGTTCATGAAGATGTTCAGGACCTAGGATGGAAACCTTAATCAGTAAAAGTTCACGTTCGACCAATTTCGTCTTTGTATAATCCAACACAGCCCAGACAGGTACCTTTAAACAAAAAAAGAGATCAGTTTTATCATCCATACTTGCATTCTAAACACACACATACACACACATCTATACTCTCGTCTTCTATTTCGGTTTGATCACTTACCAAGTCTTCTAACTGACGTCTTGCTTGTTCAATTTGTACATTACGACCATTAAAGACAATGGTCATACGACTGAGGTCAGGGACTTCGGTGTTGGCGACGACCAGTGATTCAATATTAAAGCCACGAGCAGCCAATGTACCCGAGAGGCGACTTAACACACCAGGTTCATTTTGCACAAGACAGTTCAGAATATGGCGGGTTTCCGGAGCAGAGCTGGGAGCGGGGGTATTGTACAAGATATTGGTGACAGCATCTTCCACAGAGGGTTCGGGAACAGCAGGGACAGGGCCAAAGCGACGTTGACGAAGGTGGTTTTTGAAGGACAAGGCAGACGTGGCAGACAAGGGTTCTGTGGATTTGAATCGTGCTTGTTTTAAAGCAGCTGTTCGGACAGCAGAAGGCTAAAGAGAAAAAAAAAAGCGTTGAGTCAATCATGTCAACCATTCTCAAGTCAGTGGACTACTTACAAGACGTGTTCCCACATTAGCGAAAGCTGTTCGAAACATTGTGTAGTAAGTGGAGGTAATAAAATAAATAAAAAAAAAAAAGGAAGAACAAGACAAAGGAAAAAATAACAAAAATTGGTGAATTTTTATTTGATCATGACGCCCAGTGAATCATCAGAGATAAAAATCAACCAGCCAATGAGATGGTTGGATTTGATTTGACAGGAAGGTTTGATGCGGGGGTTTGAATAACAGCTAGTAATTTTCAAGATGGAAAGTACAAGGGCAATAATTCTATATAAGAAGCGTGTCATAATAATGAGAAGGACAAACAATACATATACATGGTGGAAAATGATGTCATTTACGACAGACTGTTACTTACCTCGATACAATTCGATGTCTTCGGGACCAAACAAACAAAATACGACTTGATCAACCTAACAATAATAAAATCATAATCTGGAGTCAGAGCGGGGAAGGCGTTATCTATCATATCTCTATTTGATTTACCGATGCGCCATCATTTGATTCCAAAAACTGTCGTGTTGTTGTCAGAGCGACATTGGCAGCACGTTCCTTGTTGAAGCCATAAACACCGGTACTGATACATGGAAAGGCAACGCTTTTCAGTTGATTTTCGACCAATACTTCAAGACTACGTTATAACAGCTGGCCAATACTTCAGGTTGTTCCGGAGGTGCAATGGGGCCAACGGTTGCGATCACATCTATTATAGAAAAGACGCGATTGAGATGAGTTTATGCCAATTTCATAGGATGTTAAGTAGAGGGTGATAACAAAACTTACGTCCAGATGGAAGATTATAACCTATTTAGAATTTATCAAATAAAAATTAAAATCATCATATTCTCCACTTGTGTGTGTACGTGTATGTATTACCTTTGGTGATTTTTGCATCCTAAATGCAAAACATTAAGTAAGTATTCGTATTAGTTATGCTCAAGATCATCACCATCTTACTTACCCCAGTGTCACAGCCACCAAGTGTTCTGCATTCGGCGAGTAATCCGGACCAGCAGCACGATGGATAGCACCATCCACTCCACCCCCTCCTAAGAGTGAGTTGTTGGCAGCATTCACTAGAAAATAATATATAAATTATGGGAGCTCCTTTTAAAGCTTCTTATTATTTACCAATGGCGTCCAATTCCAATTTAGTGATATCTTGAGTGCTACCGTTATCAAAAGGAAGGTAGTCAGTTTTCTGGTTTTTTTTATCTTTTGCATAATGATTACTAAACCGTTGGTTTTTTTTTTTTTGGGCGGGAAGAGGGTAAGCCATTACTTACCTTAAAGACACTTTGCTGGCTAGCTTTGAAAGTTGAGAGGTATCCGTGTCCTTGAAAAGACGGTTGATATTTGCAAGTGCACGGTCTTTGATAATGCTCATGATGTGGGAATATATTGTAAAAGAGAGGGAATATGTGAAAGAAATACGTCAACGAAAAAACAAGCCAAAGAAAAATAAAAATAAAGACCCGGATCTCTTTTTTTGTAACACCACTTAAAAGAGGGGCGTTCCCATCATCAGCAACAGGATTTTTTCGGGCCAATGAAAATGCTCGTCTGCGAGATGTCGCCTTATTCGTTTTTTAACCCAATTTGAAAAAATTAGGCCCTTCCTTTTTTTTTTTTTTTTTTTCTAACGTTTTTTTATATTCTCCAACAACTCTCATGTCTCGTAAGAAACTAATATTTGTATTACAAAGAAAAGAAAACTAGCAACTCAATACTCTTATGTTTATTTATAGTATACGCCAAAGAACGTGCTGTGGCCATTCAAGCTGTGCTTCAAGCGAGTAAAGTATGCCAATCTGTCTTCCAACATCTCGTCGCCAATGAAACCTTGACTAAGAACGACAAGTCACCTGTTACTGGTATGCTACTTCCCACAAAAAAAAAAGAGACTTTAGGTATCTGATTCTAATTACAAACTAACTCCTATTCTTTCTTTTTCTTAGTTGCTGATTTCTCTGCTCAAGCCATTGTCAACACTTACCTTGAAAAGGCCTTCCCTCAAGATCCTATTGTTGGTGAAGAAGATTCCAAAGATTTGCGTGGTGCAGAAGGCAAGATTCTTCGTGAGAAAGTACATTCCTTAACCAATGGTATATTGCAAGACAATGAGAAATTATCGGAAGACCAGGTAAATGTTTGGCTATGATTATATAACAATGGGGATGAATGATGACCTAATACCCCTCTTCACGTCGTTCTCTGTTACGATCAGATTTTGCAAGCCATTGACCGAGGTAATTATGCTGGTGGGGCTCAAGGTCGTCATTGGGCTTTGGATCCTATTGATGGTACCAAGGGATTTTTACGTGGTGGACAATATGCAGTGTGTCTGGCGTTGATTGTGGACGGTGTGGTTCAATTAGGCGTGATGGGAACCCCCAACCTTCCCATTAATGCTTCCCAACCTGATGGTGAACGGGGTAGCCTCTTTGTGGCGGTGCGTGGTCAAGGTGCTTTCCAGGTAAAAAAAAAAAAAAGCCAAGAACAAAACAATAATAACTGTGAATGAGGTTCTCATTACAATACTGATTCCCGTTCTTCCCCTCTTTATTAAGCGTCCTTTCTCTCAAGAACAAGAAACCAAGATCCAATTTGCTGATATCAATGATACTAAGAATGCCACATTTTGCGAATCAGTAGAAGCTGGTCACTCTTCCCATGACGATGCGTCTCTGATTGCCAAGGAGTTGGGTATCACGCGCCCATCCATTCGTATGGATAGTCAAGCCAAGTATTGCTCTATTGCTCGTGGTGATGCTGATATCTATTTACGTCTTCCGACCAGCAAGACTTATGTTGAAAAAATCTGGGTAAGTTTTGATTTATTTTAATTAAAAGAGGTGATATTTAATCTGCATTTTGTTTTTGTTTAGGATCATGCATCTGGTAATGTATTGATTACTGAAGCGGGGGGCAAAGTATCAGATGTGAATGGCCAGTCTTTGGACTTTTCGGTGGGCCGTACACTCTCCAAGAACTCGGGTGTGATTGCATCCAATGCTACTATCTTTGACTCTGTCTTGGCTGCTGTCCAAAAGGTGCTCAAAAATTAGAAGTTAGAAGTTAGAAATTAGTATATAGAATATATTAGTTGTAGTATTCTTCTCTTTTTGTGCTGGATGATTTATTCGGTTATTACTGGATTGAATCCATTTTTAGCCAATAAGCTTCAAGTACCTTTTGTGTCTGGATTTGAAAATAAAAAGCAACACGCAATCACCAAAAAAATAAAATAAAATATTTTTTGTCTTTTTTTTTTTTTTTTTTTTTTTTTTACTTATCTTCTCTTTGTCTATATTAAATATACAGCAACACACATTATATATCATGTCTCACTCTGCAAGCAATATGGATGTTGACGTTGAATTCGATGTGCCCAAGTACCTCTCCGAGGAAAGACAAAAGGCTCCCTCTCACTTGCAACAATACTTCAGTACCTTTGAAGATCTCTACGAACGAAAGTAAGTTGATACCATCCTTCAACGCGCGCGTATATTTTTTAATTTATATATCTATATGCACTATGATGCTAACCCCACTCTCGTCTACTCGAAAAAAGGTTATGGCATCAATTGACTCAACACATTCTTGAATTCTTCAAGCAACCAGAATCGGGCCCTTTCCAAGTTTCCATCTATCAACAATTCGTAGCTGAATGGGAAAATAAAATCAACCGCCTTTCACTCGTCACCATTGCCTTGCAAGCTGCTAGTCAATTCAAAGGTAATTCCTCTTTTTTTTACGTTCAGAAACTTCATTGGTGCTCACACATACACAATATTAACTTTTTTTTGTAGATGCTCAAGCGTCCGTCGATTTCCTTCAACACATTATCACCAAAGTGGATACACCAGAATCAAAGGACGTTTATGTACTTGCAGTGATGGAAGCAGCACATTTCCAATTGGTGTTGGGACAAGCAGACCAGGTGAAAAAGGTGATTGATAGCTCTGAAAAGATTTTGGATGGCTTTGATTCAGTGGAAACAGCCATCAGTGCAAGCTTTTATCGCGTCAGTGCGGAATACTTCAAGTCACAAGCCGATTATGTCCAATATTACAAAAATGCTCTTTTATTTTTGGCATGTGTCAACCTGGATAGTATGCCAACTGCTGAACGAATGGAACGTGCCTATGATTTGGCCATGGCGGCTTTATTGGGCGATAGCATTTACAACTTTGGTGAGCTGGTAAGTATATGATGTGCCTGATGCACAGGAGAAAAGAATCGGAGGGAGACTTGTCGTGCTGTGCTGACTGTTTTCGTTTTCTTGTTTTTTTTCTGGACTAGTTGATGCATCCTGTGTTGGACTCTCTTACAAACACTGAACATGATTGGTTACGTACTTTACTCTTCACTTTCAATAACGGTGATATTGGCAAATTCGAAGCTTTGGGACCACATTTTAGTAAACAGGTATAGTTCATCAACTAAAAAAAAAAAAAGAAGAGCCAGAATACTCACGGTTTTTACATTATATAGCCTCTTCTTCAACAAAATTCAGCCGCCTTAAATCAAAAGATCTGCTTGATGTCCTTGATCGAAGCTGTGTTCCGCCGTTCTGGTGATAACCGGGTCATCCCATTCGGTGAAATTGCTTCAGAGACCCGATTACCCATTGACGAAGTAAGTATCAAAAGGAAGAAGTATATATATAGAAAAAAATAAAAAGGTGACTGATTTTTTTTTCTGGGATGTGGGGATTAGGTTGAACATTTGGTGATGAAGGCATTATCTATCAACTTGCTTAAAGGATCTATTGACCAAGTGGATCAATTGGTAGTAGTCACTTGGGTGCAACCCCGTGTATTGGATAAGACTCAAATCGATGGCATGCGACGAAAATTAGAAGATTGGAATAACCAAGTCAAGAAAATCAGTACCTTTGTGGGTCAACAGGGCGGTGAAGTATTCGCACAATAGATTAGACTGTTTTTTCCTTTGTTGGTCTTTAGTATTTGTTGTTATTACTAGTAGTTAATAGTTAGTAGTAGTAGTAGTGTTTTTTTTTTTTTTTTTTTTTAACATTCATATATTCCTTTTGAAATAAACATATGCTGTATTTGGAAATGACAAAATGCGGTTGTCTTTGTATTATTATGGCTGTATTGATGATTTTATTGGAAACGAATGCTAATTAGAAAACGGACGGGGTAGGATAAGGGAATGGAGATATGCTATGCTAATATTGTATTTGGCAATGTAGTTCGTACGTATCTAGACAAGAAAGTGTGAAATGGAAAGGGATTGCTAAGTGGAAAAAAAAAGCGAAGGAATAGACTATGATAATGATTGACAATGAGATACTTGCAAAAATATGCTGTACTCTATCTTTATATGAACGGACAACAAAAGCGGGACGATCAGGGTAAAAAAAAAAAAAAAAAAAGGAAGAAAAACAGGAAAGCGGGGTTGAGATCAAATCAGAGCGGATTTTTATTACTGTAATGATGCATCCGGCGTAATAATAATATAATAAAAATAAGGAAGATGGGTAGTTGAGATAGGGAAGATAAACTAGTGCTTTACAGTGCAACAGATAAATATATAAACTAATCAAAGAGAAGAGACATGCTGTATCAATATATATATATATATATATATATAAAGTGGAGAGGATAGAGGTGGACTAGCGCAAATAAACGATAACATATGCTAAAAATAAAACGGCGAAGAAAACAAAAAGGAAAGACTATAAATGACCATTTGTGGAAGTGGCAGTAGAAGAGACTGAAGATTTGTTTCGCATGCTTTGTTCCAGTTGACCAATATCAATGACAGAAGGTACAGAGAGTGTTTGATCGGTGTGAGCCATGTCGAGGGGAGCAGAAAGCGACGGATGATGATTATATCCAACAGAATTGGAGAGAGCGGTAGATTCATTTTGCTGTTCTTGTTGCTGGTGCTGCTGATCTTCTTCATATAATGAATACCGGTGTCGTTGTTCTTGTTGTTCTAACATTTGTTGTTCCAATTTCCTTGCAATGAATTGCGCATAATGGATTACAAATTCCGCCTGGCGCATGGTTTCGATGGCTTTAGGACTTCGTCGGACTCGGACAAATCGGATGGCACGTTCAGCAGATAGACAAAGTGTATTATTGATGAGCCAACAGCAGGCGAACAAGCCAGCTCGTCCTACCCCTACATTTATATATATATATATATAAAAGTAAGTTTAGATATAATAAATCATTTTTTGCACCTTTTTCGATATTTCATTTCAATGACTTACCTCCGCGACAATGGGTCAGTACATTCTCCCCTTTCCAGATTTTGCTGTTGACAATATTGATGACGGTGTCCACTTCTTCTAACGTATCAGGACAGCTTCCTTCCACCATAGGTAACCGTAAAACTTGTAATCCATTGGTCTTTGCTGAGGCGGCGTATAATTCCCATGATGCCCCTAGATAATCCAATTCACTGTCTTCTAGGCAACTGCATAATATATTCATAGATGAGTAAACAACAAAACACATTTCATTACAATTCTCCTTACCAGACAATGGTGGTGATGCCAAATGACCGCATACGAGTAAAATCAAGATCGAGGTCACGGTTGATGGCGGCTCTACCCCGTACAGGACCTGTCAATCGCACTTTTTTACCGGGACATGAACTGAGAGCGAGGTTCCCCATCAGTGGTAAAGATTGCTGTTGACGATGATGATGTGCACGTTCAAGCTGGGGCGCAAGTTGTTGTTCGATAACAGGGTTGGTGAGATCATATATATCTAGCTGATCAGGCAGGTCGCAAAAAGTAATCAGTGGCAAATAATCGTTTGGCAAAACCCAGCTAATACTATAATAGTAGAGAGGGAATAGGAGAGTGAGCTATGTACTGGGCTACTTCATAAACTATGATGCGTTGCACTGCCCACCCCCCAAAAAAAGTTCCCGGTCCTGGATCCCCCTACGCCTTCTACTTATTCGACATACACACACAGACACTTAAAAACATAACTGCCGCATACCTCACCAGTCACACATATACACTATCGCCAAAGAAGATAAAAGCAAAAATAAAAAACAACCTTACTTGATAGGATGACTGATGGAGGTTTTGGGGACAGAATGGCGAGGAGTATAGTCAGATTGAACCACTTCATCCATAGTTGCTGATGTTTCCATAGTGGCTGACGCATTCCCATTTGTGATGATAATGTCGTTATTTTCGGGTTGAGCTGGAAACGGCGTTCTTGTCATCATAACGTCGATGTTGCTGGCTGCGGTAGTGGTAGCCAAATTGTTGCTATTATTGCTGTGATTATTGGTGGTTACGACTGTTGGTGTTACGGTAGGGGAGACAGTAGGCGTCGTAAGATAGGCTACACGATCAGTAGATGACATTTTGTTTTGGTTTTGCAAGGAATGTTTACTGGTTTCTATATGATCAAAAAAGGAAAATAAGAAAATAATTTGATGAGTAACCATCCCATGTTTGATTCTTTTTACTTGTTTTGTTAGATGCACGAGTGTAATAGGCAAGCAAGACGAGCAAGAAGAAGCTTTGTATGGGCAATATATAAAACATATGCGGTTGTACACAAAAGCCAAAAAACGCGTATGCAGGAGTATTACACAATGCAACCACAATAATACATATAAATGCTTACGTTAATTTTTCAGATATATCTTGACGGATTGTTGTATGTTAGTAGAGAAAAGACGAAGAGACAAAGAGAAGGGAAAGGAAGGAAGAAAAGTTGCAAGAAAAGGAAAGCAGAAATAAAGCTGGGGGAGCGATATGATTGAAACGCCGCTTTTGAATTTTTTTATTTTTATTTTTTTTATTTTTCACTAGATCCTTAACAGGTGATTGCATGAAGGCGAAAATTTTGACCTGTTGTGTGATTGACCGATTCCTTGAAAACGCACCATATTTATATTATGGCAACCTAAAACAGCCATATAAGCAAGCTGTTTTTTTTTTTTTTTTGTGAGGGTGAATCAGATCGGGGATAACCCAAAAAGATAATCAATTCCATTTTGTCTCAATTGGGACTTAAAAAACTGTAAACAATGGGTTGTACACACATATCGTACATAAAAAGAGGAAGATAAAATTACAAATATTTATATATAAATATATATCTTTATTATTATATATACAGAAGACAAAAAATATATAGAGAGGGGAATAGGGGGTGCTTTTACGTATGTGTGGTTAGTAAATGAAGAAGACGGGAATAGTGAGTGATAAGTAATAAAAAAAGAAAGTAACATGATCAATCCAATCCAATCGAAACTAAACTAAATGACTAAAAAAAAGTAGATACTATGTAACTATACGAGTAAAAATGTAAAACCATGTACAAAGGATTCTAGTAAAAAAAAAGAAAGATAGATAAACATAGAGATAATACAGAACTAAACTAAGCTGAAAACTAAAGGGATCTGCCAAAGGAGAATCTGATTTTCGCCATTTCTTCTTTCAAGATATCGGTTTAATCATTCCAGGTCAGGTCACAGTAGATGAGATTGAGTCTTGATTAAGATACCTTCACCTTTGCTGACTTGGCCTGATGATTGCTTGCAGTGGCGCGCTGTTGTTTCGCTACATCATGCTTGGTGGCATCTATATTAAAAACAAGAGAATATAGCGTTTGTGAGTAAAACTATCACGATACCGGTTTCTTCATCCGACTTCTTGCCTATTTTCTGAACTACCTGTTATTGATATGATTCTAGAAGGATATTTCGTTTTCATCTTGTGTTGTAAAAAATGTTGCATCCAGGCCTTCTTGCAAGGAAGTGCTGCTCGTGATGTCGCTGTATCATCATCCAAAAGACTGTCACGTATTCGTTTTTCTTCATGCCACAACTAACATCCGCAGAACTATCATCATCAGCATCGGCAACAGCTACTGGCTCCGTCGCAGACAAATTTGATATAGAAGAGAATGAAGAGAATGTTTGCTGTTCAGTATTGCTGGTATCAAGTAAAAGAGTTGTCACAGGTAGATTATCCCCAATATCGATATCACCATCACTGGAGTGCGATTTCTTGTTGACCTGATCCAGAGAGGTTGGCGTTTCTACTGCGCTACTAGGTGGCATGGCGATTTCATCAATACCAATATTTTCATCATCAACTGAATCAGTTTCAGGGAAGTCATGCGCCTCAATGTTGTTGACTGCTGCCACAAAAAGCTGTTGTGAGTGAAGGAGTGCTGAATCCAGTTGCGTCACACGTTCATTGGAAAAAGATAACAACTCATGTTCCAGCCGTTCAATCAAACATCCGTCCTTGATACCACATGCACATTCACCAAATTCAGAGGTAAAACGTTCCAGCATTCGTTGAATAGCAGTACTACGCATCTTGGTTTGTTCTGCTTCATTATCATCATCCATCATCACCAGCGCTGATTTTCCACCATTGCCTTTCTTTTTGCTACCACCATTAGGGTTGCCCGCTGTTGAGTCACCGTCGCCAAAAAGAAGGAGAAATTCTCGCGGTCGTTTGCAGTACTTCGTTGACATCAATCGTTGTTGTTAAGTTTCCCCGCCGTTGTCTCTTGTTGAAACGAGAGAATGTTGCCCCCGCAGTGGAGGAAGATTTACTTTTGACACAGTCATCACATAAATGGTGATTCAGGAATATTGTGTTGATTAATGTTCATACAATATGCATGCTGACAAGTAAGAGACTGATCACATTGAGTAATAAAACCATCATCTTCGGTCGATTCACAATATACATTGAATAAGACTAGTATCCACAAGAGAGAAGTCCTCGTTCGCCAGCAAGGAAGTTCCGAGTTGTTCGTAAGTGTGTGAATAGTCGAGTGTCGATATGCCTAGGGCACGTTGGCTCGACGAATAGTAGTGATATAACAAAAAAGAAAAAGAAAGAAAGGAATAATTGGGAAGAGTAAATAAAATAAAAATAAAAAACGGTGCATGACGAAAAAGGCTCGAATTGGTTGGAGGCGGAGTTGAAAAGGGAGGAGAAAGGAGAGGCATGCTATTTAAAAATTAAAAGAAAAGGAGGAAGGGGAGGGGGTGATAATAAGGAATTTACAGTGTTCTATAATAATATGTAGCAGGATAATAGGAATAGTTAACCCTAATAAAGTACAGTGAGCCATGGCAGCTCCTAAATAATTGCTATGAACAGCAGCTGTGGTATAATCCATGTTTGCCTTTAACGCACTGTTATTTCACAAATAGTAATCTGACTGACATCAAACCAAAACAAGCATTGATGTATGAATTTGAAAATTTCGTGATATAAAAAATGCATCCTTTATTAGCAAAAAAAAAAAAAAAAAAAAAAAAAAAAGGGGAGGGTGGCAGTCATAAGGTATAGGCATCTATCCAAAGGCATTGGGCGGTAACCAAAATTCCTGACAGCGATGTCTGAACCTCGTATATTGATATTACAGTAGAAGCGTCAAACATTTTTCCATCGCCACAATTACCTTTGAAAGGTGTAACATATTGATACCAAATCTAAATTTAAATGACTTTAGAATAGCAAAGAAGGATATATCGAAAAGACAAAGAGAAAAGAAGCGCAAAAAAAGGGGTATGAAAAGATAGTGTACCTTTTCAATTACCAGGATTTGTGATGCCATCACATTTTGTCTCAATTCAAAATTAAAATATTGTATGAAAAATGCAAAACGCCAAAAACGGTAAGGGTGGAAAAAGGAGAATGATCTAACAATGATTGGTCTAGAGCCCACACGTGAGGGTGCACACACGCAGTGGTTATTCTTGTCAAAATCATAAAAAAAAAAAGGGAGCTGAGATTGGTTTTTATTTTTATTTTATAATTTCCCAATTTTTTGTAATTCTCATATCTTTTCTTTCTTTCTTCAACTATTTTTTTTTTCAGTATTCATTACAATTGATTTACGCATGCCTGCTCCTTCCACGGCTACGCCAATAAACGACAATAAACCTTCCTCTAATACGCATGGAGCGCCTGGCGGAAGAAAGTGTAAGTGAATGAAATGAATTCGGTTTTCATTTTGAATATAGGTGTGAGCAAGGGGAAGTTGTAGATTATTGCCATTGACTCGTCTGACTAAATAAACGTCAAATTTATTCATTTATACTATCTTATAGACGTCCTAGGCGTCTGCGCTATGGATCGAAAGGCTCGCTCAAAACCTATGCGTCATATACTTGACCGGTTATTGAACTATGGTGACTTTGATATTGTAATATTTGGTGATAAAACTATTTTGGATGAAGGTAAAGAATACCAATAATAAATACAATGTAGTGATCATGGCTATTAATACACCTTTTTTTATATAACATTAGATATCGAAAATTGGCCTGGATGTGATTTTTTGATCTGTTTCTTTTCTGATGGATTTCCTCTTAAAAAGGCGGTGGAATATGTCAAACTACGAAAGCCCTATATGGTCAATGATGTATCTATGCAATCTTTGCTGTGGGATCGGCGAGTCGTACTTGCGGTTTTGGATGCCATTGGGGTGCCTACCCCTCCCCGTGTGGTAGTTTCTCGTGATGGCGGTGCTAAAGTGGATGCTGATGCTGCCAAAGCCTTCAAGGAATACAATGGGATGGACTTGGACCGGATTCTTACCAAATATGCAAAAAACACACCGTCAGTGGAAATCGCTCGTGATAGCATTACACCAGGTGGTGGTAAATGTTTGGAAAAGCCTTTTGTTGAAAAACCTGCGGATGCCGAAAATCACAATATCAACATTTATTATCCCAAATCATTGGGTGGTGGTGGTCGACGTCTCTTCAGAAAGGCAAGTAAAAAAAAAAAAGCATGCGTGGGGGGGATGAGGGAAATGTCATGGGGATGGTGGAAAGCAATCATACCATATGTACAACATGCTTATATACATCAAAACTTTTATTTATTTGATGTAGATTGGAAACAAGTCTAGTGAATTTGATCCTGAACTGGAATTTGCATCTGAAGAAGGGTCATATATTTACGAAAGTCTCATGATGACCGAAAGCTTTGAAGATATAAAATTGTATACAGTTGGTCCAGCCTTTATTCATGCCGAAACAAGAAAGTAAGCCTAAAAAAAATAATGCAAGCCTGGAAAAACCCCGAATACTGACTGACTTTGTATATGTAGATCACCTACTGTGGATGGTCATGTCAAAAGAAACACCGATGGCAAGGAAATCCGCTATTTCGCTGAACTGGCACTGGAAGAAAAAGCCATCGCTCGCAAAGTTTCCAGGGCTTTTGGTCAAAGCGTATGTGGTCTTGATATGATACGAGTGCAAGGCAAACCGTATGTGATTGATGTCAATGGCTGGAGTTTTGTCAAGGGAAATGATCATTATTATGACCAATGTGCTAAAATCCTCGCCACCCAATTCTATCGATCCATTCAACAACATCCTTCCTCTGTGGCCGAAATTCCGTCCAGTATCTCTCCTGAAAACGCGTGGCGTCTGAAGGGTTTTGTCGCTGTATTCCGGCATGGAGATCGTACACCAAAGGATAAATTCAAGCTGACTGTCAAATCGCCCTACTTTACCGATTTATTACAACACAACCGTCAAGAAGTGGTCTTTCGTCAAAAACATCAATTGGAAAAGGTGATTCAAGCAGTGGAAAAATATCTTCTGTCTACTACCAAGGATGGCAATGGCGATAGCGATAGCGATGGCTATGAAGACTTGGACAAGATGCTTGCGTTGAAGGAAATCTTGGAAAAAAAATGTCATCTCCCTGGGACAAAGGTGCAGTTAAAACCGAAATTCGATGCTGATTCCGGTTCCTTGAACAAACTTCAACTCAATGTCAAGTGGGGAGGTGAGGTAGGTTATACTAGGATACTCGTTGAACACATGATGCACTTTCATACTCACCCTTTTTTTAATATATACATATATAGTTTACTCACGCCGGCTTATACCAATCTAGGGATTTGGGTGAAAACTTACGAAAGGAAATGAATATCCTCAATCGAGCTGTAATGGACGACATCAAGATCTATAGTAGCTCGGAACGCCGGGTGCGAGCAACAGGTAAAGAAACAAAAACAAAAATAAGACGCCTACAAAGATAATACTCCTAGACTTACCCCGCTCTTTTTTTTTATGAATAGCTGACGTTTTTGCCCAATGGTTTTTGGGACAACCTGAATCGATTGAAGGCGTGATCTCTGAAAGCAAGTACTTATTGGACGATAGCAATGCGGCAAAGGAACAAGCGGATGCAGTCAAACACCAGCTTAAAGAAATATTGCGACCGGGTAATGATCTCCCCGAATGGATGCTTGCTCAAATGAACTGGCCTGAAGGACTTCCGCAGCCTCACTTAATCCTTCAAGAAATATCAACCGTCATGACTCGATTACAAACACTTATGCGCCTCAACTGGTCAAGTAAGAAGGTGGAACAGCTTCAACGGCGGTGGTGTTGCTTTGAATCACCTGGTCTCTTCAAGGAACGCTGGGAAAAGATGTTCCGTAACTTCTGCGACGATGGATCAACAATCAATGGTGGTGGTACAAAGTATGTAGACCCTTCTCATATACCTGAATTGTATGACTCTCTGAAATACGACGCTCTACATAATCGACCCTTCCTGAATGCTATCTTTGCTGACCCGGAAATACTACTGGCTTCTTCACACTCACCGGCATCGACTTCCTCAACACCGGCTTCAGCACCACCACACCATTTATTATCTTCGACCTCTCGACGTCTTTCCGCCAATACGAAACCCACGAAACGTAGCTGCAATAGGGAACTTCGAAAATTATACGAATACGTCAAAATTATGTTTGATTTCATTGCATCACATGAATTTGGTATCTCTGATATGGAAAAGAAAAACATTGGCATGTTGATCAGCCTTCCTCTACTCAGAAGTATTCTTATGGACTTGGATGATATGACCAGCTCAGAAAACCCAAAAACAAGACTCTATTTTACAAAAGGTAACGAAAAAAAAAAAAAAAAGAATAGCTATGTCGTTCACTAACAATTCTTTTCTCCCATATAGAATCCCATGTCCATGCTTTATTGAATTTAGTGTACCACTCTGGCGTACCGACGAAGGTTCCTAGAAACATGTTACCCGAATTGGATTGTAAGCTATGCATATTATATCTGAAAATAATGGGAATAATCTAGTTTTAATCTCTTTTTTTTTTTTTTTTCATCTTCTTACATTCAAGTCTTGACACAAATCACTTTTGAATTATATGAACGCAAGAATACCGATACCGGCAATGACGCAGATTACTCGTTACGGATTGCATTTTCTCCTGGCGCGCACTATGACAGTGTACTTGACCTGTATATGTAATGTATCAATCAAAAATAATATATATATATCTCCAAAACTGAGTGAACTAAAGTTTTTTTTTTTTTTTTTTTTTTTTAAAAAAATAAATAAATTATAGGGATGCTGAACATTGTCTTAAGGTCGCTCCTCGAAAGTGAGATTACTTACTAATAAAAAAAAAAGAAGTATCCTCGATATACCTTCTAATAATTCCCCCTTTTTTTTATGTATTCATATGTAGAAACCTGATCCCTCATTTATCTTTAGAAGAAGTAATGTATCATCACAAAGGTTACCTGAATGTCCCCAACCTCAAGGCGATCCAACAAACCATCGAAGAACGACAACTCTATTATGCACAAGAAGACAATGAATGAATCTGGTTATCATTACCTATCCCCTTCCCTTTCTAGTTATAGTCGACTCTTGATTTTATTTATAGTATTATTTTTAGTACCGTTATTATCATCCCCTATTGTTGATATTCCTCATCCCACTGTATTTTATCAATAAAAGTAAAAGCATATCTTCATCCCTACTTGTTTTGTAATTCTTCTTTAATGACATCTTTTGATCAAAAAATAATAAAAAACATCGTCGTCAAACATGATATTTATTTTGTCTTCTCCGTCATCATCACTAACATTTCAACACATAACAATTCCCGATAACATTAAAGTTGCATCATTACTATCATTCACATACAAAACACTCATTTTCACTAAGATCCCATCATCACTATCATCCTATTCGTATCAATTCCATTGATATAACCAGAACCCCACAAGAATACAAATAAAGTCAAAAACAAGATTTTTTATTTATTTAAATCAGGTTGAAATATCTATATAACACAGAAGACAACAAAACTAAAAGACTGAATTGACACCAAATTGCATGATATAGACATTTCAAATTCGCTCCCAAATAAATAACAGAAGCAAGTGCGTTTATCGGTTGGCTAAAAAAAAAAAAAAAAAAAAAAAAAAGGATATTAGTCAACTGAGCCTCCATCCATTGTCCCTATCATTCCTTAGTACTTACATTTGGCGACACGTTCGAGTTCGTCCTTCTTCTTGATGGCGTAAGAGTTGGAGGAGCCCTTGGCGGCGTTGATCAATTCATCAGCGAGACATTCAGCAATGGTCTTGACGTTACGGAAAGCAGCTTCACGAGTACCGGTGGTGATGAGAGCGATGGATTGGTTGACACGGCGGAGAGGGGACACATCGACGGCCTGACGACGGACAGTACCTTGAGAACCAATACGGGTGGAGTCTTCACGGGGACCAGTGTTGATGATGGCATCCACCAAGATTTGCACAGGGTTTTGGTCGGTCAACAAGTTGATGATTTCAAAAGCGTGTTGGACAATACGAGCAGCCAATAACTTCTTACCGTTGTTGCGGCCGTGCATCATGAGGGAGTTGGTCAAACGTTCAACGATAGGGCACTTTCAAAAAAAATAGAGTCAATCTTCCCGTAGTCATATACACACATATATAGCAATACATATTAATGTTTGGAAAAAACTTACTTGAGCCTTACGGAAACGCTTGGCAGCGAAACGACCAGCAGTGTGGGGCAAGTAAACATGTTGACGGACAGAGATATAGTCTTGGAGAGAGATATCCTTGACTTCAACATCTTCGTAAGACCACTTGTTGAAAAGCTTGCGAGTACCATCAGCGCTGGCCAAAACGTCAGCGGGCAAATTCAAAGAAACCATGCTACAAAAAAAAAGAAAGACAAAATTCAGTTCTGAGCCAAGTTGACATTCAAATGAATCCATCCATCGCTCCATCCATCTCGATTTTCCTTGGTTCCCAATAATCCAGTCCTTTTTTTTTTTTTTTTTTTTTCCTTTTTGTGAGTTGTTCGACCAGGTGAAGTGATTTATTTTTGAAGGATCGATTGGTGGCGAGATTCGATAAACGGATGGATGGATGGATGGATGATTCCTTCATTCATACTAATGACTTGTATTTTCTTACCTGAATATGAGAGGAGGAAACAAGAAAACTGATTCGGAGCCTGGTTTACCAATTTCAATGGAAAAAAAAAGAACAGGGTGAGGCAGGTGCGGTCCACTCACACGGCGTTTAAATTTGTGAATGGCACTTTTTTTTTTTGGATTGGCATTGCCCTTTGGTATATACTACTTTGTTGCTTCAATGCCATTAAATATTTCAATAAATAGCAATATTCATTTGCAAAATAAAAATGTTATTGAGTAAAAAAATAAAAAATAAGCGGAATAGGCTTGTTTACGTAGTGTAGAATCCATCATCCCTTTGCCAAGGCAAAGGCATGAAGCGGCGTTTCAAATATGAAGATTAAAAAAAAAGGGTTCTCTTGAAACTTCTCCTTTTTCTTTCCCTCTTTTCTATAAAGATATAGAAAACACAAAAAAAAATAATCAAAGAACCAGTATTCCCTATTTATTCTTACTCATGCTTCGTAAAGAAAAGAAAAAGGACAAATGCGCAACCACTTCGACTTCGGAACCAGCAGCACCTTCAACCGAGTCGGATCCTGACTGCACAGAAATCTTGGAAGAAAACTCAAAAAGCATTTTGGTTGGGATTATCAGTCAACTCCGGAAAGACATGGACCTTCATCGGGTGACCCTCCCTACGTTTGTTTTGGAGCCAAGAAGTATGCTGGAAAGAATCACTGACTTTATGAGCCACCCTGAAATCCTATTAGAGTAAGTATCTATTATGGACACCTGAAAAGTATTTGAGCTCATTTTTTTTCTCTCTCTTCTCTTTTGCGCTTTAGTGCAAGTAACAAGACTGAACCATTGGATAGATTTATTGGCGTGGTCAAATACTTTTTGTCAGGATGGCATATCAAACCCAAGGTAAATAAAAGGGAGTGTTTGAGTGTGGCTAAAG
Organism: Absidia repens; assembly: GCA_002105175.1. Taxonomy (NCBI): domain Eukaryota; kingdom Fungi; phylum Mucoromycota; class Mucoromycetes; order Mucorales; family Cunninghamellaceae; genus Absidia; species Absidia repens. Next base: position 493,702 of record MCGE01000025.1, on the reverse strand, counting down.
GACAGAGGCCGGGTTATGGTCATCGAACGCATTTTGATGCCAGAAACGTGTGTATATGTTTACAAAAGAAATATTTGGGCCTTTTTTTGTAGTACGATATACAAATTAGCACGTGAAGTATGGGTTGGATGGTTGAGTGAATGAGGGAAAGACTCACTTTTTTGTTTTCTCTGTAATAGGGTGTCAAGAAACCATACAATCCTGTTTTGGGTGAAATCTTCAAATGCCATTGGGAATATGAAAACAATACCAATGGCTATTATGTTGCTGAACAAGTCTCCCACCATCCTCCTAAAAGTGCTTATTATTTTGCTAATCCCAAAAGCGGTATTTACATTCAAGGCGAAATCTGTCCAAGGGCCAAATTTCTTGGGAACAGTGCGGCAACCATGATGGAAGGTGAATCCCATATTATTCTTACTCAGCACCACAATGAAAGATATGACATTACTATGCCCAATATTTATGCCAAAGGAATCTTGTGTAAGTCAATTAAAAAGATATGAAGACAGCGATGCAACATAAATTTATACTCATGAACCATTCTGAGTTTTGTAGTCGGCAAAATGGTTTTGGAACTTGGTGATAGCTGTATTGTGCGGTGCCGAACAAGCGATCTGATATGTGAGTTGGACTTTAAAACAAAGGTAAAATGGATTATATGAAGAAAAACATGCTGATATTTTATTTAACTCCCTTTCGTGTCTTACTTTATAGGGTTTCTTTTCCGGACAATACAATTCAGTGGTTGGAAAAATCAAAAAGGAATCCACCAACAAGGTTCTCTATGAAATTCTTGGTCAATGGTCAGGTCAAATTTATATCAAAACACCTTCCAAAGTATGACATGTCAATGGAAATGAAGAAAAAAAGAAACGATTGATTACGTAGTAATGCCTTTTTTTCCTACATTTATCAGACAGTGCCCAAGACCACTTTATTTGATGCATCTATTGCGTCCATTGCACCAAAACGAGTTCGGATGGAATCGATGCAGGACCCACTAGAATCACGACGACTATGGAGCCAAGTGACATCAGCCATCAAGAGCAACAATATGGATGAAGCTACCAAACAAAAAACTGCCATTGAAGATGAACAGCGACGTAAAACTAAGGAAAGAAATGATGCGGGTATGGATTGGGTGCCCCGCTATTTTACAAGGACCGACGGCAGCGGTGGGGATGAACAACCATTTGTATTTAAACATCATTCTATGTAAGCAATTCTAAGAAAAAACAGAAAATACAAGTGGAGAAAAACGTCAAGTATTCTCTCTAACCATATCTACACCTCTATTATGAAAATGATAGTGGCAATCTAAATGATGAGCTGGAAACCAAGTTAAAGTCAGAAATCTCAATGGAAGAACAATCATTTCACCATCATGTGCCAACATCAGCAACTATAACAACAGAAACAACAACCAACCCAATGGCTGTGACCCTCTGATGGCCAACTTTGTTGATTACTCCTTCTTTAGTTATATTTAGTATACAAGTTTGGTAGTTTTTTTTAGTAGTTTATTACTGTTAATATCTTTATTTTTACATTGTGAATAAACAATCTTTATTATTATCATTATTATTATCACTATATAATGGGCATAACTGCGAACGGTTTTAGAAGGTAAGTGGAAATTAGTTTGGCTCATTTTGACAGGTCTTAAACCTTCACAGGGCGGACAGGTTTCAAACACCGCATGGATGATTTTTTGATGATGAACGAGTCGAGTCACGCCGATGAATAAAATTGAAAAAAAAATTGCCAGCACTTCCTCTTTGCTTTTCAATTCTATTGACTCCCCCTCCCCCATTTTTTTCTCTTTATACATTTATATATACAGTATATATACACCTCCACTCTTTTTTTTTTTATTGTAGAGAAAAAACTACTTTTTAGTCATTATATATATCTTGGGACTTTGCTTTTTTTTTTATCATTCTTCTTTATAAAAAGAAAATGGCATCTCCAGACCACAAGCGTCGTTGGGCTGAAAACAATCCTGGTGCGGCGGCGATTCCTTCAAGACCTCCTCTGAAAAAACGCTTTACTAGCAATATCAATATATCCGTGGCTTCCTCTTCGTCATCCTCTGCTTCGGCACCTTCATCTTCAACTACATCGCCAATAACTGCTAATGGTAGCGGTGGTAGTCATCATTCTTCTTCTGCCTCAACTGATGTCCAAACTTCCTATCCATCAGCAATCGGTCCTGTAACAAGTCCATTTTTAAAGGATCCTGAAAAGGTAAGCTTATGAATATTATCTTGTTTCCTTTATGACCGCTTTTTTTCTAACATGGTACAAATCTTTGTTTTGTTTATTAAAATAGATTCCTGTGAAGTCATTATCAAAGAATGCGTGGTTAAAACGTATGCAAGAAACAAAGGTAAACACTCTACTTTCCCTTTCGCTTTGAAAACACGACTTTACTCTCTCATTGCTAATTGTTTTGTTTCCATGTAATATGTTTTGGTGATAGTTTGAGTGTAGCAAATTACAAACAGATCAGGTGGCACTGGAATCTGACTGTATCACTCTTGAAGCTTCTAAAGGAATTATTCGTGTACAGTTGAATATGGTAATGCAATCTTCCTTTATACAACAAAATTATCAAATAACTACCGATACTGACTGAAACTGTATATGATATATTTTAGATACAACAAGACCTACTTCTGGTAGCCAAATCGAAACATGTCGCTGATGTTGCAACTCAATATGGTAAACACGACATACAATCAAAAAATGGTGAACGGATCGTGTTAATTTTTTTTTTTTTTTTTTTTCCGGCTTAATTAGACGACATTCCTCAAGACACAGGCACTGTTGAACGTGAATGGTTGGCCAAGACGCACTCGATGGCAAAGGAATTACAAATAGTTATATTGGACCATGTCAAAAAGTGGACGGACAGTGCTCATAATCTTGAAAAACAGTGGCAGCAAGGGTTAGGTATATACAAAAAAAAAAAAAGGAATGAGATCAGAACAATGAACTGACACTGAATGCTTTATGTACAATGATTTTTAGATACATCACAAAAACATACACTACTCAATGAATGGCTACTAGAGGAAATGGAAGACTTACGTGCAGCGTACCAACATGAACAAGGATGCTTACATAATATCAAACAAGACCACGACTCACTATCCCAACAAACGGAGAATATGATCAAGCAAATGCAGTCCACGACGGATGAGGTGGAACGAACCAAAGACGCCTTGGAAGATTGTACCACAACACTGATGCAAATTGAAAAAAGACATGAACGATCCAAAAGCAAAGTGATAGCTTCTTTAGCGAACGGTGGACTTGACGAACTGACGATTGATACTCTTGATATGCCAACCACTCCTTCATCTGTCAATACCTCCCCATCTGTTGCTCCCGCCACCACGGTCAGTACCACATCACCTTCTTTAACTTCTACGGTTGCTGCTCGAGGATACTCTGATGCTGATGTTGAGGCAAGTATTTAGATAATGAAAAGGAAACTAGATAGCAAAGATTGGGCCGATGATTTTCTGTATTATTATTTTTACTAACTCATGTTTTTTTTTAAAAAAAAACCAACCTTTTTATTAGCCTGGGTCCATTGCAGAACAAACGATGAAATCACAACTATCTGAACATCAACTGATTGTAGACACACGAAACAAAGAACTCTCTGCTCTTAAACTGGAAAGACAATCACTTGTGGCGGATATGGACCGACTTCGACTACAATTTGCACGGATCTCGGACGAACAGCTAATGGCGACGGATTATTACAAGAACCTTCAAACGTCGTACGAGTATTATCGCCACCGAGCACATCATCTAGATCAAATGCGGACCTCATTGGATAGAACGTTGGACGATTTGTCAAGGACGCGTAAACGATGGGTGGATGATTTGAAATCAGAGAAAACAACACAAAGTACCGCGATGGAGTCAGAAATGAAACGCTTGGAAAATGATCTTGCGCGTATCGGGGGACAAAAGGAACAATTCAAGTCTCAGTACGATGATCAAGTGGCTAGGGAACTCAAACTGAAGGAAGCAAATCAGGTTGTTGTCGACACCGCTGGAAAAGAAAAGGTATACAAAAACACAAGCTTGCATGGATTTGGAGAACTGGAATCTCATTTTTTCCATTATGGAATTGATGAATAGGAATACATCGACTCTTTGGAATCTCGGTTACAAGTCCTCAAATCTGATACTACAGTGGCTGGTCCATTGGCGCAAGACTTGAAATCGTTCAATGAATTACGGCTCTCATTACAGTAAGTTGAAGAAAAGAAAACAGTAACGTGATTTTCAACACATCGATTCACATTTTGTATCTTTTTTTCTTAGACGAACTAAATATTCTTTGGAACGATTGCATGAAATGGAGCAAAAATGGAATACAGATGAATCACAACAATCGGTAGAGGCTATGAAGAAACAGATCACTTTTTTGCGAACTCGACTTGAATTATGGAAATCAGCCGGTGACAACACTGACCAACATGATCGTATACAAACTCTCATGTCTGAAATGGCAGAATGCTCTGCGGAATCTCAAAAGTTATCCTTAATGGTGGATTTGTTTGAAAAGGTAACAAGTGAAAAGTAAAGGCGTTGATTCCTTTTCCTCTATCACTCAATTTTATTATCTCGGATTTACTGATTTTTTATTATCTATTATTATTTGATTTGATACAGACGGAAACTCAGCTTTTGGATGAAATTGACAGAATGGCGTCTATCTATGGGCGATTAGAAGAACAACGGTCAAAAAAAGTATTTGATGAAGAATACAAACCAGAATATAGATCCAAGTTGATGGCAGAGGTAACATAATATTAAAAAGTCGAGTGTACATTAGCTGATTCTTATTATATTTCATTCAAATAGAAATCCAAATTTGCACAAACATTCCCATCTCTCGTGGCTGCAAGAGACAAACAATTGGCCAACGTGACAGCCCTACGCCATACGATTGACAAGCAAAAGGACCTGATCGCACAACTCAAGGATCATGAAAAGTCTTTAGAATTACAATTGGTATGACTGATACACTCACAAAGAAGGGAGGAATCATGCAATATATACTTATTATCTCATTTTTGTATTTATCGTAGTCTGGCAAGGAAAACGATAACTGGCGAATGGTACAATCTGTGGAAGACGACAAATCCATGGTGGAAGCGCTGACACAACAATTAGAAGAAGCTAAGAATACATTGGACAGTTTGGATGGACATGTTTTAGAGGTAAAAAGAAGTGAAGATACATTTGAAACTGATTCGTTTCAGTGATATTGACCAACTTATATATACATGTATTCCATTATACAGCTTCAAAAGGTACTCAAGGAAAAAGCACGTGCATTGGAAGAGGAAAAGCAGTTACAAGCTCAGGTGGAAGAAGAACACGACAAGATGAAGCGGAAATGGGACATGATCTCGCATGGTGATAATCCTCAAGAACAACAATTGGCAGAAGAATGTGATGAACTACGGGTAAGTAAAAAAAAAAAAAAAAGATGTGTAAATACGGCTTTTGTACTGATATATCTTCTATGCCTCTCATTATTTATTATTGTATAGTCACTCCTCAAATGTGGTACTTGTCGAGCACGGTTCCGAAGTCATCTCATTACTCGATGTATGCATACCTTTTGTAAAAAATGCATTGATGCTCGTTTGGAAACTCGTCAACGCCGATGTCCTACTTGTGGTGAATCCTTTGGTGCCAATGATGTACGTCAATTCTACCTGTGATCGTGCAGTCTTCGGTTTCAATCCTCTGTTCCCTCATTTAGTTTGTCATTTCACAGTCATTCACACACACACACACACACTCTCTCTCTCTCTCTTTCTCTCTCCCTCTCCCTCTCCCTCTCTCTTTTGCATAACTTACACCCTATTCCATAATATCTCTTCTCATTACACACTTTCTCAACAAATACTCATTTCTCTCTCTCCGTCCCTCCGCCAACTTTTTTCCGAAACCTACCACTTTTCATCATTATTTTATTTTTTAGTATTACTATTATCTCTATCATTCTGTACAGTATATTATTTTATTTTTATCGCGATAGTCAAAAAGATTAATCTACATTCATTTCTCCCATTGCTTTTTTTTTTTTACATTTTAATAAAATAATTCAAATTTTATATTTTATCATTAACTATTTCTTGCAGATGGGGCGTGCCTGAAAACGAATTTGACTTGATGCGTACCAAAGGGTTGTATTTAAATTCCGCTTGGATATGTATGTTATTCATACACACATATATAATACCTTATTTGTGCTCTCTCTTTTCTTTTTTCTTTTCTCATCATTGTAACCTCTTTGGAATTCTGGTGATCTTGGATTAGTGTTAGGACTAGTTTAAAGGTGTTTTCAGATTAGGGATTACAAGATGCAAGGGGAAATCCTTTCATTTTGGATCTCGGATCTTGGACCATCATTATTTGACTTTGGGAAGTCTTCATTAGCATACCTTAGTTTTACTTTGTCTATAGTTTGTATCGTCATCTGGGTAAAATATATATCTTTTCATTAGTTTTAATGAAAAATGTCCCATCAGTCTCTCTCTTGCCTTGTACAATAAATTCCTTTTTTAATACTATATCCCCCATTTTGAATTGGGTTGACAGCTGTTACGCTTCAATAAAAGATACCCATTTGTAGTCCTTTTCATCATTTATGTGCATTGTACAATATATTAGATCTCTTTTTTACAATCGTTCCTTTAGAGTAGTGTTGACCATTCTTCTGGACCCACAATAGTCCCCGTCAAGCTACCTCCATCATACCACTTGTATAGTGTGTTTATTAATGTGTGTTGCTGACGCGGGTTATGCTTGGGTAGGTATTTTGTTAGGCGATTTTATTGTTTTACTATGTGTTGTTTGCCAGTATTTGTAGCTTCTCCTCCCGAAGACGATATTGAGGAAAATGGGTAGTTGGTCTGTACTTTTATATTTTTTAGGAGAAGTATAACTAGCTCGTAATTATGCTAAAAACGGTTGTTTTTGAACGGGTTAGGTATATTATGTTTGTCTTTTCATTATCTGTCATGTTTTTTTAAAAAAAACGATTTTGCCTAAAATACATTGTCAATATTGTAGAATGACTCTATACATCTTCTAGGCCATATTGAACTCTGATTTGATGCCTTACCACTTTGTGTTGGTGATCTTCCTGGTTATACAGTCAATTTGGTGTATCAACCATCATACCTGAAAAAATCGATAATGCACTTATGTTTATGCGCATGGCGTCACCAACGAGAGCGAAGAAGATGGCTTTACTACAGGTACTGCCGCAGCCTGTTGGTCAACAGCCCTGTACATCAGATAGTTATGACACAACATAAAGTCAGGGACAACCTGTTGGAGCCAACACTGACACGCGAAATGGTGGTGTTACACTTGGACCTCGGTGGTGACAACAGTTCCTGCTCCCTTCATCATCACTTTTCGGTAAAATGTTATGAATTAGCCCAATCACTGCTATTAATGATTTGTCTCATTCTGTAAAAAACCTCGAAGGTATTTTGCCTTTTTAGTCGACATTTTTTCTTTTTCGGATGGACAGTCGGATCTTAAAACTCCCTGATTTTTTTTTTTGAAATAATGGACATTCAAAACAAGAGGAACCTTTCTTGCTTTTCAACTTTATACCTTCAACAATGCCAACACTAGAAAATCTTATGGAGGATATCCTACAAAACACCAACCAGCTCGCACGTCATGAATTCATCAAACGCAATCAAGATGTGACCAATCACTTGTCGCATTTACCCACCACATACCCGTTACAACGCGAAGCTCAACCAAAAGAAACTCGATTGTTTGCCATTAGTTCTGGTGAAGCCCAGGCCCGTTTCCATGCCGATTTAATCAAGGAAATGCAAGATATCAGGAATGCAACGTCAAGAAAAGATGCCGATCGACTACTCTCTCTTGCAAATGCTCTCAACAAGATGATCAGGTAATAAATAAAGGAACGCTGCCGTTTTACTATTACACTCCACTCATCGCTCGTACGTTTATATAATATATAGTAATTCAACCCATGTACAAGAAAGAATCAACCGAATGAAACGGCAGCATGAAGAATATCAAGTGAATCTGGACTATGTGCTTTCCATCTCCAAAGACGTAAGTACTGTCACTTTACTCCATCATTGGCATAATTTTGTCTGACCTTTGTTTGTTTTTGGGGGATAATATACATAGTATGAAATGACGATACTCGAACAAAAGAAGGGCATCCAAAACAAGGATTTTGCTGAAAAGGAGCTACAGCTCATTCAAGAAGATGAGAAGGAACTACAGCTCAATCAGGAGGAAATCAAGGTGACCTCAGCAGAAAACAAGATAAAAGAGCAACGCAACAAGGTAAAGTGATTGTCACTGTATTGGAAGTGCAAATTACTAATATCATCTTTGTAGGTGAAACACGCAACATCAATGGTAAAGGAAAAACGACGATTATTGGAACAGGCGGAGCAAGAACGACGGGCCAATATTCAACCACAAATGGAAAAGGGGAAGAAGACAAACAGCAATCACTCACAAATGAACGTACGGAACACCAATAAAGCTCATGCACATTTAAAGGTAAGATAGTTAAAACAGAGGGGTTACTATGGAAAATTTTATATTAATACATAAAGCATGTTTGCGGGGCATTCTCGACAATCTTTTTGTTTTTGGAACTCTTTTAGAAGATTGATCAACTGAAGAAAACGATTGCCATCGAGAAATCTAGACTGACCTCCGCCACATCGACTCCCATCATCAAATCATCATCAACGACACCATCAACATCACCTTTTATATCTACATACCATTCAGCACAAATGATTTCTGATCGACTGCAACATTTGAAGAGCAACAGAAATCAACGTACAGAGGTAAACTCCTTTACCCGATATATAGTGGATAATTAGAGTTTTTTTTTATTTTTTTATTAATGCCTTTTCTTTTTTTTTGCAAGGAACCTGATCATCAGAAAAATGAGGCTTCAAGTGAAGAAATTATATCCACTATGGTAAGAAAAATAAAAAGAGATTTGCCGATCGATCGCTCACCAAGCTGGGTGTGGGGTATCTTTTTTTTAGAGTCGGATTATTCAAGCACTACAAGAAATGATGGTTTACGACAGGTTACAGGAATTGAAGGATGAATTGGAGAAGATGAAGTAAGTGAAGAAAGAAATATGGAAGGATTTTATGCAAATTAAATAATCACTGACTTTTCTGTGTCTTTGCAAGTCATTTCCGGCAGCAAATAGTAACCAAAACAAATAAAGAACTTCAGGATGTGATCGACAAAACGAAGCTTGGGGATCAGGACGGTGGCAATGAAATTTTAATGGCGATGACTCTTGTGATATTACACCAACATGATGGCAGGATCGTATTTGAGGAATTGAAGGACAAAATTACGGACTATGCAACACAACTTGGTTTGGGACCTTCTCTTGGGTCCAGTGTGATATATAGTTGGGTTGGAAAGGAGGTGTTTAGTATAGATCGTAGTCAAACAGATAGTTTTGTGCAATCAAATTGGAAATAAAAAGTGTTTGGGCTTGTTACACTATTCAATTGCTGATATTTTGTATTTGATGGGTGACTCACTTGATCAATATAATGTGGCTCTGATAGCAGAATATCTTATGGATCCATAGAAGAAGATGATGATGAAAAAAGTTTATATAGAAGGTCGCTTATCTCATTGCTGATTTATATGTAGTTAGAAATGAATAAACTTTCCCAAGCAAGAAATTATCTACATGTCTTCATATTCACGTATGATGACTGATTGATATGTCCAAGTCGATTATCTCCCCCCCCTCCCTCAACTATATCATATATCTTACATATGAATTCGCAATAGTCATAGCATTCTTTTTACCCATTCCTTCCTACAATTTATCATATCAATAAAAGCCGTGTTATAATATAGCTAGATAGCAATCAGATAACCCGCATGATACCATATCTCTTTTTCCACTAGATGCTTATATTGTTACTGGGGAGCCGGGTGTAGGTGGCGGCTGAAATCAAAAAGGAGAGGGAATATTATCGAAAAGAAAGGGTGAAGGAAGTACAAGCATCTTATATGATAGCCTGTGCAGATAGTATGATCACAGTAGGATAAATATAGTACATATATAATAGCATAAGAGTGCAGCATAGAAACAATGGGACCATGTTTTAGTTTTGGAAATTGATGAACGTGGTATGTCAAGGTCCGTGTGGAGCTTATTTGAGACAATAGGCTTTGCAAAACTTTTGCCTCCGATAAACCATTGTCGGGAGTTAAATATGGGTTTGGCCTTTTTTTTTTCTTTTCTGTCTTCCCTTTTTCTTTATCTCTTTTCTTGTCAAATCTTCCCTGATTATCACTTTGACCTCTTCTTTTTTTTTTTTTTTTCCTCCTCTTTTTGTGTAAATACTCCTATTACTGACATACATCATTATGGGAAATCCTGAAGAGTGGCTGGAAACTGTACGCAAGTGCGAATACCTACCTGAAAAAGACATAAAAAAGCTTTGTGAAATGGTACATCCCTGACAAAACAGACACATTCTCCCAATACTATTTCTCCGTTTGACCGTCATGTTGATACTAACAATACATCTCTCTTTCTCTTATTTTATTGTTCAATAGGTAAAAGAACTCCTTATGGAGGAATCGAATATTCAACCGGTGCAATCTCCTGTTACCGTGTGTGGCGATATTCATGGTAAGATCTATCAGCAATGGCGACGCACTGAGGGAAAGGATGATGGAGGAAGAGTGGGATAAATCATTGGAAGGATCGAATGGTATACAGATTGCTTCAAGGGAATGGCATTGTGGATAGATGATGACAATTCAGATGAAACTCACTTTCGGCTTCCTCTTTTTTTTTTTCAACTCCTAGGCCAATTCTATGACCTCTTGGAACTATTTCGCGTTGGAGGTGATGTGCAGGACACAAACTACATCTTTATGGTAAGTATTTAAAGAATGATGGGAAGGTGCGTTGCTAGATAGTATATTAGTAGACCAATTTCCATTAATTTTTGATTGCAAAAAATAGGGCGATTTTGTTGACCGTGGTTACTTTAGTTTGGAAACGTTTACTTTATTGATGGTATTAAAAGCAAGGTAAGGGACAAGTGACTGGAGCATAGGGAACTATTCTATTCTCATAGTGATTTTATTTTCATTATTATTCATTTTAGATATCCTCACAAAATCACCCTACTCCGAGGAAATCACGAAAGTCGGCAAATAACTCAAGTGTATGGCTTCTACGGTATGTATACTAACAAGAGCTTGATGTGATGAAAATATAATGGAACTAATAAAGACTCCTTTTTGCTTCCTTTTTTTAGATGAATGTCAAGCAAAATATGGAAATGCCAATGTTTGGAAATACTGCTGTTCTGTATTTGACTACTTGACACTTGCAGCAGTAAGAAAATGAGAGGGAGGCTTCCGTGAATGACAAATATGGGTGTGATATCATTATATAGTTTATTAACTTGAATTATTCTTAGATTATTGATGGGTCTATACTATGTGTTCATGGAGGTTTGTCACCTGACATCAAGGCATTGGATCAAATTCGGACAATTCATCGATTGCAGGAAATCCCTCATGACGGCTCATTTTGTGATTTAATGTGGTCAGATCCCGATGAAATTGAATCATGGGCTGTTAGTCCAAGAGGTGCTGGCTGGCTATTCGGTGGAAAAGTCACAAGTGAAGTGAGTAAACCCACCTCATGATTAGATATAACTAAAAACGATACTGATTATTTTTATTTTTATTTTTTATTTTTGCTGGGCCCTTTTTATAGTTTAATCATATTAACAAACTATCACTCATTGCACGGGCGCACCAATTGGTACAAGAAGGATACAAATACATGTTTGAAGACGATGCTTTGGTAACCGTATGGTCAGCTCCCAACTATTGTTATCGGTGTGGAAATGTGGCATCTATTATGGAAGTGCAAAATGGCGACTCAGTACAAGGCCGTAACTTTAAAATATTTGACGCTGTACCTGACCAAGACCGATTTGCCCCTTATTCAGCTGGCCGCGGTGGCATGGGAATGAATTCAAAACTTGGTGGTGGTGGGTCTGGTGGCCAGTATTTTATTTAGATATCACATAGCCCGTCCCTTATTTTTTCTACCCTCTAGTTGAAATCATGTATCATCGTTACATTGCGCTACGTAGCCAACAATCCCATCCCATCCCATCCTCTCTTCTTTTTTTATACGTATTATACTCTCTCTCACTTACACACATACATACTCCTCATTCACTCATTATATATTATTTACCTGTTATTCCTTACTTTTTGCTGTAGTTTGCGGAATAGACATTTTCTCTATATATTTGCTTTCTTTTTTTTATATTACTATTTATTATTTGTGTAATGTATATTATTCTTTATTACTATTAATTCAATAAACGCTCTGGCGCTCCGCTGGAGCTTTTGGAAATCTTTCGATTTATTGGGTGTCACAGTTTTTTTTATTGAAGTGTGGGTTTTGATGGGATAGGATTAAAGCCTCCGCCATTTCGCACTTCGGTGGGCAGCCCCTTGGGGTCCAACCGTCGTGCTCAGCGCGTCGTCAATGGGTACTTTTTTTTTGTGTGTGGTGAAAAATAGGGTGACTGAGCCATTCGCACTCCGCCTCTCACAGATTTAAAATTTCTCATGCCCTCTTTTTTCTTCCTCTTTCTTTCTTTTTTTTTTTTTTTTAGAACATCAACTTCAACTGTGGATTTAGTGATCTTGGATTAGTGGTCAGAACTTGAATCAGGGGCCTTTTGAAAAGTGCAATACAAACATCATGGGGGAACCTTTCCATTTTGGATTTGTGATCTTTGACCCTCATCAAATTAGCATTCATTTTAGAATAGCGTCATTAGCTCAGCTTAGCGTTAGTTATCATAGTTTATATTGCATCTATATCAGAATTAAACATATCTTGTTTATTTACAATTATTCTCTTATGCCTTTCATTGTCTCGCTGAATGGGCAAGGCATATGTGCGTGGAAAAAAAAAACCGGTGTGTGTGTGTGGGGCGGGTTTATACAGGCGATGTTTCTACTTTGGGCACGGAAGCAAAAGAGGAGATGTTCCACTTTGGGCACGGAAGCATATTTGTATACAAATATAAAAAATGACAGGAGATGTTTCTACTTTGGGCACGGAACAGTTTTTTATTAAAGTGTGGGTTTCGATGGGATAGGATTAAAGTCTCCGCCATTTCGCACTTTGTTGGGCAGCGCCTCGGGGCTAAACCGTCGTGCTCAGCGCGTCGCCAATGGGTTTTTTATGTGTGCTGAAAAAAAAAATTGGGATGGGATTAGAGCCTCCGCCATTTCGCACTATGGTGGGCGGCCCCTTGGGGCCCAACCGTCGTGCTCAGCGCGTCGTCAATGGATTTTTTATGTGTGCTGAAAAAAAAAAAAGGGAAGGGATCAGGGCCTTCGCCATTTCGCACTTTGGTGGGCAGCCCCTGGGGGCCCGACCGTTGTGCTCAGCGCGTCGTCAATGGGTTCTGTTTTTGTATGCTGAAAAGAAAAAAAGTAGTGAAGGGATAAGAGCCTCCGCCATTTCGCACTATGGTGGGCAGCCCCTTGGGGCCCAACCGCCGTGCTCAGCGCGCCGTCAATGGGTTTTTATGTGCACTGAAAAAAAAAGAGAAGAGATTAGGGCTTCCGCCATTTCGCACTTTGGTGGGCAGCCCCTTGGGGCCCAACCGTCGTGCTCAGCGCGTCGTCAATGAGTTTTTTGTGTGCTGATATAATAGCTTACTTGAAATGCGTCGGAGAGATTAGAGTTTGATTATGTAGTGGTTGCAATTGCCTTTCCACTGGAAGATAAAACGAATTATGCTATATGGTAATTATGGCGATTGCCCGTTTATTTAATTTTTATTTGCAGCTCCCTGATTTTTTGACATAAAAAAAAAAAGCTGGATGATTCAGGCTCCGCATTTTGCTTTCTATTTTTTTTTTTGGTCCCCTTTTTTTTCCCTCTCTTTTTCTTTCTTTTTTATTTTTTTCCTTCATGATAGTCTGAATGATATGATGGCATGGCTCATTGGGGTACCGGCGATTTAGGATTAGTGTTAGAATATGAATTAGGGGCGTTTTAAAAAACGCAAAACAAACACATGGGGGAAGGCTTTCATTTTTGGATGAAGGATTAGGGAACGACAGTAGATTAGCACTCACTAGTTTAGTAATAGGTTGCCATCGTTTGTATCTACGTCTGAATAAATATGTTCTTTTTATTATAATAAGTTTCTCTGTTGTGCGTTTACATGATGAGCTCCATCGAATGTATATTACATATGCATAGAAAAAAAAGTGTGTCTATATATATGTATATATGAAAAAGGAACGGATTGGGTATTATGGAGACTTCTTCCACCAAGTCTATAAGTTTGCGCGTAGAAAGGAAACAGGGATATTTTGTTGCGGTGGGATATATTGAAGAGCAAAGTTGAGAGTAGTATTAATTATGTAACTACTGGGTAGCATGGGGTTTCTGAAGTGTGGGCTTTGATGGGATGGGATGGAAGACTCTGTGATTTGGCGCTATGGGTGGGCAGCGATTGAGAAAAAAAAAAAAAAAAGGATGGACGGCCCTTACGGTGGACAGGGCGTCAGCGGTGGGTCTAAAAAAAAAAAAAAAGTTGGAGGGCCAAAAGAGCGAAATTAAAGTTACTATAGCTGAGTTTTCTTAATAATAATAATAATAAAAAAAAAAGGATGTCAACCAGTATATTCTATGATTTTTTAGTTGCCTGTCTTCAAATTGAAGAAAACCATGATCGTTTGACTATCAGAGTTACTTCCAGAAAAGGCATTTTTCGTCAATTGTTGGTAATTATCGAAGGAATGCTGGTGTGAAGCATAAATCATAGCGTTGCACATATGTTACTAAAAGCGTCGTATATTCACCATGATGTGATGTATTGATATGAAGAAAGTTGAGGACGAATGAATAAAAACGTGAGGCACAGTGGGAAAAAAAAATCGGTTAATCAATCTGAATCGAAAGCATCGCCTGAAATTGATTCAATTTGGATTGAAGTCGATACATTTTGATTTATTAGTGATGATCATGTCCCCTATGTCAACGGAAGATTCAATTGATGTATATTTTTACAAAGGTTCCCCAGTCAGGCAATAGACGAAGATATTGGATGAGTCGTCTTTTTACACCCCCCCCCCTCTTCCCTGTTCATACGAGTATTCACAAATACAACATGTCTACTGTGAGTATTTCTCTTCCACAATAAAACACTACTATATCCTACAAAAAGCAATATAATACATACCCTACAACAACAAATCAACATATGCCCTACAATAGATAAACAACACACATCCCTCAAAGAATAATATATTTAACACAAAAACAACACACGTATCTACAAAAACAAATATTTTTTTCAAATGTGATTTTCTTTATTGTGGGGATAAGATAATAAAATAGACAGTAATAGTAAAATAGAAAACTATATATAATAACATATAAGAGATGAAGAGGATACTAAGATGAAGGGGCAGATGATAGGAATGATGTGCGCACTAAATAATGGGAATTAAGTTCACTAGTGTGGAGAGGGGATGATGGAGATGAGCACTAACGTAAAAAAAAAAAAAAAAAAAAAAAAAGACGAAAGAGAAGGAAAGAGAGGAAGTTTATAACACTCCTATCATATTCCTCACAGTAGCCCGATAATTCAATCCCCGCCATTATTTTTTATCTATTTATTTTTTATGTTGCTTTATCTTCCTTTTTTTTTTTATCGTCACCCTAGACATCATGGATTTCTTGTAAGGTGTTTTGTTTTTTGAATAGGTAGATGCTATGAACCATTCCAACTGATGATGTTTGTTTGTCTCTTTTCTTCATCTCTGTTTACAGCCTGGTAAGCATCTGAAAGTAGAACCCTCAAAAGAAGGCATTCTCACTTACCACTTCTACCTTTTTATCCTTTAGAGCTGCACATTGCTTTTGTCATCTTTTGTGAAGAATAACCAAAAGGTAAGAAAACTGAGTGGTGAAACATCATTACGTGTCGCTTTTCCACACATACTAAGTTTTTTTCATAACCTTTTTTCTCGTAGACCAAGTTTTTTTCTTTTTTTTTTTTTTTTTTTTTTTTTTTTTTTTTTTTTTTTTTACAGTAGATAGGACTCGGTTTCCTTACACAACATTACGAATATTTCCCAAGATGTAAGGTAACTGCACGAACAAAACATTGCCTTCTACAAAACAGTACATTCATACTATTCTCTTATAGCACAACTTCCCCTGCTTCATACTGAAATGTTGCTGCGTCCGAGATGATAATGGCATATCTTTGCTTCTGTTGGAGGAAGCTCCCTCAGAAGCTATTTAGTAGTAGCTTTGGGGGGGGGTTTTTTTGTTAAGTATGTAGTATGTAGTATGTAGTATGTAGTATGTAGTATGTAGTATGTAGTATGTAGTATGTAGTATGTAGTATGTAGTATGTAGTATGTAGTATGTAGTATGTAGTATGTAGTATGTAGTATGTAGTATGTAGTATGTAGTATGTAGTATGTAGTATGTAGTATGTAGTATGTAGTATGTAGTATGTAGTATGTAGTATGTAGTATGTAGTATGTAGTATGTAGTATGTAGTATGTAGTATGTAGTATGTAGTATGTAGTATGTAGTATCTCTTCTTTACTTTGTAGTATAGTTGGTATTCGTTGTATTTTATTACTATTATTATTATTTGTATGTAGTATTGATAGCATCATTACTATTACTTTTGAATAAAAGAAGCCCTGTTTGTTGACCCACTTATATGAATGTATAGAAGCTATAGTATTGATGTCAAGGAGTGTGTATTTCAAATGAGTCATCGTATCAGTCCGTATATACCCTTGTATCGTCCAATAAGTGATCAACTTAGACCCGTAAATACTCATCTATCGTCCAATAGCATTGTCTATTATGAGAAAAATATAGACGATGATCAATCAATATTTTATCGATATTATTGATTGAATTATTGATAAAAATTGATTGAACCTTATTTTAAGCCCTGAATCAATCCGCGGTGATTGAATATACTGTTTTGCTTCATATATAACATGGCCATGTTTCACACCTGTTACGTCGATGTAACGAAAAACTCGTCAATTGAGTCAACCAAAAAAAATAAAGTAAATGATTTTTTTATTCAAATTCACACACTGATAAACAAAAATAAAGACAGTCATTCATGTCCAAAAAATATATAAATAAAATAAAGTTGCTACAAGTGATAAAGAAGCTATGTACTACTAGTCAGGGGTCACAAACACACAAAAAGGGAAAATACCTATATTCTAACCAAAGAAGAGCTCTGATTGGCTGGAATGGACAAATGGGATCATATAGAAATTTCCAATTCAACACACCACATTGGAGCGGTGGCGTAATGGCTATCGCATCGGATTGCAGATCCGCAGGTTCCGTGTTCGAATCACGGTCGCTCCTGTTTGCTTCACAAACGCATTGTTTCTTTTGCTTTTTCTCGTTTTGTATGATCCACAAGCAACAAATTTTTGTGATTAGGCAGCTGGAAAATTGCTTTTAGTCAAGTTTTGTTAGAAAAATACCATACTACGGCTAATTTTGGCTGTTGAACAGCAACTGGTTGTGCTTTTGCATGTTATATATATTGGATTTAAACTCCAGAACCTTTTGGTTTGAGTTCAAGCGTTTGAATGAAATAAAGAGGACAAAAGGTGATTTTTACCTTTTTGTCTATTGTTACGGCTAATTTTGGTTGCTAGGTCGTAACTGGAAATTGTTTTTGTAGGTTTTTATTTTTTATAGAGTGAGCACCAGAACTTTTTAGGATTAAGTTCAACCGATTGTAGCTTCAAAGGCTTAAAGATAATAAAGGACTAACTTGAAAGTCCAAGTGAGGATGTATTATTTTCAAAGATGAAAATAATAAGGTCAATAAAATAAGTAGTGACTTAAATCAAGTCAAAAAAAAATAAAGAGAAGCGAGATTCAGACTCAGCTGTCAAAAATATATAATAAAAGTATTCCAAAGTGTGGAATAATAGGAAGCCAACAAGTTGGGAGGTTTAAAAAAACCTTTATAATAAATTTATTTAAAAATATAAAGTGATCAAAGATAAAATGTTCAAAGATCATTTTTTTTTCTTTTTGATATTTTTTTTCAAGGTATTTATACTAAAATTTTTAAAGTTCAAGACATCGTGCTCGAAACAAAGACTATCGTGCACCCGAAAACCCCGCTACTCCCGTAAACCATCTTTGTTTCATCTCAAACAATTCTCAAGGTTGAGTTCAACCGTCACACTATGAACGTAGGTTTTAAATAAAGGCAGTCCACTCTAACTGTCTTCAGTGTGCAATGTAATATAAAAAAAAGGATCCTGATGCCACAAGGAATATAAAGTGAATTGGGGTAGGGGTGGGGACTGATAGAAGTAATTAAAGTGGTGGTGGCTACTTTCATGAGAAGAGAATGGTGCTGATTGTGGTAAAAAAAAAAATTGCGAGAGGCCAATTATGTATTTCAAGTCCCGCCCACGTGAATATTTATTTACTCTCAATATTTATTTTTAGTTTTTTCTTTTTTCTTTCTTCACTATTCAACTTCTATAGGGCTATGTTGGACTTAGAATAGCGTTTGGACTAGTTTAGAAGGGATTCCAGCTCAGGGATTACAACATGCATGGGGAAGCCCTTTCATTTTGGATTCAGGTTTTGGGATCACCATTAGTTGACTTTTTAGAACCTCCTTTAGTGTAGTTTAGTGTTAATTTTCCCATAGTTTGTATCTACTTCTGAATAAAATATGTCTCTTTTACTTGCTCCAATAAAATATATCCGATTTAGTCTCTTTCATGTCTTGTGCAGGAGATCCCTTTTCCACCATCATCATCACTTTTGATTAATGTTGACTGTTGATGTGCTTCAATAAAAGGTATCCCTTTCGTCTTTCTCATACTATGTAGAGTATATTAGCACCCTTTCGTTTTTCTCATACTATATACACTATATCAGCTCCATTTGACGATTCTCTCTTTAGATTAGTGTTGACCATTCCTCATATGTTCATCTAGTCTCCTTCATGCTACCTCTCTTAGATCCCATGTTATATTAAACCATACTTTTAGTTTAGTACTACCATACTGCTTGAAATGAAGTATATCTTTTTATACCCACCATTTGACTCATTAGATAGTATGCAAATCCGCTATTATAGACGCTTTGTGAGTGCCTTACCGTACTCTTGCTTTCTAGCTTTCCCTCACTATGACTATATTCCCTAAGAGCCTGGCGACTGACTGTTTGACGGTTCTAGGTCACTTAATACTAAACGAGGGTTTATTCCTAACCTCCTGGTGGTATTAACGTACCTAGGCCGTGCTGTGAGTGTTGTTGCCGTTACACTGTATTATATAGTATTCCCCTGCCCACCCCCCCTGCTTTCGAGTTACTACACAGTCTAATAATAAATAAAAATAAATAAATAAAAACATGAAGCCTTAAAGTGAAACTAATTAGCCCCAATGGACTGCCTACTAAGGTAGAAAATGTCAGAAGCGTCTAATTCAATCAAATATTATACTTCAACGATCTCCTCTGACACCGAAGTAGATACATTTTTTAGAATTGTGAAAATGATTGCAACCCACGCAAAACCTTTATAAAATTGGGAGTGCAAATTGATGGTCATGAGATATGCCCTGTAGGACGACTGACAATATGAAAACAATAGAATATTGAAATACAAAAAAAACATTGAGACATAAAGATAGAAAAAGGACCTTTTTATTGATAGTATACATAAATACTTCGTTGATATTATATACTAAAAAAGAAGAGGTGCTACTATAACTAGATAAAACAAAGAGATCTATCTAACTTAAGCTTCCCAAGAAGAGGGAGCAGCGGCAGCAGCGGCATCATCAGCCCAGTCGGAAGAACCGGCTTGAGCGTTCCAGTCAGCAGCAGCAGCAATACCAGCAACACCTTCGGCGGCATTACCTTCAACACCCCATTCAGCGGCAGCCAATTCAGCGTTGAATTCACCGGATTCTTCAAAGGCAGCGGCTTCTTGTTCCTTTTCGATTTCTTCAGGGTCGCGGAAGAAGAACATATCGACCATGACTTCCCAGGCTTGTTGGTAGTCGAGAGTACCACGGAGACGGAGGACGGCACGGGCCAACAACCAGTAGATCAAACCAAGAGCGTGCTTACCCTTGTTGTTGGTGGGGATGACGACATCAATGTATTGCAAGAGAGAGTCGGTATCGGCCAAAGAGATAACGGGGATGTTGACGTAAGAGGCTTCCTTGATGGCTTGGAAATCAGTACGAGGATCGGTACAGATGACCAAACGGGGTTCACGGAAAGAGCGGGTGATGTAATTGGTGAAGGTACCAGGGGTGAAACGACCGACAATGGCTTCGGCACCAATGTACTTGGCGAACTTCAAGGCAGCACGGTGACCATAAGGACGAGCAGAGATCACGACAATATCCTTGGGGTTTTCAATGGCAGCAATCACACGGGCAGCGAAGATAAGCTTTTCCCAGGTCTTACCGAGGTTGATCAAGTTGACACCTACAATAGCGCAAAAATCATAGAGCCATCCTTTAGTACCGTAGTCATCCCCCTTCTTTAACCCCATAATCACATTGTATTTCGTTACTTACCATCAGCACGACGCTTGTAGACATAAGGAGTCATACGGGTGTTGACGTTCTTGGCACCAATGTGGCATTGAGCGCTCAACAAGAGTTGGATGTCTTCTTCAGTAGGGCTAAGGACTATATCATGCAATTAAAAAAATGAATGGTGTCAGCCGTCGTCTTTTTTTTTTTTTTTTTTTTTTGGTAGATTTGGGTAGGAAAAATATTTCATCAATTACTACGTACCGGAAGGAACACGAGACATGTTCTACAGATCAGAATCATAAAAAAAAAAAAAAAAAAAAAAAAAAAGGTAGTCAGTAATCATATCGATAATCCATCCATCTACAATCATCCATTTATTTCTCAATCCATCTATCATCCACCAATGTATTATATCCTATTTTTCCTATTTTTTTCTTAGATTGTCTTTCCGTTGATTGTTCAGGTTAGAGGTACGTACAATGTGAGCTAAAAAGAGGAAGAGTTGATCTTTAAGCAAAAGTCCGTATTTTATTTTCTCAAACCAGAATATTTAAACCCCGTCATGAGCATTTTTTTTTTAAACAAGCATAAGTGTAGTTGTAAAATTTATAGCATCGTATGCTCACTATTGTGTTTTATTGTTTGCTCCATATAATTACAATGAAACAATGCCCCAGTCGTACCATACTTTATCTCTTCCCTCAATCCTTGTATGGAACAGGTGATTTTCTTTTCTTTTTCATTTCCAATCCTTTCACCGCAGTATTTCAGACCCAATTGTTTTATATTCGATTGCGTATGGCTCGAAGTAAAAATTGTTACAATTGATCAGAATTGTTATAATGGATTTCTGTGGAAGGCTACCTCGTAAAAGTAGCTCATCTGCAGAAAACTGCGGAAAATTACGGATATTAAATAATAAAACGATGAATTAGGGCTGTCCTTTGTCATCGTCGCTTTAGATTCGTGTTGATCAAATTGTTTAATAAAATATGTCATTTTTATTTACCGTCCTCTGCCATATATAGTGTGAGCAAAGCTAATATTATGGCTGTTTTGCGAATGTTCTATCAAATACCTATTTTACTCACCTATTATACTATAACTACTTCTCACCTCCTAGAGCCTCAGTAAGTGCATAATAGTTTACACTTGATAAATATCAGTCATATGTAGCCCTATTTCCGTCCATCATATTAATGAACCTATGTCTGTCAACACACGTATAAACCATTTTCCCGTGCTTTCTAATTTACTGCCTATGGCTTCTCTTCTTATAAGTGCAGTGACCTGTTTTCAGTTTAGGACACCCAATAAAAAATATGACTCTATTCCTGCTCTACCGTTCATATTGATCAATGTGGGCGGTGCTACCAGTATAACTTACTGGTAAAATATTATAGGTTCCACTAGTCTGGACATAGTGTACTGTACATATCCAATTTATTACTCTCATTGTATATGGTATAATAAACAAGAACGTAAAACATCAAACAATAGCCAGTTAAGCGCCAAGCGACAGTCCACCGAAGTGAGAAACACGGGAACAATCTAATCTCCATTTCGCAATTTTTTCATACACACACAACTATCCAATTAGATCGGGGCTTGGAACACACGGCGGGTGAGCGCTAATTCACTATTTCATCTGATTGCAATATGAGTGAGGCGTGTGTAATGCCGTCAGGTCAAAACCTTCTCCCCTGATCTCGAGTAAAACGAAGATTTACTAAAATCAAGCTGCGCGCCTTGACGTTTATTATTTTTGATAACGAGATAGTATAAATTCTATTTGTACAGTATATGCTACAATATTGTAAACGACTTGGCAATCATAATAACAACAAATCAAATATGCTTAAAAGAGACTAGACTAACGATATATAGATATAGGAATGAGTAAGAAGCAAAAGGTCAATGTTCGCAGTGTGGAGAGGTCGACTATGCTTTGTTTCATTTTCCATGATCCGTCAGTATATTTCTTTTAAGTAAAAGGTGTGCTGTGGGATAATCATGTCATATGAGAGAGAACCAGGACGCAACTTTTTTTTTCTTGTAACAAACCATAGTGGTTTTTTGAAATCATACGCGGGAGGTAAGAAGAAGCGCCAATGTGAAGCGTCTGGTAGAAAGATGGGCATGGTTTTATTTTGTGCTCACCATCCACACTGTATTTATAAGAGAATACTTTTATTTTACTAATTGAGTTTTTTTTGGATAACTAATTATAAAATACAATTATTTGGCATATTCTACCGTTTTAATTTGTTTGTCTGGTTATAGAGTATGACATTACAACTAAACGCCTCATTATGCCACATTGTATTTTTTCGAGATCGCTGAGCTGAGGTTTAAAAACATATGTGGGTGTTTTCAATTTTTTTTTTTTTTTTTTTTTTTGATTTTTTCTCCCTTTTCTTTTATTGTGGCAACAAGACCTAAACATGAGCACTGGTATCGCGCGTGGACGATTGATGGAAGAACGCAAACAATGGCGTAAGGATCACCCCACGTATGTATCGAAATACACCTTTTAATCTTGGAGATCGTTAACCTTGAACTATTTTTTCTTATTTTAATGTTTGTAGGGATTCTGGGCTCGACCTGGGAAAAACGAGGACAACACTCTGGATCTCATGAATTGGTCGTGTGGTATTCCTGGAAAAGAAAACGTTAGTGACAACAAAATGCTCATGTAAACAAGCTCTAACTCCCCTTTCTTTGCTATCTAATATAGACTCCTTGGCAAAATGCGGTATACAAGTTGACCATAATATTTCCTGAAGGTAAGGCGCATATGGAACAAATACAAGATGATTAATACCAATCCCTTTCTCTTCAACGACCTTAGAATATCCAAGCAAACCACCAAAATGTAAGTCCCTTCATAATACACGTTTTTTCCGGAGTAGGTATTGATAAGATAATTTTTTATTTTTATTTTAGGCAAATTTACACCTCCTCTCTTCCATCCCAATGTGTATCCTTCTGGTACTGTTTGTCTATCGATTCTGAACGAAGACGAAGGATGGAAACCCGCAATTACACTGAAACAGGTAAAAGGATAAACAATTGATATCTTGGTGGGAACCTACACGCTCATTGCCTGTTTTTACGTGCTAGATTTTGACTGGCATTCAGGACTTGCTGAATGATCCAAACCCAGAAAGCCCTGCTCAATCTGATGCCTATGTCCTATTTAAGTAAGTCTCCATTTGTTGACTCGATAGGAAATACTGATTTGATTATATTTATTTTGTCACGGTATTAGGAAGGATTTACGTGAATATGAACGACGAGTGCTTGCCCAAGCTGCCAACAACCGAATGTGATCAACAATTTCTACCCGCATATTATTATTTTGATATTATATTATATCTCCTTCCCCTTTTCCATCTATTTTGACCCTTACTTTTACATACATTTTCATGCCCCATAGTCCTTCCCCTCTCTCCACTTTTTCTTTAGTATAGACAGCTAGTGGAAAATAAAAAAGCGAACTTCTTCACGTCCGCCTATTTTGGGCTGGGATTCAATCTACTGTATTGAAATTGACTTTTTTTTTTCTATATTTTTTTTTTCCTTTCTTTTTCATTTAGAAGCAACACAACGTCACCATGGTAGCGGTAAGTACATCGTTATATATCTTTAACACCATTGTTTTGTTACCTTATTGTTTTATTTCGTTTGGTCGTTGTACATTGTCGAAAAAAGACAACGATCTCCTTCTCACAGTCTCTTCATCATGATGAACCATTTGTATTGACGATTTTTATTTTTATTTTTGTCTTTATATTTGTAGCCTCATCTGCCGTCTTATCGTCGACGAGCGCTGTCATTATCATCTCTGAATGTACCAAGACGATATCATCTTCCCATCACTATATTACAATATCTATGCCTTATTCCTGCATTGATTGGCTTTATTCATCATCTATCGCAAGCCTGGTCCCCACCTCTTAACGATGCAACAAGATTATTCAATATCAAAAGTACGCCCTTGATCTATTGCGTCGCCATCTTGTGGGTAAGTAAATGTCAACCAAGGGGAATGCTTTGACGTTAATTTTGTTTCTCACATATATTATTGGATTTGTTGGGTGTTAGTGTTTACTTGCAGGTTATTGGAGTTGGATATTGACGACTAGTATGGTACGACGATGGCTTTATCAATATGAAGTCAGTAATGCGATGATTCGACTGGTGATATTGAATGGACTGAACTGGACTTTGACAACGTGGATATGTCGATTCAACGGACCAGATCAACCAGTGGTGACTTGGATGATTATATGTGGCGTCCTTCTCCTTTCCAATGTTTTGAAATTAGTCTGGACAGCAGCAACATCAATAGAAACAAAATACCGGGGAAAAGCAGCAGCACAATCATCAACTTCATCAACAACAGGATCAATAGGAGCAAACTCGGTAATCAATGGATTGAAAATGGCCAAAGGAGATGAGCTTCATTACAAGTCAACGGTGGTGCGTGTTTTAGTCCTTCCTCTTACTGTGGTTGTCTTTGTCACCATGTTTGCCATGCTGAATCAAGTGGGTCGAATGCGAACAAGTGTGGCTCCTGTACATATGGATATTACTGCCAAACCTCATCCTGCATTTCAACAATTATCATCAGTAAACAACGGCAACGACAATCGTAGCGGCGGTAGTAGCAGCGGCAGCACTCTTGACAATAACGACAATTTACGGGTCATGGTAGCTGTATTATCTGCCTGGACACCGAAAAGTTTTGAAAAACGAAAGACATTCCGCGAAACAACAATGCAACTGATTCCTGATGCGCAGCAATCCGGTGTCACTTTCCACGTACAATTCATTATCGGCCAGCCTCCAACGGAACATGTACGAACAACAATGGGACCACTGATAGACCAAGAAATACATCATCACCATGACGTTTTGATCCTCGATACCTCAGACAAATACGAAGATCTCAGCCAAAAGGTGTATGGGGCGATGGAATGGATGGATGAATACCAATTTGACTACTTGATGAAAACCGATGATGACATTTTTATTCGATGGGATACGATTAGTAAAGAGTTGAAAGAATTGGGCCCTCAAGAACGTTACTGGCAAGGATTAGCTTACTGGTAAATTTCCCCCTCTCTCCCCCTTTTTGAAAAAGAAGAAAAGGAATATTTACTGACTAGGTTTTTTTTTTTCTTTTTTTTTTTTTTTTTAAGGAATATCCCACCTATTCGCGATTCAAGCAACAAAAACAGTGAATTGAATTACCCATTACCACTTTTCCCACCTTATACTGCTGGTGCCCTCTACATTGTCAGTAGAGATGTCGTCCATCTGATTGCCGGTGTGGGCGGTCCACGCTTATTTGTCAAGAATGAAGATCAGAACCTGGGCATTTGGCTTTTCCCCTACAATATACGCCCCATTCACGATCGCCGGATTCAACAAATCGATGCTTGCGAAGATGACATGATTGCCAAACATTTTGGTGAATTCAATGAACCTGGTGCGATTGGTGGAACGATGCAAGACATGCTGGAAAATCTGCGTCAAGGTCGAAACATGTGTAAAGGCTTCCGGACAAATGTATGTGCCATGTGTTATCCGTGCCATAACAAGGGAACGAATTGGCGCGAATGGAACTTTGATTGCCATGATGCAAAAGGCGTTACTTTATTACATCCCGGTGCTCTTACTCTGGTAGATTAGATTTTTAGTCATAGTTTACTTATCATTATTCTGATTAGATTTTTATTTTTGTATGATTGATTGTTGTGCATTCCTTTTACTACTACTATACATACTTTCATTTCACTTATCCCCATCTTTTTTTTTCTTTTTTTTACTGTTTTTTATTGTGTATTATAAATAAAATAAAATCCTACTCACATTATTACCATCATCACAACTGAAAATGTCTTCACGATTTGTTATTTTTATTGTTTATATATATATATATCAAAGTATGTATTGATTTATATACCTTTAAATGAATGCTGCGCTAATAATTGACAAACGTTAGAAACGGTAGCACATATAGTCCATGGTAGAATTCAGCATTGCTAAAATTCATGCAAGCGGAGTTCCTATTTTTTTTTGGACCTCCCAGTTCTATTTCCTTCAACACTCAACGCCCAGTTTTGATCTGGGGGCCTAGTATTAAAAAAGATATCTACTGTAAAAGTCAAAAGAGAAACCGGTGGGATATTTTTATTAAAGCCAGTAAAAGAGATGTACTTTATTCAGATGATGATACATATAGACAAGCTAAAGCTAAGCTACGCTAATAAGACTTCATAAAAGTCAAATAATGGTGGTCTAAAATCCTGGATTCAAAATGAAATTATTATCCCATGCATGTTGTAATTCTTGTTCTGAAAAAGCTTCTAAACTAGTTGTAAAACTAAATTAAGATTACCATAACCTAATAGAGGTTCCAATGGTGAAAGCAAGAAAAAAAAAAAAAACTAAGTGTGCGGGATTTGAAATTCTATCTGTAGTCCCTGTTGTACTGCAGTTCTGAACCATTTCCCTGATTTTTTTTTTTTTTTTTGATAACCTTTTCGATTTCGATGAAAAAAATAAACAAACACAAAAAAGCGTCCCCGGAATGCCACTGTATACCAGATATATCTTGAATACATACATCAGAACAACGATGCGATTTCATTTTCCGGTTGTTATCGGTATTGTGGGGCCTATTGCAAATGCCGTGGGTATAGCTAAACACAATCAGAAAACAATAGAAAAATACAGTAGGATATATTGGTACAGTAAAAGTACAGCAGAATATATTTTTTTTATTGAACGTCAATGTAATAAATAATCATGTTACACAAATGAGGGTGAGGGGATCATATATGAAGGTAAAAGATGAAAGTGCATACCATGAGATAAAAATATATATAATATATGTAACAATAACTAGAAAACAGCAATATATAACAGAAAATCTATAAAAGTATCTAAACGAATGTTTGCAAAAGAAGGTAAATAAAGAAAGGAAATGTACATATAATGAATGAATCAAAATAAAGAGGAGAATAGAAAAAGTAATACGAGGTATTTGTATGTATGTGTAGGGGAATGAGCGGACTGAGGGAGGTTGCGCAAGTCCAATCTTCTAGTACTGTGATGAGTGTGCTTTTTCCAGTTTTGAAATCCAGTCCTGCATATCAGATTTTGAAGCTGCTTGTAGTGTGTACGCGTTGTTGCTCGTGTATAAAGAGAATACGTGGTGTCGCTAAAGATATAAAATAAGATAAATATTTCATATGCTTCTTAACTTTCTATTCTTGCAAAAGTACTGTACCTGTAAAAGCTTTTCCAATGGTTTATTGTGGTCAATTCTGGCAGTATATATATTGATTACACCAAGCTCGTCCTGTTCATTTTGATGACTATAAATATAAAGATAGGGGCTATATCGTAATGTAACGATAAGACACACAAATCAGCACCAAGCATTTCCAGTTCCACTTCCTTTACTAGAATTGTTTGTTTACCTTTTGATGATACACCACCTTTTAATCCATTTGTCATCCAGCGGATCTTCTTGGTAGGCAAGGTACCCTTTTCTAGATGCATTGTTTCTTAGGATATATATAAATAAGAAGAAAAGTAAGTTAGATCTAGCTTTCAATCAATTATTTACCACCAATTACTTACGTTTGTGCCACAGATTTGACCTCTGCTAAAAACTTCGCACCTTTCCAGTGAATTTCTTTCTCGTTCGGCTCTTGCATGCCAGGTGTCGGAGGGTCTTGACAAAGATGAATCTATGATGAAGCATGAATTACATTTTAAATGAATTAATTTTATTACCCTGCCCTTTTTATTTTTCATTTCCTTACGTCTTCTCTGGTTCCCAGGCGGGTCGTCCATAAATCCAACGTACTGCGTAAAACATTGTGCTGCCGAGCATCATGATCTTTGCCACGTTCCACTTTCTTGTTGTTGCTAGTGCTGGTGCTGACATTGTTGGAGCTTGAAGGTAGGGGTTGAATGGGCTGTTGATCCTTTTTGTAATTTTCCTTCGTCATAGATCCATGACTGGTTTGCGACCGGGCAGCATGTAATGTCAAAACCTGAGAAGTAAATGCCACTTGTTCCTTGAGTTGAATTCTATCCCGAATATGCTTGTAATCATTAATCAATGACACACCACGTGGTCTCCAAGGGCCCAAATATAATTCTTCACCATGGATATACTTGTATGCAGTGTTGAGACGCCATAATTGACTGACGCGCCGTGTCATGGGAGGCCGCAAATGAATTGTAAAAAGACCGCTACATTTGGTGAGATACTTGGATCCTGCGGCTGAGCCCAGCAGTTTCTTGATACGAAATGCGGTGGTTGGACCCCTGGTAGTGCTGTCGCGACTAGTCACCCGGATTGCGATTTCCATGTTGAATTGTATCGGTTTGGAGCATTTTTCGGATTCCACTTCCCAACTTACCAGAAGTAAGACACGGGATCGTGCGGCAGTCAAACGATTCAAAAAGAGGCATTCATGTTGTGAGCTGTCCCAGGACCCTTGTGCCATCAATTGACTGGTTCCATCCTTGTTGTAAGTCACCGTGTTTTGAGATGCCAAGAGCTTGATTGGAATGTCTTCATGAGATTGAGCGTCAATAATACGGCCTTTTGCATCCAGAAGTTTGATTTTTCCAACTGTCACCCGAGAAATACAATTCCATTCAAACTGGCGTCCGGAGTTGTGTGATAATGTGATGATGATACGGCGTTGCAAGCCTTGTCGTAGGTTGAATACTCCGCGGTCGAGGGCATTTTCGGATAGTGCTGAAACAGGCATGTAGTCTCCGTTAGGCAAAAGTTCTGATATTTGAATCCACGCTACAACGTCGTGCCGTTCGGTTGCAATGGATTCTTCTTCAGGTCGTCTTCCAGTTTGTGCGAGTGTTTGTCGGGACGGTGGGATGCCAGCAGTTGGTGCCGAAGTATTAAATGCTGATGTAGGTACCGCTGATGAGTTTGACGATGAGGACACTGTTTTGGCCATACGGCTGTCGATATCGCTTCCAAATCCACTGTTGTTTGTTGCCAAAAGGTCAGCCAAGCGTGGTTTTTCCCGTTGATCGTCCCATCGTTCATATTGATTGAGAATACGAGATCCGGCCATACCATATATTTCAAAGCTGATCATATTTCGTTCCAATACGTCAATCATGCTTGATGTCACGGTCATTGAGAGTGTTTGACTGTAATCCAAAGGAATAATAGACGATCCTTCAAATCCACCGATCGGATCCGTCGCAAAAAGTTTCTCGGCCGTTGAATCCGCAGGGATACCACCAAATGATGAGAGTCGGAATTGGACGTGCACCTGTGTATATTCAGATTCATGAAGACCACACAATTCCAGCATACGTACTTCAAATATAAGTTGCTGACCCACTTTTAACTTAGATGTATTGGATTGTTGTTGAGGTTTTGGAGGATTGCTGCTGTTTTTGCTGCCATCTAAAAAAAAAAAAAAAAAAAAAAAAAAGCTACTGGTGATGAGTAATGTGATAAATACGACTTCTTTTCTTGTTTTCAGTATTACATATGACATCTTCATTTTCAGGTTGATGAAATGGAGGTTGAGAAATCCTTGTCGCCACCGGAGAAATCAGCACACGGAGCATCCCTTTGACTTGACCAGTAGAGCGGCAGATGATTTCCACAAAACTTTCATATGGCTGCTGTTGGATCAAATTTCGTACCGACGTTGCCGCACTACCAATCAGTGAGTATTTTGGACTAGGGATTTCATAAAAAGGATTTTCCAAATTCAACTGAGCACGGTGCAGGAACGGATCTCCATCGTTTAGTAGGTTCTTCATTTGCTGTAGCCGGTTCTTGAGTTTTTCCAGGGACCACGTATATATCGCATTGTGTTTTCGATCTAGCACACGGACGCCCACGCAAGGTTTTGTTGCCATCCAAAGATCAGTATCATCATCTGTTTCCAATTGTTGGGGACCAGCGACAGGCTCCCAAGACGAAGTGGGGTTGGTAAATTGCCCACCTTCAATCACAGTAAATTGGTATGAAGTGTCCTTTTCAAGCTTCCTGGAGATAATATTGGCTTCCTTAAGAATGGCAGCATTCGTCAGTACCACCTCCGTCATAGACACGTACCGTAATTTTTTCCACTGCTGATGCACCTTGTAAAGCAATCCACGTTGTTGTTGAGTCAAAAGCCTGTCTCCCACTAGTATTAAGCCATCATCACCACCATTGCCACCGTCATTGTAAGAGAATTGCATGGACAGCCGGTTGATTTTAGATTCGTAAAATTGTTTCTGCTCGTTCAGTTCCTTTTGTAGCCGTTCCTTTTCCACCATCATTTTTTCTTCGTATTCGGTTTGTCCAAAATGTGTTGCCACGCCACTGCCATTGCTTGTCAAAGCGGTGCAAACAGTATCCAAATCGGTAGTGATCGATTGCGCTGAAAAACCATCCACACTGATCAAACTGCCACACCGGGTGCTGCGCCGTGATTTCCGAATTTTTGTAAGATCGTCAAAGAGTTTTTCTAATTCGTCATCTTTCATGCCGTTAAAGTTGCCTTCTTTCGAATAATAGTTGCGGACTGCTTCCAATCGTGCGTAGTTCCAATCCATAAGTTCAGAGCCACCGCACCCTGCTCCAGGAAAAGTGTTGACTAATGTCGTTGGCGAATCTGATTGATCATGTGCTTTGTCAATGTTGTAATTGTCCATCGGATGTATGTCTGCTGGGAAATTTGCTGTGGTAGGAGTGTTGGCCGCCTTTTCACGTTCACGACGCACCTCCTCTGGATGATTGAATCGGAATATATGATAATCGCCCAATATGACACGGTATCCGCTGTGGAGTTGCTGAGGTTCCGACACCCGCATACCATTCACCATGACCAAAGAATCATTCTTGGGATAGAGTGTCACCACGCCATTGTCATTGTCAAACCAACAGTGATCGTCTTGTATATTGGACCCACCAAGCGTAATAGTAGAAGCACCATTTATTGTGTTGACCGTCGGTTTGTCGCCGCCGTTATTGGTAGTGGAGTTATTTTCAAGGATTGCATCACCATCACCGACACTATCAATATGACCCACATGTGTGATACCAAGTTTGAGATGATACATCAAGCATTCCGACATCAAAGGATCTTCGTTCAGGTTGACCAAATGAGGCAATTTCTTCGGAGCATAGACACCAACGTTGTTTTTGTGCACGGCAATTCCCAGTTCTTGCAACGCCTGTTCCCGTTCAATTTGGATAGATTCTGTCCGTTTGAGCTTTTCTTCCCAAGTTTCGTTCAAATTAGCCAGCAGTTTTTCCGAGCTTTGCAACTGATCCACAATTTCCAGTTTTGTCATCTTCTTCTTAACGCCAGATGTATCCACAAATTCAAATTCTTGGCACCCATCGGTCATAATTGATTGCGACGCAGCCATCACCGGAGCACCAGCAGAGGATCTATCGGTACTTTTGTTTGTAGCAAGCCTATGGACGCTAGCTGCAGCAAGTTCTTCCACCACTTCGGGAGCATAGACCTGGAGTCGAGAGCGTAATACCTCCAATTCATCCTTAAGTTCCCGGATCATCTTCGCATTGGGATCTTCATTCACCACCGCCTTGTTCTTGATCTTCTTCGCTTGATCAGCATACCGCAGAGTACTGAGGGTTTCGTCATAATCAGCAGGGGAAATGGCAGCAATCATTGCAGTTTTTGAATTCCCGCCCAATGAATCTTTCAAAAGCCAAGTAAGCACCTGTATCCAAATAAAGAGTAACAAAAAAAAATCAGTATATAATTCCAAAGTATGACAGATTACCTTTGGAAAAAAAGGAGTTGTTATTGTACTTACAGAATCACGATAAGGAATAAAATTGTCCTTTGATTTTTTGTTGCCTTTTCTAGAATCTGAGTTGGATTGCTCCGCCAAACCGGCAATCACCTTGCCAAGTGTTGTGAGAGATCGATTGATGTTTGCACCTTCTTTGAGGCGAGCACCCGTAGCACCAGTACTATTGGCACGTTCGCTTCCCGCCAAATCGACCAAACTATAAACACAACATTGAGTTAAAACAATGACATATAGGGTAATTTGGGCGTTTTTCTTGATTTCATACCTAATCCGAGCCACTTTCTCGGTTTCAAGTTTTGTCAAATCATCAAGTCGCTTTTGAGTAAGAAAGACTGTAAATACAGCATGAGACCGGGATGATGTTTCGTTCATGTTTGTAGCTGCGACAGTTCTTGCCTAGATGTAATAACGTCATTAGAAACTTGAGCATTAAATTCACTACGGTCAACCGGAAGCTATTTTTTATTACCTTGTTGCCCTCATCCATCAAATGGTTAATGTCATCAAAGGATCGTACCACCAGACGCGACAGATCTTCGACATAAGGACCAGTACTAGGATGTTCACGGACTTTGAGATTGCCTTTGTTCTTTGGGTTCAATAAATCACGGACTTTTTCATTGTAGATTTCAATATACGACACCTCCGCCGCAAAGGTAACACTGGAATCTGTGTTTTGATTGATGCGATTGAAGAGTTCTTCACATGTTCGAGGAATGATGCCAATATCTTCACCATAACCCATCATAGAATATGATTTCCCAGATCCAGTTTGACCATCTTGAATACAAGGGCAATAAGGAAGAAAAAAAGAAAAGCGGAGTCAGTATAAATCAATGTGATTTAACTAATGCAGTTTTCATGACTTACAGGCAAAGATACAACAGTTATAACCATCAAAAGCATGATTCAATAAATCTTCACCCAGATCATTGTATACTGTTTGTTGGTCAGCATAGGAAGGATCATCTTTGTCTGCAGACCAATATGATTTGTCAAAGGTAAAGGACTTGTGGTCTTCGGCTTCTTTGCCTGTGCGAGCGTCCAAGGGTTTACTGATAATGGTTTGATCACCTTTCATTTCAATCAACGGAGTAGCACCACGTTTGAGTTCTAAAGAAATCATTCATACATAAATAAATATATATATATATATATATATATATATAGAAAAATGAGCTTTCTTTTTGTTGTACGCGTTTGTGATGAATACTTGTTCATATTATTACCTCGCGAGTTCAAAGGTCGACATCGTACCACCACCTTGATATTACCGCCACTCATTCTTCCTGTTCAGATAAAACAAAAGGGTGTCGGTTGTGGAAGTATTAAGATACCAAAAAAGCAATATGGAATATAATGGATGTATTGTGAGGTATCAAATGGATAGGGATTTTGAGTATGCGTGACAAAAAGAGAGTAGGTGTACAAAGTAGAAGGGTCTGAAGTAACGAAAGGTTTCAGATGAGGAGGGATGATAATAAAATGGGTAGGTTTATAAAGTACAAAGAGATAATAAAAAAAGAAATATATAAAATGGTAACAAGGTGTGCACTAAAATTTTCAAGGGGGACAGAGCGCATAGGGAAAGAAGAAAGGAAGAAAAGAGAATAGGGACAAGAGGTAAATAAATAAAAAAGGAAAAAGCGGGCGGTGGTTCAAAATTTCTGCACTGAAGGGACGATCTGCATATTCAAAAAGCAATACATGTATTCGATGATTCAGGTAAGTTTATTGATATATACTACAAAAAAATAATAATAATAATGCTAACTAGTAACTATGAAGACAATTGGGTCCATTGTTCATTGTTCAGAGGAGGACGAAAGATTGAATAAATTGTGATCGTCAAACCAATGGTGAATGAGGTCGACCTTTGTGGTATCAAAGAGTCCAGTCCATTTCCAACTGTCTGCAGCAGCCTTCTTTTTCGATTCCAGATTATCAAACCGAGTAGGATCGAAGTCATCTAACACCACAGGGCCATTTTCATTCACAAAATCCGTCACATCATCCGCCAGTCTTTCACGCATTTTCCGAAGATTGGCTGCCGCGTCAGGTTCAAATATGGCGAGGACCAGGGGTTGAATCGATTTGAAGACTTCTAAACCAGTTTCTACAAAACGGATACCCACATACGCAAAAATAAATTGGGCGAAGAAGGCGACCACGGACCACCCAAAGCTTGCTTTCCAACCTAATTTTGCAAAGTATCCGAGATAACCAAACAGGAGAGTCGAATAAGAGCCATAAAGAAGCGGGGTAACTACAAGCGCTACTATCACTTTCCATGTAGCAAGGACATCACGAGCAGCAATCTTTACAGATGATCCAGCCAATGCCTCTATCATTAACAAAAAATGTGTAACTAAAGAGTTAATAAATTGCCCTGTGATCAAGTTTCTATCCTTTTGTTTTCGTTTACGTTTTTGCTTCTTGAGAGAAATGATGCGGACCACGAGAATAATAGGGAGATTGGTCAGAAGGCTATTTCAAATATTAATGATACCGATATTAGAAGATGAGTGTCATCCTTTGTGACCTTCAATAATATTTGACTTACGCAGGAAAACCAAGCAGGGCAAAAATAAATAGCTGAATCAAGCGACCCATCAGGACAGGGGCGACTGAAAAGAGTGTAGTTTCTGTGCGTTTCACTTGATGATCATATAATCCGAAGTATTTCAAATGGTTGTTGTAAGCCTTGACCTTGTTTTCCAATTCTTTGTAGCGAGGATCGTCCTTGAAAAATCGATATCCTAGCAAAAATCGTCGATTGAGATCTACTACTTGGTCAATGCGTAATTTTCGTTCATGGGCGGGTTTATAAAGTCGACGTGCTGCTGCCAGGATCTACAAAAAAATAAAAACAAGTACAATTTAGAAGTCACTTCTCATCTATTCGATGTTAACCATTGTAACTCTACACATCATCTTACCATCAGGGTATCATAATCAGGAGCATTGGTTGTTACCGATTTTAAACCTTCATATCCATCGTTTAGTACAGTAGAGATTGCTTCGCGTTTGGCATCACCACCTTGTTTGTATTTGTCCACAAGATCTTGACTGACTTCAATAGGAGTACCATACGAAATTACGGCTCGAGATCGGAAGCGATGAGGGTGAAAATAATTCAGTCCTACAACCACCCCCCAAGAAAAAGACACAGGAAGATATCAGCAGAATTTTTCAATATATGTACGATCATGCTGATACTTACCGACAGGTACAATCTTCACGTTCAAATTTTCCTTTTCGGCCATTGCACCTAATGCCATAATAGCAAATCCAGCTAAAATACAAATAATGTCCAACGGCAACAGTAAGTCCGTAGTTCATATAATATCATTCCATGTCGCTTGTCTTTTCTCTTCTTCATACCTTTCAAGGGAAGTAGTTCTGATCGATCATGACTTCCACCTTCAGGGAATATAACAATACATCCATCATCAGCTAATCGTTCATGTACTTTTTCAAACAATTCGCCTTGTTCCACATGAGGTGTGATCTTGAAGTTGATTCCATCATCGCCTTGCTGTTGTTGACTAAATGCCGCGAGAATCTTCTTATCCAAAGGCGTCTTCAATTTAAGTTCGGTATCAGAGACCACCTCCAAAACTGGTAACAACATGGTTTTACCGATGGTCAATTGATCCCGAGACTGGATTTCCTGAGTGAACCGAGTATTTTTCCCACGAATGGTAACATCACCTTCCTGTCCCAGTTCCAAAGTCCCAGTACCCTTTGTTGCTAGATCTTGAGGTCGAATCACAGGAACTATCATAATAGATTATGAGTATCTGACAATATTCTATGTCCCATCATTTCACTTTCTTTTTTCGCTGTCAAACAACTTACTGGCATGAAGTAAACGGGCAAGCGTTCCAACGAGTTTCATTTTAAACGAGGATTGAGCCATAAGAGGTGCAAATTGACGTGGATTTGACCCCAAGACGAGTCCAGCATCAAGAAATTGTGAGTTGTGGTTAATGATAAATATACAGGGGCCATCAGGAGGAACTGTATTAACACCACTAGTTCGTATTTCACGGAAAAAGATCTTCTCCACGATCTTGAACGACGCCTTGAGGATATCGTATGTTTCGAAGGTCATTGATGATTGTTGTTGTTGAAGATGGTAGTGGCGGTGTTGTGGTATATATTATAAAAAGGGGATAAAAGGGATCGTATGTTTGAAAAACAGAGAGAAGAAAAAAAGAAGAAAAAAAGAACGGGTTTCAAACATGAATTTATATGCTGGGCTTTCTGCACGCGAAAATTTTTCACATGCTTAGCGATCTGATATGCGAACGAGATTGGTAAAGGAGACATGCTTAATAGTGATGACAAAAAATAATACTATATTATATCTTCTATTTATATCAAACCATCATTTTATACTGATGATGATTTTTCTGTACTGAAAAAGCAGTAATTTGACTTTCTCCAGCTGATCCCTATACAGATAATCAATTCATCAAGTAAGTATTTTTTTTCTCTTCTCGTGTGCATTTTTTAATTTTAAAAATAGACACTTTTTTACGATGTCCGTTACATGACAACCTAAAATATGTCAATTTGAACCAACTTTTTTTTTAATTACTGCAGTGTGATTCAATTTACCCTGAATGGTGCTCCAGTAATTGAAGCTCTATTTGCGCTGGTAATGAAATTCGTATTGCGGGGCTGGCTGACAGTCTGTGCAGCGCTGCTGTGGGTTTCATGTCACTGTTTTGTCGCATCCCCAATATATTTCATTGGCCGTAAACGGCACTATTTTCATAGTCCGACGTGGTGCGGAATGAACGAATTATAAAAAATGTTTTTTCTTTCTTTTCCTTACCATTTTTTTTTCTATTAACGCTTTTGAACCATGGAGGACATTGATACTAGCCAGCATTCCAACGCTTACAAAACAAACCGGACATACCCACCATAGACTTTACCATGCATACTATGGAAGATGGGTCAATGGTCAGCACGAAAGAACGAGTTATCAAAGGTAATATAAAGATAGTATGCAAACACGGCGACTGATGAACTTGTTGATATATATAGAACCTTAACTTTGTTATTGTTATTATTATACTATAGATGTCCCGGCACCGACTGTGGCCCCTCCTACTGATGATGAATTTTGGAGCAAGGAACGACCTGGCTTACCTGATATCAATTTTCTCAAGAATCACTTTTACCGGGAAGGCCGTTTGACAGAAGATCAGGCCTTGTATATCATTGAAAAGTGTTCTGAAATACTCAAGAGTGAACCCAATTTGCTTGAAGTCGGCGCACCTATTACTGGTAAGAATAAAAAAGACAGTATGGAAGCTGGCAGTGTTAGAACACTCAACAACTCGCTTTTTCTTTTCTTCTTTTATCTTTCATTAGTATGTGGAGATATTCATGGCCAATACTATGATCTCATGAAGCTCTTTGAAGTGGGTGGTGATCCTGCGAACACGACGTATCTCTTTTTAGGTGACTATGTAGATCGTGGTTACTTTTCAATCGAGGTAAGTGCTAATATGCGGAAGTCAAATATGTCATCTGTCATTATGTATTGAAACATGTCTTTGATTTTTTTTAGTGTGTGTTATATCTTTGGTCGTTGAAAATGTGGTATCCCAACAGTTTGTTTCTACTCCGTGGCAATCATGAATGCCGTCACTTGACTGATTACTTCACCTTTAAAATCGAATGTAAGCTGAACGCAACGAAAATCGGGAAACAGAATCACAAACTGACTAGTTATTCATTCTCCTATTAGGTCAACACAAATACAGTGAACGTATATACGAAGCGTGCATGGACTCATTCTGTTGTCTCCCTTTGGCCGCTATTATGAACCGTCAATTTTTATGTGTGCACGGTGGTTTATCACCAGAGCTACAAACATTGGATGACCTTCGTGCGGTAAGACAACAAAAAATCAATGAAATGCTAAAAACTTGAATCAATTCATTAACTCAATTGGGGGATGATTTGTGCCTTTTCGTTAGATTGATCGATTCCGTGAACCTCCTACTCATGGCCTGATGTGTGATTTACTCTGGGCCGATCCGCTTGAAGAATTTGGATCTGAAAAAACAAACGAACTTTACATCCACAATCACGTTCGAGGATGCTCCTACTTTTACAGTTACCATGCAGCCTGTCAATTCCTGGAACGCAACAATTTACTGTCCGTCATTCGTGCACATGAAGCTCAAGATGCCGGGTAATAGGAAATACAATCCAAAATATGATGTTTACATGGGACTAATCATAGTTGTTACTATAGATACCGCATGTACCGCAAGAGCAAGACGACCTCCTTCCCATCAGTGATGACCATTTTTTCAGCACCCAACTATCTCGATGTCTACAACAACAAAGCAGCTGTACTGAAATATGAAAACAACGTCATGAATATCCGACAATTCAACTGCACACCCCATCCTTATTGGTTGCCGAATTTTATGGATGTATTTAGTTGGAGTTTACCATTTGTTGGTGAAAAGAGTAAGTTATTTTAGGACATATTACATATATGATGAAACATCAACTTTTGCTTACTTTTTTTATTTATTTCATATTACATAGTTACCGACATGTTGATTGCGATCTTGAACATTTGCAGCAAAGAGGAATTGGCAGAGGAAGAAAGTCAACTGGCATTGGAAGACAAAGCAGCAACGTTGGACGAAGCAGCGGAACTGCGCCGAACCGTTATTCGCAACAAGATCATGGCGGTAGGCAAAATGTCAAGAGTGTTCTCGGTGTTACGTGAAAACTCTGAACGGGTGATGGAACTCAAGTCATTGTCTCCTGGTGGCAGGCTTCCTTTGGGTACCTTGGCATTGGGTGTAGAGGGCATCAAATCAGCCATCACTACTTTTGAAGATGCCAAACGCTCTGATATGGAAAACGAACGTCTACCACCTACCCGAGAAGCCAAGGATGCACAGTTGCGTGAAGAAACCAACAACAAAATTAGGGATGCTTGCGATGAAGAAGATCAGAAAATGAATGACCTTGCCGATGCTATCATCAATGAATCTGACTAGATTAGATATAAAAGTTTTCCACCCCCTTTTCCTCTCCTTCTTCCCTTTCACATCATTCTTTTCACACCCCATTCATTCACATATAGTATAGTTATTTTTAACATTTTACGATACCTACCCCTTTTTTTATATTATATTATATTATATTATATTATATTTTGTTTTGTTTTGTAGTATTATCTTTTATTGTATCATTAAAACATCAAATAAACATTCTGGTATTTTGCTGGATTATTTTAAACCACATTGCTTGCGTTTTTAGCATTTTCTTGTGAAGTACCTCTAAGGGACAGGAATCATCCAGTGGCGACGTTTGTGATTAACAGGCTGTGCGATAGGGCTATTTTTTTTTTTTTTTTTTTAATAATGTCCTTTACAAAGGTTTGGTTATGTATAGTAGAAGTGGCCAAATTGTGACTCTGGTTTGGGGCATTATACTTTTGAGAGCTACATAGTATGTTTGGGAGGGGGTATATAATATCACCGGGCGGGGGTGGTTTCCTTTGTGATTCTTTTCTTTATTGAAGCTCACTTTGACACAGTATGTATGGCGCAGTTCAACAAGAACATAAAACAAACCTTAATTGCTGCAATTTTTTATATTCAATTTCACACTTGCAAAATTTTATTGAAGTATATTGATAGATACTAAGAGTATGAATGGGAGACTCATTGTGACATGGGATTTAGTGGAAGGATCTATTAGAGGAAGCATGAGGGTGACTAACGTGAAATTTCATGAATGGTCGATTTCATTAATGGTCTGCACTAATCTAAAAGGAACGAGTATAAAATAGTAGGAGCTAATATATTGTACACGGCATGATAAAGACTAAAGGGATGTATTTTATTGAAACATAACAACAATGGCCAATACTAATCAAAAGGGGGAGGGGTGATGGTAGTAAAAAAGAGATATATTGCACACAAGATGAGAGAGACTAATGGGTCAGTTTTCATCGAAGTATGCAAAAAAAAAAGTTTTATTCAGATGTAGATACCAGCTATAGACAAACTACGACTAAACTAAGTTAATAGAGGCTCCAAAAATCCAACTAATGGTAGTTGTAGATCCTAGATCCAAAATGAAAGGGATTCCCCATGCATGTTGTAATCCCTGAGCTGAAACTCCTCTAAACTGGTTCTGATACTATTCCAAGTTCAACACAAACCCATAGAAGTTAAATGGTGAAGAAACATGGAGAAAAAAAAAAATCAAAAAGGCGGGAGAGAGACAATAAATATTTCACGTGGGCGGGATTTGAATGTTTTTTTGTTTTTTTTGGTCTTTGCGGTTGGTATTTTTTATGCACACACAAAAGGAAACCTCTCTCTATTCTATTATTTTACAACAATCAACAAACAAAACCATATAGCATCTTCGACGAGGTAAGTTTATTCTCATGATAATAACACCACCATTCAGCATCAGCAGTATGGTTATTCTCTTGACGCCTTATTAGACAAGGTGGAGCAATTCGGGCTATTATAGTTGACCCTCATTTCAATATAAAAACGTTTGTCACTCGCAGTAGGATAGCTTACCCTTTTTAATTGAACTACCTTATCTGACGTTATGTTTATTCTGAAACAAGGTATTCCTGCCCACCCACACCAATAGTTGCCTTAAGTTATATATACATCATGGTATTATAATTAGATCGGTTTAGTTTAGTTGTCATAGTTCATATTTGCCTCTGAATAAAACATGTCCTGTCTTTTTACTTTTCCATCGTCCTCTATACGTTTAGTTTGTACTTTAGGATGGGTA
The DNA here is from genome assembly GCA_002105175.1 of Absidia repens. Lineage (NCBI taxonomy): Eukaryota > Fungi > Mucoromycota > Mucoromycetes > Mucorales > Cunninghamellaceae > Absidia > Absidia repens. Next base: position 452,308 of record MCGE01000025.1, on the reverse strand, counting down.
TATTCAAATTGTACTGTACTGTATGGTAGAGTGTATGTGCGTATATGTGGGTAAAAGCAATAAAATATTAGGTATGAGGTAACATCGATCAACCGTTGTACCCAGCGCTCCATTTTCTGTACTGGAATTATAACATGTAGTAGGATTAAATAATTATATGTATATTTTTGGGCCTCCTAGACATCATTCATTTTGGGTGTGACTGAGGTTGGATGCAAATTTGGGAGGAACCCTCCCTGTGTATAGGTGAGATAGCTCTTAGGGCTATCAAAATATTATAAAAGATAGCGTAGACTCAGGAGAGCATTTTATTTTGAGTCTAGAGCGCAGGAATCGGTATGTTGAAATGCTAGAAATTCGACCTTTGTAATAACCTTTCAAACGGTGAATTGCTCAATTCAATAGGACCTAAAAAGATAGTCGGCCTGCGTAGCAATCCTCTGGCAATCGTCTTGTGGCAGAAAATTAACTTGGAGCAAAATTTTGCGCAAGATTTCACCCAGAATAATAATAACGATAAAAAAAGTATTGAAACCTACTGTACCTTGCCATACTTTCTAATGATGTAATAGGAGGAGTGTTATGGCATGATTTGCCAAACAAAAACAATGACATATTTGGAATTATTTTTTGTGCGGAGTTTGAGCGAAATTCTTCAAATGTTTCTCCCACCTGACTTACTTTGAATCGCATTATTTATTTTCCAATCTTCTTGTTTCCTATGTTTTCTTGAACAGAGGTAGAAATCTGATCAACATGAATGGGAAGACTTTGCAACAGCAACATCAGCAACAGCAAGATAGTGATTTCTTGTATACGCCACCAGCGCCTTACTGGAGTGCAAAAACGGTACCTGTGTTACGATCACCTTTGTCTGCTCCATCTTTGAAACAATTTCCTGATTATGGCAGAAGGAACAGGCATTCACGAAACAGATCCCATATCTCCTTTCAAAACATGGATTATGGTGACGAATTCTCTGGCAGGCGGCAACGTCGCTCTAGTCATGGTCTCATTTCATCCTCTGGTATGCACAACTACTACTATCGCCAGGAACAACATGACGATTATGGAAACCTGGCTCTTGGCTTGGACACGCAATCATTGTCATCATCATCAACAAGACCAAGAATACATACACAGCAACATCAACGACATGCTCATGATGTAGAACAACCTTACTCACGAAATCGTCGGCCGTCTTTATCATCATATACCAACCGTCACCCCTTTCCCGCCCCTTCCACCAGCAACTACAGTGTGAAAGACTTGGATCAACTTTTGGCCATTGAAAACGCAGGTATCAATCATCACAGCCATTATATTGCACCAAATACGGGTCAAAGGAAGCTTCAGCAACAGCAAAGTTATCATCGTCCGGAACCTCCCCATTTAGGTCATCATCGTCATCATCATCATCATCATACCTCTCACACTGGGTGGAAAATGTCAGGTCAATGCAATCGTTCATCACACTCACCAACTCCGCCATCCTTGTACGATAACAACTCATGTTCGTCGACTTCGTATACGACCTTATCATCTCCATCTTCAGCAGCACCAATATCAGACAACTATCAGCAGCATAGGAACAGCAATGGTGTCATTTATCATCGGAGAAAATCTAGTGGAGACGGAACGAAACAAACCATGGACAACCCTCATCCTCAGAAACGGTCTAATTTAGCTTCATCAACAACTTCATCGTCACTACCGTCATCATCTGGTTCCGCAAATTGTCATCATCAAACAACCTCAGTGAAACCAATATCTACAAATAGTATCAACACAAGAAATCGCCATTCTTACACAGATTGTTATGACAACGAGCAAAACCCATGTCGAAATTCACATGTGGAAAGGACCAGACGGTATTCTCAAGGCGATTACGGAAGTATCAGACCACAAACAGCATCAATATCATCAGCACATCCATCCATTACCAATACCCCAGTGCCACGGCGTGTGTCTACTCCAAAGCTGCGACGTGTGTGCTCAGCCAAACCATATATGGAACAACAAACCCCTATTCCTCTCCTACCTCAAGGCAACGGTAATGATGATGATTTATTGGTCGCAACAATGGATGCCACTTCACTATCACTATCAAAAAGAACAATGACCAGTACTGGTGCAGATGATGCGGATGATGGTGACCTGATGACCAAGCAAGATCAAGTAGTACCGAATTTTTGGAATCCTCGATCAGAAAAAGATATCATACCGGTCAAGCGAACTCTCAGTCGTCGTATTCGTGGTTTACTGCTACCTCATCGCAACAAAATGGATGCCACCATGTCCAAGGATCAACAGGCCGCAATCGATTATCAATGGAGTCTGGCCCGCCCACTGACACCTGTGAATGAACTCTCTTTTGATAATGATGCATTATTGGATGATCAAGAAAATGGTGTCGCAGACAATCCCTTCTACATGATCAGGTAAAAAAGAAAAAAAAAAAAAAAAAAAAAAAAGACGGGATAGTGTATAGCGTGATTCTTCGATTGTTTATTTATATATTTTATTTGATTTTCATGGTAGTCAATCTTGGGATATCGCAGAACACATTGGTTTATATTTTGATGAAAACGAACTTATGCAAATGGATGAATATGTAGCAAGTATACAGCAAGCAGGAGGACCCGCCTTAACGCCACAGATTCTCTCACAAAAATTCTTGACTCGACCTTACCGACGAGACCTTTATCGATTGCGGACAATATTTAGTTGGATTATTCAAAATATCAACATTGTGGATCAATGCAAGTCAAATGGCACTGAGGAACATCATAATGGAAGTGATGATGATGACACAGGAACAACGACGACTTTCACTGGACCTACAACAACTGTTACCAATATCATACAACCATCCAAAGTATCTTTGCGGCAACGTCTTACAACTCGTCGAAATGTGCCTACCTCTGATCATGAAGAAGAACTCGAAATGCCTACAGTGGACGTCATGCATGCTGGTCTTTTGCCAGAAGGCGGTGGAAATGTGGACTCATTTGACGATTGGTTGTTATCTGAATCTGCCCAGCAAGTTTTACTCCATCGAGCATGCTCTTCTTCTATTGGGATGGCGAATTTGTTTTGTGAAATGGCTATAGCAGCAGGATTCCGTGATGCTCGGGTAATTTATGGCTATCTACGAGGTAAAGCTTGATATCAAGAAGCAGTCTGGGATGTGTTGGGGGAGGGGAAAAGTAATGATACTCACCTTCTTTATATTTAATTAATAAAAAGCTCCCAGGGACTCTATCGGCTCCGCATGTATGAATGGCATCAACATTGAAAACAACTCGGATGTGGATGATAACGACAATGTGACACTAATTCAAAATCATGCTTGGTGCTGTGTTAAAGTAGAAGGGGAATATCGGTTTGTGGACTGCTGGCTAGCATCACCATTTCAACCCCAAAACAAGAACAGGATGGAACCTCACTGGTTTTTGACCAAGCCGACAGATCTGATCTACACCCATTTCCCCCAAGAACCTGTTGATCAATGCTTAGAACCAACGATCCACGTCACTACCTTTTTTACATTGCCGTATGTTTGGGCCCCCTTTTTTACGCAACATATCAAGATGATTCGATACAATCCTAATGCTATCACCTTGGTGGAAGATCAGGTGTGCCATCTTGTTTTTCGTGTGGATCCCAGCGCTGTTTGTTTTGCCTTTATAGAAGCCGATCAAACGAATCATGGCAGCGAACCAACAACTACTACTACTATGCGATGTTTGACTCAGAGTCGAATGGCGCCTAACGAAAATGGATCACTGGAACGCATCTACAAGGTCAAGGCGGTCCTTCCGCCAGGTCACGACAGTGGTTGGCTTAAAATTTATGCAGGTCAATCGCATTTGTCCAATAGGAATATGTCTTCTACCAGCAACTCTACATATCAGGACCACAATTCCAATGGAACATCATCACGGCAGCATTTGGCGAGCCACACATTGTCTGCTAATAGTATGAATTTATCACCATCCGCATCCGCATCAGCATCATCAGCGGTAGCAACAGCAACAGCAACAGTGGCGCTTCCACCATTGGCCCTCTGCTTCCACCTTACGGTACAGCATACTCATCACGTCGGTGGTGGACGACTCCGCCCATTTGAATTTGTCCATCTTCATCCATCCCGACATGAATTTTATATCCGGGAACCTCAGTGTTACCAACTCTATCCACTGCATACATACAACTTCTTTGTCCGTGGTGACGATATGCATCATAAGCTGGCTATTAAAAGTCCTGGTGGAAAACTGTACAAATTGATGTATTATCCTCAAGAACACACTTATGACGGTAGTGTCAAGATTACTGAAATGGGAAAATGGTCTTTGGTCTCTTTACTGAATCATACCGGTGTCTGGTCTGTGGTGGCTACATGGGAATGCCGGACTTGATATAGTTTGCATAGCTTTTTATATCTTTTAGTTTTTGTATTCATTATATATTGTTTTCTTTGTATAGTATAGTATATGCTGGTATTCTTCTTTTTCTCATTTTATTTCTGCAATAAATACAATTATATCATATTTATTCCATTTCAAAAAAAGGAGAACATGCTGTGTGACGTTGATGATATGGGTGTGCGATACAGTTCTGCAAAAATGTCCAAAAAAAAAAAAAAAGAGGGGCCTTATGGGACATGCAAAGTAGATTTGGTTTACTTGACAATAAACCACTTAATTACGTAATATAGAAGTAAATAGGAAAAGAAACAAATATGTTTGTGGTAATTTTTGGATTCATAAAAGACGTCTTGGGCATTTGATCGGGTTTGACTACAGGATCGGGAATTGCAACGATAAGAAGTTTGATAAAAAAAAGAAAAACAACAACAAACAAACCAATGTTAATCGGGTAAACTAAATATCTTCTGATGTATACTAATCATTATTTTTTTATTAATGTTTTTTGTTTTTTTTTGCACAAATAGTCTACAAAGGGGGCATATCCATTCGACAAGACAAATTAAAAATATGAAGCGGTAAAAGTGAAAAAGACAAGATGCATTTTATTCAGATGTTGGTATAAACAATGACACTTAAACTAAGATGCTCAAACGATAGTACTATGCCATGTATATTCAAATGTCAAGACAATTTAGGATGTGTGTGGGTGAGAGGGGTGTGTATAAGGACGGGGTATTTTTTTGTAGACTAAACATAACATCAGATAGGCTATGTAGAACAAATCAAAGAGCATAAACTATCCTATCGTAAGTGACAAAATATTCTACAGTGAATTGCTTTATCTTGACTGCAATGACATCAAGAGAAAAGAACAAACTGGTTGCCGATGTTGAATGGCGGTGGTTATGCAATTCCCTTTTTTTTTTTTTTGTGTCTACCCGAAAAGAAAAATCGCCCAATTTTTTTCAAATGCCGCCCACGTGAAGTTTATATACTTTTTTTTTTCCCACCCTGTCTTTCTTTCAATTTCTATTTTTTTTTCCTTCATTTTTTTCTTCACCATTCAACTTTTACAGGGTTATGTTGGATTTAGATTAGTGCCAGAACTAGTTTAGAAGGGTTTTAAGAACAGGGATTACAAGATGCATGGGGAAACCCTTTCATTTTGGATCTTGGATTTTGGACCACCATTAGTAGGCTTTTTGGAGTCTTCATTAGCTTAGTTATCCATAGTTAGAATCAAAATTGAATAAAATACGTGTCTTTTTACATACTTCAATGAAAATGTCCCTTTCGTCTCTCTAATGTCTTGTGAAATAGATCCCTTTTTTATTACCATCAATATCTTTTGATGAATGTTGATCATTGTTGTGCTTCAATAGCAGATGTCCTATTTGTTTTTCTCGTCCCTTGTACAGTGCAGTGTATTTTCCTTCTCATTTTACAGTTATCCCTTTAAGCTATTCTAAATCATTCTTCAACCGTAACCTTAGTCTCCCTCGTACTTCCTCTCAATAAATCATTCCACTAATCCGTTGTTATAATGAATCACCCACCCTTAGCTTTAGTATCTACCAATATGCTTCAATAAAAGATATCATTTTTATTAACCAATCTCAGATAATAAACAATGTCGCTATTGTAGCATTTTTGTGAGTGTCCTACCAAACATTTGCTTTCCATGTCTCACCCCCCACTAAGACTATTTTCGCCCTCACGCTCTATCACAGATAGTCATATTTCCTGTTCTACCAACCATATAAATGAATCCAATTCACACACGATTCATCTAGCCGTCCCAATAAAGCATTTTTTCATGTCTTTCTAGCTTATCTATGACTACTTGCCCCACCCCCAGAGACCAAGCGGCTAGTTGACAGTTCTATCATAGGTCAGTTAATATGAAACGTGGGTTGTATTTCCACTCAATCAATCACATTAATCTGCATTGACCATGCCGCCAGCATAACCCTCACTAGACTGAACATACTGTATATACCTAGCTCTTTATTTTTTCTTCCACTATTTTTGCATGCAAAATAAATATATATATTTATATATATAAGAGAAAAGGCCCAGACGGAAACCATAGGACCGCTTACTATGGTGCAAAATGATGAAAAGTGTCTAATTTCAATTTAATAGCTTAAACATGGGCGACCGGAGGCCCGTGCCAAATATGGACGGGCCTAGGATTCAGCATTTCAAAACCAGCAGGTTAGCGCGGACAATGAATGGAACCTGGCAATATTTGTTTGAAATGTTTTTTTTTCTTTTTCGTTTTACTACCGCTATTGACTTGTTGCTATTGTTTGGTAGGGCTGCTCAAGGTCTTCCCTCACTTTCTTTCATTCATTTGTCTCTTCTTCATCATTATCTTTATATTATATTGATACTCTTCCTTTGAGTCATCACTTCTAAATCAGGAAGGGGAGGAACATTATTCGTTTATTATTGTTTGGGTTTCACGATCCAACGCTTCCCTCCTTCTCATATACCATTTTACACATTTGCCTCTTTTTTTTTTTTTTTTTTTTTTTGGCTTGATCACCCTTTCCATTGCACATTATTTTATCATATACTCCTCCATCAATGCCAATCAAAAACATATTTTATCGATCATTATTGAATCAGCAACGTCATTATTATGCTTCCATATCTCCCAAGAAAAAGGCGATGTTTTGCCGGTCGCTTGCTCCAAGCATGCTTGCCTATAACTTGGACAGTGTATGTTACCATGAAGTTATTGCAACAACCACGAACGTATCAGCTACTGCCACGACAACAGCAACAACAACAACGACAGCAACACTCTGCGGTACTCAAGGTGGCTGCACAAGCTCCCTCTTACGACCCAAAAAGTCACATTCAGCTTCAACCATTCGACCCTTCCACACGATCATGGTATCAGCCGCCGCATCCTCTTTATCACTTCAGACTCTATGGAAAACAATACTAGAAATCGACACTACGACAGGGTTTCGATCCTTTTATGCATCATTTCGTCATCATGTCAAACAACAATTTTTGAAGGAACAACGACAGAAAAGGTACCATCATCAACAACATACCCATGGTTTGAAACAACAACGTCAATCAACACGGTTTATGGTTGGCTTATTTGATCACCCTCATCTTCGACGCTCGTTTTGGACATCACCATCATCATCACTACGTCGAATACATACCAGTCCAAATCAAGGTCAACCGAAAATGCCACATTTACCACATCCACCAAGCAAAGCCGAACTCCTTGCTCAAACGCGGACTTTTTTTGAAAGACTCAAAGTGCGAATCAAATGGCCTTTGATGAGACAAATGCGACCTTGGACTTTGAATGACGTGACCGCCCTCTTCTCTTGGCTCTTCTTGGGTCATACCGTCTGGTTACTGGTGGGAACCACGAGCTTTGTTAGTCTTATCTTGTGGTTTGCCAACTCGCTTCAATTTCAAGGTAAATATATATATATATATATATATATATATATATATATATAAATATATGTATGTATTGGTCATATGCATTGATATAAATCTTCTTGTATTATTTTTATTAGGATGGGTAGCTTATCGTATTGGACAATATCTCACTTCAGCAACAGGCGCTACGGTAGTGTTTGATTCAGCTATTGTACCCAATTGGAAAGACGGCAAAATTAGATTCAACAATGTCAGGATTTACCGGATGCCACGATCCGAACGGGAAAAATTTGAACGACATGCTCAAATGCTGATGCTTGGTCATTCACCTCAAGATTTGGAAAAAGATGATATGGAAAAGGAGCAAGCCAATCGGAAACGAAATCTCTTTGCTGCTGCTGCTGCTGCTGCTGCCTCCTCGAATGATGATGGTGGTATCAATCAAGATGATCCTCTGTTGGGTGTCTATTTGGATGACGACGAAAAACAAAATGATGTCTTGAAAACATGGATGTGGTTTGATCTCACTTTGGACCGGGTGGAATGTACTTTCAGTCTCATGCGATGGATTGACGGCAAAGGGTTAGTGCAAAGTGCGGATGTACAAGGTGTGCGCGGGGTGGTGGACCGGCGGCATGTGCGATGGGATCCAGATGTCAAGTATGATCCGGTGGCGGCAAGACACAAGTACACACCTGGCGATTTTGAACTGGAAAAATTTACCATGGAGGATTTACTGGTGACTGTTTATCAACCGCAAGGTTTTCGTCCCTATCCCGTCTCCATCTTCCAGGCGCAGTTGGATAGATTCAGAAAGCAATGGTAAGCGATGTTCCCCCCTCCCTCCCTCCTTCTTTACATCTACACACAAAATGATGTCTAATATTTATTATTCATATCTTTGATAATTTTAGGCTATTTTATGATCTTTTATGTGCTACTTCTATTGTTGGTGCGTTTGATAAATGTCTGTTTAGTGTCCATTCCCCACAATTGGAAAAAAGTGTCTTGGAACAAGCAGGTCACATCGATGACAGATATGGTGGATTCCGAAGTCATGATATCTACCATTATTACCCATTTAAGAAACCTGATCCCAATGGTGTGGTTGTCGGTGGTGAAAATGCCCGGTTTGGTGTACTGACTGATAATGACATGCGAAAACAGGGGTATAAACGCAAGGTAAGAAACAAAATAAAAAGAGAGAAACAACAGCAGTGATAATAATTTATTAACGGAATGATTCGATTTTAATTAGTCTCGTTTACGGATCGATGGTGTACCTATTGACCATATCAACCGTGGCGTTGAAGGACCCGCAGGCTGGATTACATCTGGGACTGTGGACGTATCTGCTGATATTTATATTCCTCAAGAAGCATCCGAAGCCGATTCCACCGAATTATTACGACAGCTGGTATATGAACTGACGGATCGAATTGATTTGCCTCAACCTGTCACATTGGGTGTTGGAAAAGGAGAAGAGGTACTAGTAGTAGGTGGCGGTCGCAAGAATGCAACAACAGCAAATTCCTCGTCCTCCTCATCATCATCAACAACATCATCATCATCATCATCAGCAACAACCACGACCGGCGCTAACACCAGTGACGACAACAACAGAAACAAGAAATTTGTGATGGATGTACAATTTCGATTCAAGGACAGCAAAGCCTCAGTGCCACTTCCATCGCCTGACCTTACCTATGTCAACAATGCGATGGTCCGACCCGTGGTAGCCTACATCAACCGAAATAAGACGATTGTCCCTATCAAGTGCCGTGTGGTGATGGATCTGTCCAATTTTGATGGTGCTTGGTCTGGCTATGATTCGATATTAATTGACCGGATGTGTGAACAATTAGGGAAAGGATTCGTGGATTTAACGATGGATCAGCAAGAACGAAACCGGCGATTGAAACAAATTGGATTCTGGAGTCTGCGGGAAATGACAAGAAATTTGGTTTACATATACGATATGATGAAAGGGACTTCTCGTGGTTTTTGGAGTCATCTCTACGGGAATTACTTTTAGAATAGATTTGACTAGTTAGTTATTTTTAGAAATGGATGTACATAGTATTTTAGCATTAAAATTTTTTATTAGTATTATATATATATATATCAAAGAATAAAATAAAGAATCTTGTCTCTTTTCAAAAATCTTGTTGTGTCTTTATTGGGTCGACGATCCTGTCTGTACTCATGTTTTATTTTTATCCACAGCCAGCTTTTTTTTTTATGAAGTTGTACAAATCTACTCCTCAACTTTACCACTATTTTAGTCTACTGGATTATGTTAATTCTTTCAATTTGACTCTAGCTGTCAACTAAAAATAAAATAAAGTCTAGTTTTTTACACCACGTAGATCCAAAATTTTTACATAGCTTATTTTTTGTCCCACTTAAACTTTTTCACACATGTTTTGAATGCTGTGTTAAATAGATTGGTGCAATTAAAAAAAAAAAAAAAGGTGCTATTTTTATGTGAACTTGATCGATGTATGTACATATATGATGGTTGTGTGATTTTTTGTATGATATTATATTATGTCGGGTCTGGGGTTGACACTTGGCAACTGCGAGTCAACCCAACAAAGCGAATGAAAAGGGGAGGGGCCGAGGGCGTGTGGGTGATGAGCTGGGTTTTAAAAAAGGACTTTTTATTTTGGCTGATGGAAGAGGGGGAGAGTTGGAATTATTATTATTATTATTATTATTACAAATTTTGCAAACACGGGGAAACAAACTCACAACTTGGAGGATATGGCATATCATGGACATGATAAGGTATCACCTGCTCGGGACCTCATATTATCACGGCATGTCGTTCGTTCGTCTTCCTCTTTTGAGCATAAGTGGGAAGATAATGACCGTAAATAGGTCCCTCATGATTCTCGACTTTTTTATTTGATTTTTTTTTTATTTGACTATGATTCTACGTCGCATCTTCTAAAAAAAAAAATAGGTCTTTTCATTGCCAGGGGCATGAAGGTTAATTAACCATCGTTGACAAAGATGCCGCACCATAAAAAAAAAAGACACCTGCGGAGTTTATTTCAGAAGTGAAACAGACGATGCAGAGACTATGTGGGTTCTCATGTAATGCGATGGACAGTTTCTCTTTAGTATGGTGATGAAAGAGAAGGAGAAATGTTTAAAGCAGTGAAGGAAATTCTTAGATCTAACTGAATGTGAATGGGACGCTTGGTTCATCAGATGATCGACCCGTCTAGCCAGGGCCAGTGCGGTTTTACACTCCGCCTCTATCCATACTACCAGCAAATAATAATAACGATGATAATGAAACCAAGGAAATAATAACAATAAAGTAAAAACGTGTTTTCTTCATATTAATAAGCATGTCAAATTTATCTCTTTGGACAAATTAAAAGTCAAAATGTTTAGAATGGTAATACTACAGTACACGTTTAAACATTCTTTTGTATCTGGTACTTCTTTGACGTGCTGTAAATTAGAATTTTCTTTTAATCAACTTTTTTTTTTTTGGTTTGCCCTAACGCATCCCCCCTTATTTTTTCAGGTACGCAAATTTAAAGCATCTCATTATCAACATCATTTGGTATGTTCTCATTTATCGCCTACATCTAAGCGACCGAAGCAGTTTTTTTTTTTTTTTTGAGACCATTAAAAAGTTTATTGTGTCGGTGATTTAAGAAGCGCTACGGCAGAAACGGGAGATATGCCAGATCTATTTATCCTCTTGTGTTTTGTGCCCCATAATAAAATAAGAACACATGGATTACAAAATGCATCCCAAAAAAAAAACCAATTCAATTAAAGAAACTCACCAATTTATCAGAATACCCTGAACATATAGACTCTTTTTCATTTTCGATTGATCGTTTAGTTTATCCATTTAGCTTGGTCGGGGTTCAAAAAGGGCTAATCGCCCACAGGAAAGAAAACATTTTTATTCTTTTCAATATGAACCAGATAATTGATCATGACACCCATATGTCAATTAAGAATCCTATATGAAATTGAAAATTAGGAATAAAGAAGAATTAAGGAGAAGAGTATACATGATCTACCTTGGACCTAAAAAAAAAAAAGGTTATTTTGCAGTGCAGTGCAGAGTTAAAAGGATACTAACAATTTCTTCGTAATACAACATGTTAGTTGTTTATGGTGATGATTCAATAATGATGAAAGCATAAAAGCTTATCGAGTTCTAGAACCTCTTACTTTTTTATATCCCCGATTGAATCGTGGCTTCTTTTTTTCTATGATTCATTGTTATCTGCTTATTAATTTTCCATTATGTATTAACTGTACGGTAGCTCATTAACAAGAAAAAAGAAAAGTATTGATTATAACATTATCAAGTACGGGTTTGTCAAAGAAAAATGGATTTTAATGTGTGTTTGTTGACCTCCCTTACCTCGATCCCACTTCATTTTTATTCCCGAGCCCAAAAAATAAAAAGGTAGGATGAAGTTCTATTTTTGTAACCAAAAATAGAAAGCCTCACCCCGCCCACAACACTCATATTTGGGTCGCCAAGAATGTTTTTTTTTTAACCTTACTTGTCATACTCCCCCCACTTATTTTATTATTATTCCTTTGCATAAAACAAGGCAGTTCAAATGACATAATAAAATGCTGATCATGAAAAATAAGCTCAATTCTTTGAGAATATAAATACCCTAAAAAAATGCACGGGGATTCAATTTCTTTTGTTTTGTTTCTTTTTTACTTTTTTATTTTTCAACAATTTCTTTATCTAATTTACAAATGGAAACCTTTATTGGATATATCAAAACACCCCAAGACGCATTATTGATTTTTGAAGCCTGTCGACAAGGTCAACTGAATCGTGTGCAACGAAGACTCTCCTCCAAAGAGCGCACTCTTATTCAATCTGGGTCTATTTTTGCTTGGGATGAAAATGAAGCAGGCATGCGTCGTTGGACGGATGGAAAAACTTGGTCTCCTAGTCGTGTTCTTGGTAGCTTTTTGACTTATCGCGAATTGGATACAAAACGCCGTCCTCGCAGATCTCAACTTGCCTCTACGAACATCACTCCATCGCCTTCATCGCCACCTCATCAACACAGTAACAACAGCAGCAACAACAAAACGACCGGTCATGCTATGTGCTCTTACAAACAAGATGGTCTAGTCAAACAATCCTTCTCTATTTGTACCGCTGATAATCAAAAGCTTCACTTGATCTCCTATTACAACAAAAGGGATGTGCTCAATGGTCAATTACAACAACCTACCACCGACTCAGTCTTAGGCAAAATTGTCATTCCTAAAGGATTTTACCCTGATCTGAACCCGTTGGATACCAGCGGTGGTCATTTTGCTACCTTGCATATCATGCGCCAACAATCTCATCAAGAAATGGATGACAATGATGATGACCATAGTGATTATGACAATGAAACGATGATGGAAATAGATCAATCATCAACAGCATCATCGACATCAGCATCGGCATCGTCATCAACATCCTTCTCACCACCTTCTTTATCATCATCATCCCCTTGTAGCTCTATGGAAGACATTAATATGGATTCATTACCTTCACCTGTTTACAATTCATTGCCACCACCATCGCCATCCTACATCTCATCTCAGCATCATTACCCTTCTTCTACTCCTACCTGTTTGCTTCCAACGCAAGAAATCGCTTGGGGGAAAATACCATCATCAGAGGATCAACGTCAGCTACAAGCAATTCAAGGCCTTTTAAAATTATGATACTAGACAACTGACATACATTTTCTTCTCTCCCCTTCTTCTTTTTGTAATTTACCTCCCCCTATTTTATTATCACTGTATATTCCCCTTCTTCACATACTACCCTCTACCGCTAGTTTATATCGACCTTAGTTTAGATCTCTCTATTCAATCATAATAAAAAGAATTTTGACTTCTCTTTTACATACAACCAAAAAAAAAACTCTCTTGTTTCTATTTATTATTATTATTATTGTTATTATTATTACTATTCAGGGGTAACGGTAGAATACGTAGAATGGATGATTTAAAAAGTGGCGTCTTTATTCTGATAGTATCGTTATTATTATGTTGGCATTGGTATTGAAATGTTTAAGGGGATCGTTGTTTTGGGAATACTATATAATGTCAGAACTCTAAAAAAAAATTCTGTTTAGAGAAAGGGAGTGAAAATTCATATAACCAAGCAAAAAAAAAAAAAAAGGTTAAAATGGAGCAACTAAATAAAAAGGAAAGGTAGCATTGATACTCGGACCACGCACTGTTTTCTTTTTAGGCGGGAAGGAATGGGGATTCTTTTTTTCTGTTGGACCTGAGGAATTCTTCTCACTCTTCTCTCTTTAGGCATTCTCCCTCAATTGGGTTTCTTCTCCTATCATCACTAACTAACATTTATCATCATGCTACTCAATTCTACATGAGAAGATATGATATACCAATATGAAATGGTACCTACTTATGGGGTTTTTATTCTTATTCTCTCATTATGCATCCCATCTTTATTGATTATACCATGTCTCCTTTATAGATCATACGTATCATCAGCATGGTGATTTTCGATAAACAAACAAACAAAACAAGCCTAGATACCTTTTTTTTTTTTTTTTTTTATAGGGATGCTCATGTAGCACTTTTTGTTTTTTTATTTTCTGCCAAATTCCACAAATGGCACGAGGACGCTTTATCCCCCCCCTCAATTGGAAAGGCAGTTGTAAACCAATCACCTGTCATTTCGATCATAACTTTTTTTTTTTTTTTTTTTTTTGTAAAATTTCGATCATAACTTGTCACCCACCCTTTTCACTTTTTATGATTTATGTAATTTAACGATGATAATGTCAGACGTTTCGATCTGTCGTGACAAAAAAAAGAGACTTTTGTCAACCAATGCTAAATTTACATGACGCTACTCCTTGTCGTGCCTTTTATATATACTGCAGTTGCAAAATGATTGTTTTTTCCAAGAAGACTGTCATGACTATATATTAAAAAATAAAAATATTCAAGTGATACCTGACCTGAGTATGTTTGTGGAGTCACACAAATAAAAAAGAGCCGACGGTAAAAGAAGTATCGGTTCGAGGAAAAAAAACCCAAATGCTCGGCTCCGTAAGAGGAAGCCATTTCCATGTCTACTTTTTTTTTTAAGAGACAAGGTCAAATGTAGTACATATATATGTATGAATATTACCAATAATGGAGTAAAATACAGTTTTTTATTTTATTTTTAATATTATATTGTAACAACACCAAACATCAACAATAACAATAGCACAACATATATAACAATACAGGACCCATTTATTATTATTATTATTATTTCACATTACTAATAAAACTACTATCGCTAAGCTATTTCTAAAAATACGAAGACGATAAGGATTACAACTACCTAAAGTTTGTTGACCAACAGGTTAGCAAGCCAAAAAAGAAAGAGCCACCCGAGAGATAGAGTATATTACTAACGCCATCCTCCTCCATCATATGACCTGAATACCCGATCACCAATATGTACACACATACACACCAATGATTTTGCTCTCAAAAATACGTGCACCGAATGAATATCTATACCAACAAATAATTGTCCCACATGGGTTTCCTTGAATACAAATGATAGCTTGACACTCCCTTCCTCCTTTTTTTTTTTTTTTTTTTTGCTTGGTCATTCGTCGATTCCCTGCTCAATATCATTGGGTGATTTCCTACTTGGGGTCAAAACAATAACAATAACAATGCTAGTTGTGATCATGGTAGTCCCGTCATCCACTTCAGATAGGAATGCCCTCTTCCTTTTTAAATCAACATAAAAAAAAAGATAACCTACCTTTTTTCACAGTAGTGGAACTATAGTGTCGTCAAGTTTTCCGTTTTGGCTGTTTCCTTCATTGTTTTGTTAGTCCTTCTTCATCCATTTTTATTTTTGTTGATGGGTCTTCGAGTGGGGGTGGGACCTATAAAAAACAAGTGACGATAAGAGTAAAGTAGCGATAAGCAAATAAGTAGGGATGCGGGAGGGGAGGAGGTTATCAGTGGTCTAGGGAACTTCTATCCCATCGCCGGAGCTCCAGAGAGAGAGAGAGAGAGAGAGAGAGAGAGAGAGAGAGAGAGAGAGAGAGAGAGAGAGAGAGAGAGAGTGAGAAAGAGAGAACGGAAAAGCAAAGCAGAAGTTTTGAAAGATCATGTATGTAAAATAGCCTCAAGAACCGCTTTTGTTCACTTTATATATGGGTCAGAGGGTGGTTAATAAAAGGGACGTCTTTTTTTATTGGAACACAATAGGGTCAAAGCTAAACTAAGGGGATAAAGGAAATATCGTACAAAACATTAAGGAAGACTCCTAAAAGGGGGCGGGGGAAGGGACTGTAGAACGGTATAGTATAAGGGAGTCTAACATACGGTACAAGGCATGAGAGAGATTAAAGAGATATTTTTGATTGAATCATAATAGTAGATCTAAACATGATGAGGTAAAAAAAAGGGATCTCTTGTACAAGACATGAAAGAGATGATATATTTTACACGACATTTTTTCCATTGGGTTATGCAAACAAAAGACATATTTTATTCCGATGTGAATTTAAAATATAGGCAAACTAACACTAAACGAAGCTAAGATGACTCCAAAAACCCAACTAATGGTGCCCTCAGATCCTGAATCCAAAATGAAAGGGTTCCCCCATGCATGTTGTAATCCCTGAGCTGAAAACTCTTCTAAACTAGTCCTGACACTATTCTAAGTCCAAAATAACCCCATAGAAGTTGAATGGTGAAGAAAAAAAAAGAAGTTAAAAAAGAAATTGAAAAAGAAAGAGAGAGGAAAAGAAAATTCGGGGGGGGGAGAAAAATAAATACACGTGGGCGGGATTTAAAACGATTTTTTTGAGAATTAGGCTTGTCATTTTTTTTAAGTGGATACATGCCCCCTCCTATTACAATATCAACATCATGAAACAATATAAACAAGGTAATTATCTTCTTTTTACAACGGCCTCAACTATTCAATAACAGTAGTACTGCAGCTCTCTTTTTTTTTTTTTATATCAGGCCATAGCATTCATTGTCGTCAGTACGGCGATCTGCTTCCATTGAACTCTCCCCTCCACTGTAGACTAGTTTGCAACCCGATGTATAATTACTTGCCCTCTTAGTTTATCTTACGCTATGTTATTTTACAATAGAATAATATAATAGTATATATGTATATATATATCCGTATATGTCTTTGATGAATGCTTTTGGTGAGTTAGAACATATCATACGGTACTACTAGATGATATAAAGCCATTCCATTCCAATGACAGTTGACTATTCATTCCGCACGTCTCAACCTCCAGGAACCAATCCCTGCCCTCATCGCCTCTCAGACCCATAAAAATCTTCTCGTGCCATCCTCTATGATGATAAAATAATAAGCAAAAACTGAGTTCATATCATGACAGCGTATAGTAAAAAAAAAAAAAAAAAAAAAGGTACGAGATAACGAGGATAGCGAAGGGAGGAAAAGGAAATAAAGCAGCATACTACAGGGACTGAAGACAACCTCCTCTCACAGTAGTTTCATCACATATAAATTTTTGAGCGGGGCGGCGGAGCATTTATTACGAGTAAGTAGCAAGCAAGCAAGCGGAGGGCACAGACAGTGTGCTCCAAACCCAGCTCTCGTCACTGGACATGATTTTCTGGGTGGAGTTTCAAGTGTCATAACCTTAATTTTTTTTTTCTTTTCCCTTTTCCCTTTTTCCCTTTGAGAATTTTATTGACACAAACACAAATGAGTGAAAAAGTTTATTTAGTGACAGGAGCCTCCAAAGGCATTGGGAAAGCCATGACGCTGTTAGCTTTGAACAAATTCAAGGCGAGAGTGGTGGCGGTTGCTCGCAGTAAGGAACTTTTAGAAGCATTGAAACTTGAAGTAGCAGCTCAGCAAGGTGGTGGAGATGATCTCGAAATCGTGGTGGGTGATGTCTGTGATGAACATACTTGCCGACGTGCAGTGAACGTCGCGATAGATAAATGGGGCCGACTTGATACGGTGGTGGCGAATGCTGGGTAAGAGTTCAATTTGAAAAAAGCAAACAAACAAACAAACAAACAAACAATAGCAAAACAACAGTAGAAAAGTCATTACCGCATCATTCATTTTCCTCTTTTTCATCTTCTTGTTGTTCTTCTTGGGTCATAGTGTTGTAGAACCTATTGCCTCTGTAGGTGATGGCTCAGTACAAGGATGGAAACAGTAAGTGGTTTATAAAACATTTATTAACAGCATACGAGGGGGAAATAAAATTCATTTTATCTCATTTCCTTTTTTTTTTTTTTTTAGTTTATTCGATGTCAACTTCTTCTCTATCATCACTTTGGTACAGGAAGCTTTACCTCATTTGCGTCGAAGCAAAGGTACTTTGATTTTGATTTCCTCTGGTGCAGCAAGCAGAGGCTACAGAGCATGGGGTGCTTATGGAGCGTAAGTTATCATAATACCATCATCATTTGAGTATACCATGAAAAAAAAAGTTTTGTATTTTTTATTTAACCATGTATTTTTCTACCACTAAGGTCAAAGGCGGCTTTGAATCATCTGGGAATGACTTTGGCTGTGGAAGAACCTGACGTGACCACATTGGCCATCCGCCCTGGTGTGGTCAATACTGACATGCAACAAGTGATTCGGGACAAAGGCAGTGAAGCCATGAAGGATGACCATGAAAAGTTTGTGGAATTACATCGCAATGGACGCTTATTGAATGCGGACGATCCTGCTCATGTCGTGGTAGCTTTAGGTATGAACCCTCCCAAGGACCGTTCAGGGCAATATCTTAGCTGGGATGATCCTGCTTTGGAAATTTTTAGAAAACCAGAAAACCAACTTAGAACTTAGTTATGTCTTTTTTTCTTCTTTCTTTTTGTCATGAATAAAAATTGAAAATCTATCGCTATATATATATATTTTTTTTTTTTTTACCATTTTTTGAATCCTCGTCTCCATTTTGTTGTTGCTTTTTTATTGTTGTTACCATTGATTGTGATGGATGACGTGTGTGTCCCGCGATGAGGGCAGGTCTGAACGGCTAATTTAGCTTGATCAAGGATGACTGTCGCCATATTGGGGTGATGGCGGTAATGGGTCCGAGCTAAGGTGACAAAGGTCGGCATTTTTTGTTCGTCAATATCCATGCTGATGTTGATCGCCGCCTGGATTCGTTCGATCCATTCCACCATTTCTCGAAGTCCCTTTTCCTCTTGCTGTTCTGTCTTGTTATCATGATCGTCTGCAGCAGGGCGTAACAAAACTTGCTCGCCTGTGATAGTCGAATAGATTCGAAGGGTATATGGCTTTTGTTCATAATCACATGCCCAGCCCACTTTGGCTCCTTGCAAACCATGTTGGAGAAGAATGATTGATTTTCGTTTTCGTTTTTCAGGTGTCAGTACAGGGTTACAGGTAAAAGCATCCAGTAATGTGCCATGCAAATGAACGTCATATTTCCTAACAAAAAAAAAAAAAAGGAATTGAATGGTCCATTTTCATTTCCCCTCTTCTTTTTTTTTTTTTTTTTTTGCATTTACTTCCAGCTTCTATCTGCTGAAGATCGATAGTGATGTTCCATTTCTCTTTTAATATACATTTTCCCCGTTTTCTTGACAGAGCAGGTATAAGGTGGTAATAGCTCTTCCATGGATTTGTCGGCGGTTGAAATTAGGCATGGGTGGTCATCATCTTTATTATTTTTCTTTGATTTGACAGGTTGTGATACAATATGAGTGGTAGATTGGGATAATGAGTCATATTTTCTCTGCCATTTCCTTATCTTTTTTAGTGGTGATGATGGTAATGCAGTTGTCATGGGCGTAATTTCCAATAACGAAGAAGGATCCTTTGCAGGGTTACGATAATTTTTTGCTGTTGATGCCTGAAAATCATCGCTGTAACAATATATTGGGGGTAGGTGCTTTTTGATTGCTTCAAATAAGGATATCATTGATTATTGCTTTTATTTATAGTTTTATGTATTATTTGATCGATGAAAGAAAGAAAGATATAGTTCCATGTTGAAATGCCTTGTAATAAAAGATACAAAATAATGCAAAAACGCTTGAGAAAAAAAAAACCCATGCTTGTCACTCGTGTCAATATTGGTGATTAAACAATTTTTTTTTTTTTTTTTTTTTGATATTCCACTCACATACCATATGGTTATAACTACATGGGGTTCACTTGTCAATTTATATATATATATATATATCTACGAATGTATTGCTTTTTTTTTATGATGGACAGGAGTCCATTAGTGTACCAATAGAGTTTAGTGATTAACAATGAGACAAAGTCTCCACTTTGGTTGAAGAAATATTGGTGTTAAGGGATGATCTTTTTTGTATTTACTCAAAAAAGGATCATGCTTCGAAAGAGCGATTTAAACTCCCGCAAAACCCTGACGACCGATTTCCTAGTCTTTTCGCTGCTAAGGAGACATGGGCGAACAAGCGAATTTTTTTTTTGTTTCACCGCATCCAATGTAGTCATCGGTAAGCCTCAACTTTATGTATATATGAGCAATGATATGTCTATGGCGCCGAGTTCACAAATAAAGTGCAAATTGACAATCAGGTTATTTCGTTTCTGTATAGAGCGGTGATATTATTTCATAAACGTCTGAAATAAACTTTTTTTTTTTTTTCAACACCTTTTTCTTTCTTTCTTTTTCTTTTTTCTTTCCCCTCCTTTGCATACGCACACACACTTTTTTTATTATTGATAATTTTTTTTTCCCCTCACATATTTATTCATCATGCCCATCAAATTACAACCCAGTCTAGAACAAGTAAAAACCATGGTAGCGGAAAACCAAGGCAACACCATTCCTATTTACGCTGAACTTGACGCCGACTTTTTGACGCCAGTATCAGCTTACCTCAAAGTAGCCGATCGTTGTGATTACTCCTTCTTGTTCGAATCGGTTGCTGGTGGTGAAACTATTGGACGTTACTCATTCATTGGTGCTGGTTAGTTATATAGCCGTTGCTTTAATATTTTATCTAACCATAATTTAACCCTCCCTCTACTAGATCCTTACAAGCTATTGAAAGTAGGTCATGACCAAAATATTCAAGGCGATCCTTTGATAGCTGTTGAAAAAGAATTGGAACCTATCAAATATGTCAAAGTGCCTGGGCTACCTAGTTTTACGGGTAAGACATCATCTCCGTCTTCCTCTATCTCATCTATGGTGATAACCTCATCTCATCACTATTTTATTATTATTACTTGTATAGGTGGTGCGGTCGGCTATATCGGCTTTGAATGTTTTGAATATTTTGAACCAAGCGTGAAGGGCGGCGATTTGAAGGACGTGGTTGGGATCCCTGATGCCGTGTTTATGTTATGTGATACCTTAGTGATCTTTGATCGCGTCCGTCAATTGATCAATGTGGTTTCTCACTATCGAAGCGACAGCAAGGATATTAGCACGATTGAAAATGAATATGCCCGAGCAGCAGATGAAATCGAAGCAACGCTGACCTTGTTGAATCAAGAACACACACCACAGGTGGACCAGCCTCCCATCCAACTTGGCCAAGAAGCGGTGTCAAATGTTGGCAAGCAAGGTTATATGGATTTTGTGTCGACATTGAAACATCACATCAAAGAAGGGGATATCTTCCAAACGGTACCCTCTCAGCGCCTGGCTCGACCTACGTCACTACATCCCTTCAACGTGTACCGTCACTTGCGATCCCTCAACCCCTCTCCTTATATGTTTTATGTCAACCTGAAAGGATTTACGATTGTGGGTGCCTCGCCTGAAATGCTGACCAAAGTCCAAGATCGTGTGGTGTACACCCATCCTATTGCCGGCACACGAAAACGGGGTAAGTCGCCTCAGGAAGACAAAGAGTTGGCGGATGACCTTTTGAACGATCCCAAGGAACGGGCGGAACATGTTATGCTGGTGGATTTGGGCCGAAATGATGTGAACCATGTATGTGACCCTGCCTCTGTCAAGGTGGACAAGTTGATGGAAATTGAAATGTACTCCCATGTCATGCATATTGTGTCCAATGTCTCTGGTACCTTGCGTCCCGATCAAACACCTTTTGATGCTTTCCGTGCCATCTTCCCCGCTGGCACTGTTTCCGGAGCTCCCAAAATCATGGCCACTGGATTGATTCGCAAGCTGGAAAAGGAAAAACGTGGTGTCTACGCTGGGTAAGTTAGAGAAAGAAAGGGAGAGAAAAAAAAAGGATGATGATGACTAATATAATCATCATTTTGCAACTTATTAGTTCGGTTGGACACTTTGATTACTCTGGTGGATTGGATACATGTATTGCTATTCGTACCATGTTGTTCAAGGATGGCGTAGCTTACTTGCAAGGTATGGAAACCCCTCCCCCAAAGAACTGATTGTCCAGAAATGTTTGAAGCTCACCTTTTTTTTTTTTTTTTTTTTTTTTTTATTAGCTGGTGGAGGTATTGTCTATGATTCAGTTGAAGAGGACGAATACCAAGAAACCATGAACAAGATGGGATCCAATCTGGCAACAATTACTCAGTGCGAACAAAAGATTTGGGAACAGCAACAACAATCCTCCTCCTCTTAAACTTACCGGGATTTGGAATATATATCAATAGGGTGATCGGAACGGATCATTAGCTAGTTAGTATTTATTATAGTTTTTTGTGGTTTAGTATAGCATGTAGTTAGTATATTTATATCATTTATCAAATAAAAATATGGAGCAATTTGTGATGATTGTTGTGTATATGTTTGTTGTGCATTTGCGCATGTGTGAATGTTGAAGTTGCCTTTGCAAATGAAGTTTGGGGGAACAGCAACAACAATCTACCTCCTCTTAAAAGGGCGATCGGAACGGATCATTAGTTTTAGCATTTATGATAATTTTCTGTGACTTAGTATAGCATGTAGCAGTACATTTATATCATTTATCAAATAAAATATGGAACAATTTGCGATTATCATTATGTATGTGTATGTTGTGTGCTTATACGTGCGTGAATGTGTGAATGTGTGTTAAGTTGACTTCGCAAATGTACATACTTTTTGTGGTAATGAAGCTTATTGGGTATCGGAGTTTACGTCAATTTGTATGCCATAGCTGCCATTTATCATAGCTGACGTTTTCAATTTGTCATTGTTTAGTCACGATCAAAATCTTTACGTGAATAAAAAAAAGCTATAAAACCCTATGCTTCTTTTTTTTCAACTTGACTTCACTTTTCACTACTACTCTTATTTATTTATCATCATGTCTGCTCCAACTGGGAAGGTATACATTGTTTTATATACGGTATATCATCATGTGTATAAATTAGCCGCTGAAGTTGAAAAGGGCTTATTGGCCTCAGGTGTCAAAACCCAGATGTTCCAAGGTAAGCAATGATTATTTATCAGACCGGGCAGTTTTTCTTATCGCATTATCTACATATTCCTATCTCTTTGTGATATCACAAAAAAAAAAAAAAGTCCAAGAAACCTTACCAGATTCCGTCCTCACTAAAATTCATGCTGCGCCAAAGCTGGATTTGCCAGTGATCAAGCCTGAGCAGCTCGTTGATGCTGATGGTATCATGTTTGGGTTTCCCACTAGGTGAGATTTTACATATATATTTGTTTTTAAAGAAAATCAATTGAAACACCGCTTTAATTAATCGTTCTTCTCCTGATGTAGGTTTGGGATGGTGCCATCTCAAGTGAAAGGGTAATATATTTTTATTTTATTTTAATCTATATGACATTAGTAATATCTAGCTGATAAATCCATTTATTATGGTAGTTTGCTCGATGGTACAGGTGCTTTATGGGCCAATGCTGCGCTACATGGAAAATTTGTTGGTACCTTTTTTTCCACTGGATCACCAGTAAGGAAACAAGAAAATATACAAGTTTTACTGTGTGTGTGTCGATCTTTTCTGTTTCAGGCTAATCTTTTTTCTTTTTTGTTTTAATAACAATAATAAGCATGGTGGACAGGAAGTTACTGCTATGTCATTGATGCCTTATTTCGCCCACCATGGATTAGTTTATAAACCATTTGGAAACAAGAGTCCACACTTGGGAGAACTTAATCATGTTCTTGGAGGGTAAACTGACAAAAAGAGAACATAACGTGATACGGTAGTATTTGATATTAATTTTTTTTTATATGTTTTCTGTTACCAAAGATCACCTTGGGGTAGCGGCACAATTGCTGGTGGAGATGGAAGTCGACAACCCGATCCTCGTGAATTGGAAATGGCTCGATTCCAAGGAGAAGATTTTGGTGACTTGATTCGTACTCAAGCAGCTGGGACATTTGCTCGGTTAAAGGCACAAAATAAATAGTTTATAAGAGATATATGTTTTCATTAGACTTTCTTCAACATTTTTCCGCTCCCTCTTCAAATAAAAAGCTACTCAATTTGAAAGATCATTGGGAACGCATAAGCACGATAAAAACAGTCTGCAGTATGCGACTGTCGATGATAAAGAATGTATCCTGATATCTATGCAGGTATCCAAATTTGACATAATTAACAAATTAGACACTTCTTGACACAACAAGACCAATAACATACTCATATATCATCAACATAATAAAGGAAAGCATTCAATGACAACGGTTGGGACACAAGAAGCTGCCCTCCAAACTGCGAAGCAATGAAGTTGCCTAGTCTCCATCATCATGTTTTTATTATCAGGTTTTTTACAACATATAAAAGAAAAACGTCATACCTACTTTTTTTTTTCACACACACGCAAACACGCTCACTTTTTTTTTTTTTTCTACGCGCATATATACCCCATTGGACAAAACAATCTATGTGATCGTGAGACAGAGAAACTGATAATAAAAATGGACAATATATATTTTATTTAGATGTAGATATAAACAATGACAGACTATCACTAATCTAAACTAATGTCGACTCCATGGCACCACTCTAAGGGAGGGCTAGTGTAATGGCGGTTTCAAATCCTACATCCAAAATGAAAGGGTTTCTCCATGATGTCTGTATTGCATTTTTCAAATGCCCCTGATTCAAGTTCTAACCACTAAACCAAGATCATCAACATTTCATTGAAGGCATTAATGGAGAAAAAAAGAAGAAATATGGCAAAAAGAAAATAAATTTAAATCCACGTGGGCGGAGTGTGAATACCATCTAGTGCGCCATCTTTTTACAATAATCTTCATCAAACAACACCAGTACCAGCGCTAACAGCATCATCATAGGCAGAAATGACGTATTAACATGGTGATGAGCCCAGGACGAAGACCATACGACCAATGTGACCATGAAATATTTATTAAAAGGCAGCCGGGGAGGCTTTTTTTTTTGTTATCCATCAATCACAACCCCTTTGCACATAATCTTAAGGTGGATTTGTTCTCTGTTCAAAAATTTTCGACATATCAGCATCACGGAAAACAAAATTTACTGCTTCTCATCCAATATTAAGACCTCGGTATGATGCCTGTTATTTTCAACAGCAACAACAACAGCAAAAAAATGATGAAACACCATATATCAGCAGATGATACTGAATCGACCCTTGATATTGAAAACAATCCTTTCAACGTGGCAGTCCCATGGCGACATAACTTCAGGAAAATCGGCCTTCAGAAAATAGTAAACTGGCATCCTTCGATCGATACAACGCTGCTTGCTCGGTTTTATCTACTAATCAAATATATCGACATATTTTTTGGGCACTCAGGCTCTCTCCAAAGTCATGGGATTGCCTCGCTTTCAGTGATGGGTTTCCTTCACTTCCTCTATCTCCCTATCTCATACGTTTAGCTTGTTCTTTACAGTATATCCTGTTTTTATATCCCCCCTCTTGACCTCTCTAAATTAGTGTTGTCTATCCCATTTTATATTTGCTGATTAGACTCCAACAATAAAATATGTCTTTTATTTTTAAGCACTGACTCTTCTATATTTTGATTTATGCTTTACGATTTAATCAAACTGTACACAGATGCCAACCAGTCCTTGCCCTGGCACCCTGTGTATTTCATATCTTCTAAGTCATATTCGAGTTCAATTGGTTTTTATTTATTTATTGCATATAATAGATAATAAAGCACATTACATTACACTAGATTAAAATACTCTATACTAAAGAGTTGATTATAATTCTTCCAAAAATAAAAAAAAATACTTACGTACTGGAATTTTCAGCCAACTTGATAGCGGGGTACGTTGGGAAATAAGGCAATTGAAGTGGCGCTGATTTTTGTCCAGTCAAGCAAAAAAAAAAAAAAAAAAAGAGGTCAAACAGGTTTTCTTTTTAATACGATTGAATGAAATGTATCGGGATTACATCGCACTCTACAGTACTGTACATGTAAGAGTGCATCTGCGCAGTACGTTGATGATCGTTGTTTATTTTTATTAATGCGGGATATATAGTACCCGATGAAAATATATACAATATACGCTCACAGACAAAAAATAAAATAAAATATGAAAGATAAAAAAAACCGATATCTATTCGTCAGTGTTACTTTGATTGTTGGGACCAATTTATGACAAGAGGATTGGGATCAATTACCAAGTTTAGAAACATGCACACATATAAAACCAAAAGATCTATTATAAAAATTGTATATGATTTTCGTGGTTACAATGATTTATGTGACACTGAAAACTCTAATTTATCTCAATCTCAATTTTTTTTTTGGCTGTGTTTTTTTCCTTTTTTTTCATTCTTTTGCCTCTTGTATTTATCATTCATTCTTTTCCTTTTTCTTCTTCTCTTCCTTTTTTATCACTATTATATATTATATATTTATATTATAGCCTTTTATTCTATGGCGGCTATTTTACCCGAAATCATATGTCGTGTACGTGCAATATACCCCTTCCAATCCAACGAACGGGCCTCACTCTCCTTTCAACCTGGTGATGAAATCGACGTACTTACTCAACTTGATTCTGGCTGGTGGGATGGCTGGTAAGTTGACTTTTGTTTTCTCGCTTTCTTTTTGTGTGGTTATCTATCATCAAGGAGTATATCATTTTCTTATACTAGCTTGCATGTATAGTTTGGTGTGAACCGCCAACAATGCTAAAAAGTATAGAAAGAACGTGAAAGGATCTATTAGCTAATCTACTACCTTTTTTCTTCTTCTTTTTCTTTTCGTCTCAATAGGAGCAACGGTATGCGGGGATGGTTTCCTTGTAACTATGTTGAAGTGATTCAAGACGGTGCTATAGATCAACAATATGGTGACAACATAATACCCCAAGATGATGATGACTTTATTGACCACGCCATGTTTACACGTCAACAGCCGCAACCGCAACAACAGACACAGCCACAACGCCCTTCGCGCCAACGTCGTCACAATACCATCCTTAGTGTTAGTAGTAGCAACAGTAGTAGTACCAATAGCTCTGTCCATCAACCATCCTCCTCAAAACAGCAACAACAACGTCGTCCAAAACAACCACCAAAACAACATCAAACGAATGGAATGGACCATCGACTATCTTTCTTAGCCTACCCTCATCAACAAGAAGATTGGGCTATAAGTCGGACTCCAGCTTCACCACCCGTGAATTATCATGATCAACCATTCAATCATCGACAATTTAGCCAAGACGACGATGACGATGACGACTTACGATCTGATACAAGTCAAGAAATGCAATTACCTGAAGGTTGGACACTGATGTTGGCAGATGACGGCAAGACAAGCTACTATTACAATCATTTGACAGGTGGAATGCGATTCAAGCATCCTGGCTTGGTTGATTCTGATGGTGAATACGATAGTGGAACTGAAGAAGCGACTGGCCACGTTCTTTCTGGTGGTAGTACTGGCATGGCAAGCTCTATCCGTCTTGGTGAATCCTCTTCCTCTCGACCCTCTACTCATGTATTTGAAGAACGCAAGATCATTACTGCAGATGCTTTGAAAAGACTCAGTATGGCCTCCAGTGATAACGAAGATGCTGTGACTCGTCAATTGCAATTACAACCGCATTATGCGTATCCAGTGACTCCGCAAGAACCCAGTGGTGTCGATGACGAAGATAGTGTAGAAAAGGTACTTGAATAGAAATCACACCAAAAAAGGAACAACTAACTGATAGGTTTTCATATCTTGTAGATGATGGAATCTTGGGTGCAACGTGAAACACCTCAAGGCCGGCCTTATTTTTGCAATCTGATCACACAAGAAACAACATGGAATTATGACGATATTGACCCTTCAACTGGTCATTTGGTAAGGGAAAAAAAAACAACAACAACAACAATAACCAACAACCTGATTCCTAATTTTCGTTGTTCCTTTGTATCAACTTAGCGATCAACTCAAGATGATAATTCTAGCCAGGATACTGATCAACATGACCCGGAAACACCCACAACACATGCCCATGCTTCTGGTGACGGAATTGGAAATGACAAACTTGGAACAGATCATCATCCTACCATAGAACCGCAAATAACATGGTCAACCCTCTCATCCGACATTGCTTTGGCTATTCATCAACTCAATACCGTTGCTCAACAAGGGCAACAGCATAAACTCATGCCCCACACTTCACCTGTCGTCGAAAGTATTCGTGTCATGCTCTATGCCAGTGGCTCCATGGAAAAGGATGTATCTCAAACACAAGACCCTGCTCTTCGAGAACCTCGTCGTGCTGTGATGGCCTCCTTATCGAAACTTGTTCTTTCTGCTAAAATGGCGTCCGAAGCTACCTCTGCCAATGCCACGTCTTCTCCAGCCCTCTCTCTGTCTGCTACCTCTGAAACAGTCATCAAGGTCCAACGGGATGCTGGCGACGTCCTCTCTGCCGTTCGCAACTTTGTTACTACATGTCAACAATGTCAAGTCCAGGTAGCCCATGTTGACCCAAGATTGATTGATACACCAGATCACATTGTTGGTCATCCTGGCGGAAACAACAACATGAGCAACAAGACGATGATAGCAGCAATGAAGAAGTTACAACAAGAGGAAAGTCATCATCCTGCGATTACCACTACCACCTCAACATCAAGTCCAACAACTAGCAAGTCACCATCAGGAACATCTACACCAGCAGCAGCAATGAAACTATCAGATTCTGGTGTAAATATGGTGCAAAAAGCAAAATATCCTTTGAATCAAGATCTTGTCGTCAGTTTACGCACACATGGGAATCAAATCTATGGCTCTACTGATGCTCTCTCCACCTCTGTCTCCTTTTTATTGACCTTACACCGCATGGATGGAAACAACGCAAATGGAATGAGTCACAGTAATAGTACAAACACCAGATATCACCATCACGATGACGATGACCACGATGTCGGCGATGACTACGACTCTACACCCCCACCCCCACCACCACAACGTCACCAACAAAATCAGTATCCTCTTTATGAAGACAGCGCAGAAGAAGAAAACGGCAAAGCGAATGTGGTGCATTTATTCCGAAGTTTATCAGCACACCTCAGCCAGTTTCTTGGCATCTTGGAAGACATTGATGTACCTGCCATTGCGGATGTGGATCACGAGTTACCGTCATTGCGATCTTATCGGGCAGACAAGCAGATCTTGTACAATGGTGTAGGACAGTTATTTGGCACAGTGCAACAATTAACGGACCAAATGAATGAACGAACCAAGGCCGTCGAAGCCATTGATCATGCGATTGCT
Source organism: Absidia repens (assembly GCA_002105175.1). Classification (NCBI taxonomy): domain Eukaryota; kingdom Fungi; phylum Mucoromycota; class Mucoromycetes; order Mucorales; family Cunninghamellaceae; genus Absidia; species Absidia repens. Next base: position 422,792 of record MCGE01000025.1, on the reverse strand, counting down.
AGGGTAGAACGCGCGATGGAAGGGATCTTGACAGATGTAGGAGAAATGGTACTTCAACGACATGCGTGGATGGTACGACGAGAAGATAAAAACTACAACAGCAACAATGCGACAACGACAGAGGGTGGTGGTGACCTGTCTCTGTCACCCACCACACCCCACTTTTATGACGCCCCGGAGGACTATGATGATGATTTCATTGGAAACAACCCGCCCCCTACACCCTTTGAAGATTCTCGTCGACGTGGTACAATGGCCTCTCTTCGCAAACGTAACAAACCATCTATCGATGATAGCAAGGCATGTGCAAATTGGTTTTTGGCGCCCGATTATAGACCAAACGAATTACTCTTTGGAAATGATAATAATGTCAAGGGGGGAACTTTGGCGGCTTTAGTTGAACGATTAACAATGCATGACAGTTTTGGTAAAGACAAAAAAGGAAGACCCACTTTTCATATATATTTACGCATTTTTTTTTTTTAAATCGGACAACTAGATACTAGCTATATTGCCACCTTTTTATTGACCTATCGATCATTTTGTACCACCGAAGAATTTATCAACTTGCTTCAAGATCGATACAATATGCAAGCGCCTGATGACTTGACTCCGGAACAGCTGGAAATTTGGACCGAAACTAAGCAGAAATTAGTACGCCTTCGGTAAATACTAAAAATAAGAGAATGTCATTACAGATTTTATTTTTATTAATTCCTTTTTTTTTCGCTCTGTTTAGTGTGTTCAATGTACTCAAAAACTGGTTGGAAAACTATTACGACGAGGAAGATGGGTTTATTCTCGGACGACTCGAATTTTTCACCAACACTGTGGTTCGTGATGCATCACCCTTCTCTGCCGATCAACTAAATCGACTGATACGAAAGCGTAAGGAAGCAGGCAGCAATCAATCAGGGTTGAAGAAACTCGTTCCCCAAGTCTTTGACGGTCCCTTACCCATTATGCCTAAGAACATCTCTCATATCCGGCTTTTGGAAACCGATCCTTTGGAAATGGCACGACAGCTCAGTGTGTGTGACTTTAAGCTTTATAGTGGTATCCGCCCTATTGAATGCTTGAACAAGGCGTGGTCTCGAGATACTGTGAAAGGTGGCGTCCCTGTGGCGGCGAATGTGATCCAATCTATTGATTATTGTAATCGACTGACCTCTTGGGTGACTGATAGCATTTTATCTTATGATGAAGCGAAGAAACGGGTGGTTATTATCAAATATTGGGCTCAAGTTGCTGAGGTAAATCAATCCCCCCCCCCATTCCCTCTTGTTTTTTATTTATTTTTATGAAAAGATAAATGAACAAACTTGTTTTTTTCAATAGAAATGTCGAAATATGAATAACTACAATACGTGTATGGCGATTATCTCAGCATTTGACAACAGTGCCATTGGAAGATTGAAGAAAACATGGGAACTATTGGGCAACCGTACCAGCCAAGCCCTCTCACAAATTCGCAAACTGATGGGCGCCAATCGCAACTTTACCGAATATCGTGAAATGGTGCATTCTGTCAACCCTCCGTGTATTCCCTTTTTGGGCATCTACTTGCAAGACTTGACATTTATTGAAGATGGAAACCCCGACTATCTCAAGAAATCCGAAGGTCTGATCAACTTCGCCAAACGCCAGAAATGTGCGGAAGTGATCCAAGAAATTAAACAATTCCAAAGCCCTCCTTATACCTTCCGCCTGGTACCAGAATTACAAGACTTTATCAAAACGCATTTGGAAACCAATCGTGACGTAGAAACTCTTTATGAACGCTCTTTGCATTTGGAACCAAGAGAAACACCCTCAAGTACACTCCCTTGAACCTCTTTTTACTAGTTATTTAGTCGGTTAGCTTGTAGTTGTTTTTTATATTATCTATTTGTATTTTATTATTACCTATTAATCATCGCTCCTCCCTTTCATTTTTGTCATCTTTTATCATTTACACCTTCACGTTTGTTATCTCATATGTTACTGTTATTTTGTTTTACTTAGTATTTTTATATCTTTGTCTTTTCTCAATATTTAAACCCAATAAACTAATTATTATTATATCACACTCTTGATCTTGACTTTTTGCTTTACCCCTCAACCATTATCATTGCCCAACAAATAGCACTGACGGTTTGAAACGCCGCTCGCGGATTTGGGCAGGTTTTCTCCCTTTTTTTTTTTTACTTGTATTTTTTCACCTCTTTTTAGTCCCTATATCATTCTTACTTTCTCTTTTAAATTCATAGTTTATCCCTTTATTAGTTGTTACACACTTATGTATTGGATCAATGGTATCGCCAGTGAACTATGTCCTACTACGGCTATGACAGCATGTTTATCTTCGGGCAAAGACAACGGAATCATCCAACACACAGACCAAACTACCACGCAGAACGACGAGGACAGCAACAATATCACTACCAGCAATAACAATGAAAAACCTCATCGTCCAACGTTTTCCTCATCCACCCATACCATCGCCATGCAACCATCTTACCACGCGTCCTTCTTTGTCTCTTGTACGCCTCAATCCATCTACCTATGGTCTGTCAAGGTAAGCGCCGGTCATCTCGAACGTAGAAGGTTCAGTTTATCATTTCTTTTTTATTGTTTTTTCTTTTGGCAAAGCACACAAACGTTTATTCTTTTTACTATTATAGCCTACCAGCATACTGTCTTTTGTTAAACGATCGGATAAGCATGTGGACGAATTTGGAAGAAATAAATCTATACTATGGAAACCGGACGGGTCATCCTTTGTGGTGTTGGTAAGGTTGACTGAATTTTGTATCTTATGTGGTTACCATTCTAATCCCACCCTCCTCCGCCCATCTTTTTTTTTTTTTTTTCTTCATAGACTGAAAAGAACTACTTGTTACTTTATTTGGTATTATCCTATGATCAACGCTCCTTTGATTTTGAATTTCCCATGAATCATCATGCCTATGTGACAGGACCAGGCGAAGGCCAAGGCTCCAGGACCATGCTGATCAAATTTCGGTTAGCAATACGTGTTGATGCAGGCGTGTCATGGTAAGTTGGAACAAAGGTTACAAGTATATGATGTGAAATGAACTCAAGTGTGTGTGGGTGATATTTATTTATTTTCATTTACTAGCGGGTCTTGCTCGGATGATACTTTGATCATTGCCACTCGGAAACCTGCAGCCATTCAATGCATCTCTTGGATTCCGCAACAAACCAATTCAACTCAAACTTCAGTTCAGCAACGTCTTGGGATTTTTGTGGATCATGATGGTAAGGGTGCCAAAAAAAAAAAAAAAAAAAAAAAAAAAAAAGGTTAGCAATTACGCGGCTCATTTACATAACGTGGTTTTTTATTATCAATATTGTAGAACATGTCGAAACGATGGCTTACGATAAACTAATGAACATTTCCGTCTGGATCACCAATGTCGGCCGGGTTTATTTTATCCAGAATCAAAGGCAAAGACGTGACAGTAAAAGCTCAACCAAGGTAAACTATGGGATATGAAAACGATAAATGTTTAACCCCATTTTTTATTTTTTTATTTTTTTTTTATTTTTTATGTTTTTTGTGTCAATAGTCAGATTCAAGTATACATTCACCTGTGTCTCCGTCTGCTCCATCCTTCACTGAGTCCGTCCACTGGTCCGGTAGATGCTTCCATGGTAATACGACTTCCGATTCTTTTGATTCTGCTACATGTCTTGCCATCAACGCGAAATTTTCCTTGATAGCTATTGGTACTGAAAGGTAAGAGGAACACCATATTATCTAGATTACAGATGGTTAAAAATTGGTTATTTTCTTTGATCGGCTATTAGTGGCGCTATCTATGTATATTCTGTACGAAATTATACCTCAACACCCATTTTATCTCATCAAATGAAATTACCCGCAATGACCATGGCATCTTCCACATCAAAAACACAAACGAATGGTACTGGAAATCACACAAATGGAGTAGGAGTGTCATCGTCATCAACAGAACCATCATCATCCACAGCAACAGATGTCCCTTCGTCATCAACACAGCAGCAGCAACAGCAGCAACAACAACATCATTCTCCTCCTCAGAAGCATCACCAAGTCGGGGCAATCCAAAGTTTAACATGGTCACTGGATGGATACGCATTATCGGCTGGATTTTTGGGCCATGGTGGATTGGCTGTCTGGAGTGTATACGGTGCGTTACTATGCTCAATGGATGATGTAGAAGATTTGATAGATACAGAAGACGGTTTTACTCGTGTTCAAGATACATATGTCCAACAAGTCAGCAGCATGGTAAGAGATCAAACCCAAGGATGAAATACACACTCAAACAAAGGAGTTGAATAAATTCTTCATTCATTTAAACTTACTTTTACTTATTACCGTGTAGTTCTGGGGACCAGGAAATCATCAACTCTTTGTATTATCACAAAATACTCAGGATCAGCATTCAAGCCATCTATATATTCTACCTTTTGCAAAATCCGCTCTGACCTCTTTCCACAACTCGGTAAGCATTAGCCGGAAGAAGAAGAAAAAACAAAAAAAGGAAACGAAAAACATATATTCGTACTGATATTTTATTTCATACTTTTATTTGTAGGATAATGCTCGAAGGGGGTTGTTACAAATGGATGATCGACTTTTATTATACAACAATGGTGGCGATTATCAAGAAAACAACACTAATACAATCGATCCCGATGCTGTTGCATGGACTCATATACTATATCCCTCTATGTATATTACCGAACATTGGCCTATTCGGGTATGTATGTTGATTTTATACTATAACCTGACTTCAACTAACTTTTTTTTTTTTTTTTTTTTTTTTTACTTTGATATAGTATGCATCGATTAGTTCAGATGGTAAATTTATTGCTGTGGCAGGCAAACGTGGTTTGGCTCACTTTAGTACATTATCAAATCGATGGAAATTATTTGGTAATCAACAGCAAGAACAGCAAATTTTGGTCCGTGGGGGATTGGTTTGGTACAAGAACATTTTGATTGTTGCCTGTGAAATGCTTACTTCATCAAGCACCCATGATTCCAATAAGATCTACGAGGTAAGTAGCTGTGTGGAAGAGATGAGGAACTCTCGGTAAAATGCTTGAGACTTACTTTTATTTTTATTATTCTTTTAGATACAAATGTACTCTAGGGATCACAACTTGGATCAAGCTTATATCCTTCATACAGAGCCATTAAATTCAGTACCTGTTTTTATGACAATCTGCGGCAATACTCTACTGGTTTATACTTTGGATAACCAGCTATCAATATACTCTGTCCATTACGCGGAAGGAAATCCTCCTGCCACCCGAATTGATTTAGTCAGACAACTCTCATTATCTGGTATTGTAGCCCGAGCAGCACGTGTGCGTGCTATCAGTCTCTTTCATGGTGATTGTGGAGGTAAGTCAACTAGTAATCAAACACAGTGATAAAGATGCTAATTATTTCTCTTTTCATCATGCTGCCAGATCGGATCTACTCCGTGGACGACATTACGCTATCCAACATATTGCTACTAGTGGATGGAAAACTGATGATGCTATCTCCCAAATTCCCTGTAAGTTTTCCCGTTCTGACCAACTCAGCAATGTGTTACCATATATCTTCATTAGAAAAACTCATTTTCTTCATCCTTGTTTTCTCCCAATAGAGTGATGATGACGATTCGGATTTGACAGAACAACAAGATTCCCGAAGTAGCAATGGTCACAGCAGGAGTGGTCACTGGACTTACGACTTGCATGTATTGATGGAGGAGGTGGAATATTATTGGGTTGGTCAAAAAAGTGTGGCAAATTTATGGACATCAATATGGGCAGTGGATGGCCGCGGTGTCAAGGTAAACTCAAAGAACTATCACCAGACTTAATGAAATTAGACTGAGGTCAATTAACATTGACGTTCTTCTATCATAGGTATTTACTAATGTCATGCGTGGTGATGGATATGGATTTCAAGCTTTCAACAAGGAAAATATGATGACGATGGAAAGTGAACCTTCTACCCCTACAACACCAATTGGATCCGGCAATGGGTTTCAATATCGTGATATTGGAGCTCGACCTTATTCACTTGGCTATCGCATTGGCATCGAGCCAACATCCCCACACTCGCAATCATGGATGGAAATGGAAGGTGAATCAAGATGGCAGACCGACTTGCACCAACTGACTTCAAAGGCCATCTATATACCATTGGATTTTTATCCCCATGGTAAGCTTCCCTTTCTATAATTAAATTTAATATGGCTGTGCTGAAAGATACTTTTCGTTTTTATAGCTGTATTACTAGATAAAGGCGTGATTGTCGGAATGGAACAGAATATCATCTATCGTGACACACTCGGATTTTTACAATACAAGACCAATACAAAGGTAAAAAAAAAAAAATTGAATGGAAAAGAAGCTTGATGAGCACGTCAACTTATAGATATTTCAACACTATTTTTTTCTAGACACACCTCTTTATACATCATTTGATCCGGAATCTGCTTCAACAACAATTGGAGGAAGACGCTGTAGTTTTTGCCCGGGCATATGAACGATTGATCTATTTTGGCCACTCATTGGAAATATTACTTCACACCGTTTTGGAAGAAGAGGCTGAAAAGACCCCTACAGATAATCAAGGTAAGCCTAAATATTACACATGATGAATCACACATGGACCTGACTGACTGACTGACCTTCCATATATGTCATTAGATGCCATTTTACCCCTCGTGATCCGATTTTTGGATCAATTTCCCCATGCTTTGGACGTGATTGTCAGTTGTGCAAGGAAAACGGAAGTGGCTTTATGGGATCATCTATTTGCGTCTGTCGGTAAACCAGAAGATTTATTTGAAGTAAGTAGAAAAGAAATGAGAATACCATATAAAACGTAATATTAACGACATGTTTTTTATTTTTTTTTACGTAGTTATGTTTGACCGACGGTAGACTACGAACAGCGACTTCTTATTTAATCATTCTACAAACAATGCAACCTCTCACAACTGGGGGCAAGGTAAAGGATACAAGAAAACAACAAAACGCAGGGGTTAACTTTTTTTTTCGAATAATATTATTATGTAGGATACCATTCGATTGTTACAAAAGGCGATGGATGTGGATGATTATGAACTTTGCAAAGAATTGGTCCGATTCCTGAGCTCAATTGATCGTAAGTGGTTTGTTCAAAATAGACAGAATAGATAGAATTTATACAACTAACAACTGTATATGTGATTTATATTGAATAGATACAGGCAGAACTTTGCATGAAGCATTATCGGCTCTCCAAACTCGAATGGCTGAAAAATCAAATGAACCTCTGCAAAATGGGATGGACTCTGTGGTGCAAGCCATGCAAGATTTGTAGTATTTAGAATTTGTTTTATTATTTATTATTATTATATTTACTTTTTGTTATTCACAATAAAATATCCCTTTTTTACCATCCATCTATTATCTGTATACCAATCATGCTAATGTGATCTGCCTTACTCCTTCTCTCCCCTTTTACCCGGTGCATAATGAGCATCACAAAAATTGCCCCTTACCGATTTTAAACGCCCGCTGGTCGATCCCGATTGGCCGATTTTTTATTTTATTTTATTTTTATTCCCCAGAACACTGCGGGCCCTTTTTTTTCTCTCCTCCTTTTCTTTTTGTATTCAATCTTCAATCTTATTCCACGGATTTCCTTTCTTTCGTTACTTGCATCCTTCCTCTCTTTCCGTCCACTATACATATAGATTTACTTTATACTTCCATTCAATGACCAAACCGAAATTACGCAACGGATCGAAACAATCCACCAAATCACGCCGATCTATTACCAACAGTCGTTACGATCCTCTCTCAACTACTTCATCTTCACAACCCCTCAATCTCTTTTTCAAACGGCCCAAGAACTACTCATCGATTCCCTCCTCATCTCCCTCCGAAGACGATGTGGTAAGTATGGCTACAAAGTCCATATGAACCTTATCTAATATTTATATGCTGCCACTATTCCATTGTCAACGTATCATAGGAACAGGGCCAAGAATTCACCCGATATCACGACGGACCACCTACTATGCTTATTGATTTGAGTAGCTCCCAAGAATCTCCCTCGCCATTGGTGACAAGACCTAAAAACGACCTGACTCCCTACTCCAGACACTCTTCTTCCGGCTCAGGTACGCCACTCAACAGCTTATACCACAGAACCACTACTACCAGCAACAGCAGCACCATAGAAGAGGACGTATGCTTTCCAAGACATCAGCCAAGCAACGACAGCATGAACAACACCGAAGATAATGATGATGATTGTATTGACTATGATCTACTTGACCAATGGGTGAAAGATTATCATGACAATAAGAAGACCAACGGCAACTCATTCAAAGGAAATCACAATTATTACAACGATGGTTTACTGCGGAAATTCACAGATGTCCATTATGGTCATTTTTATGATGATTATACCAACGTAAGTTCTTAAATAGTGAGTAAAATATTAGAGTCCTTGTTATTTACATTTTTAATTCCTGGTCTTTTCTTATGTAGTACTCTGCAAAACAACACTACCAACACGAAGATGCATATAGAGTCTCCTTATATAGTGTGGCTGAACCTTCAACAATTCATGCAAAAGATGTTGCAGAACTACCACCTACGACGGAGGACAAGTTATCTTCGATGCTTCAAAAAGGATGTTTTTGGTTAGATGTGATGTGTCCAACAGAAACAGAAATGAAACAGCTCAGCAAAGCCTTCCAGATCCATCCATTGACAACCGAAGATATTGCAATGGAAGAGCCAAGGGAAAAGTGCGAAGTCTTCAAAAACTATTGCTTTGTTTGCTTTCGTAGTTTTGACCAGGATCCAATGTCAGTGCATTATCTTCAACCTCTTGGCGTTTACATCTTGATCTTCAAACAGGGCATTCTTACGGTAAAGTTGAATATTTATATTATACAAACTACTCGCATGTTGCTCACTTTTTATTTTTTTTATTTTTTATTTTTTATCACTCTTATTATTATTATCATTAGTTTCATTTTAGACCTATCCCTCATCCATATAATGTCCGTCGACGGATCAAGCAATTGAAAGACTATATCAATGTGACTCCAGGTACAAAAAACCAAAACAAAGAAACAAAGGCGGTGGATATGCTGTGAGTATGATCTTTTACTTATTCAAAACAAACTATCGACTTGGACATTAGATTGGATATGCTATGGATTATTGGACGACATTACTGATTCATTTGCACCACTGATTCGCGGGATTGAATTTGAAGTGGATTCGATTGATGAACTGGTGTTGATTCTGAAGGAGTCGGAACAAAGTGATATGTTACGTCGAATTGGCTATTGTCGAAAACGAATGATGAGTCTACTACGCTTGTTGGTCACCAAAGTGGATGTGGTCAAAACTCTTATCAAACGCGGCCAAGTTGTCAATACCACCAACAAATCCAACCATGGTTCTATATCCAAACCCATCATTCGCCCCGAAGTGGTAATTTATCTTGGGGATGTCCAAGGTAAGGCAAAAAAAACCCCTTCCAGGAACATGTCATGCTTTGTTTCTGATGCTTATATATATAATTGTATAGATCATTTGATTACAATGCTACAGTCTTTGAACCATTATGAAAAAATATCCTCTCGGTCTCATTCCAATTACTTGGCACAAATATCCATTGAAATGACGCAAACAAACAACGAAATCAACGATGTTTTATCCAAAATGACCGCCCTGGGAAGTGTTTTAATTCCAATGAACTTGATCACTGGCTTATTTGGAATGAATGTCCGGGTACCTGGCGAGAATAGAGAAGTAAGTGACAGTGCCTTCAATGCATCTAGCAGCAAAGTACTCAACAACTTTTTTTTTCGGTTGGATTAGGATTTGACTTGGTTTGTGTGTATTACAGCATCCATATTAACCTTCTGTATGACATCTATAGCCATAATGCGATACTACAAAATTATTTAGTTTAGTTATACCTTTTGTTTTTTATTTTGAATACATGTTTTTTTTTTAGGGATTTTGGGGACAATATACATACAATAAACGATAATGTTTGATGTCGGATACCTTTTGTTTTTATTTATTCTATGTCTATTGCCTCTCTTTTCGTTGTTGATGTTGTTGTTGAATGTAGTTTATATGTGTTATTGGTATGATGGAAATGGGACTTCAAATGATATAAAGGAAGCGGGCGTGAAACTCGAGGAAAGGGAGGGGAAGAAGAAACTGTGGAATGAAATTCAGGGACAAGTTTTGAGCACGAAGCGCCGATTAAAATAAAATTGGTGGTTTGTTTTCAATGTTAGCACATTTCATCTTGGATATTTATCATTAAGTAGACGGTTGACGACGATGCAAGGAAGACAGAAAAGGGGGAATTCATGTATATGATTATTATGTACATCAAATATTTGTCAAATCGATTGAAAAAAGGGGAAGGGATGATAAATTTCATTGTCTTTTCAATGCATCTGTAATCTATTTCGTAGCTTGGACATGTGTTTTTTAATTACATACAATCAAGATACACTACTGTACTGTACAGTGCTGTATCGCATACACAGATTATTTATGGTAAGGAAGGGAAAGGGCAAGTGGAGGAACCGCAAATACTGTATCCATGTTGTTTATCTAGATAATATGAGCACAGACTTGAAATCATCGTATTGATATTGATAAGATATTTTGCATGTTTTTTTTTCACATGCGATCATCTATTGGCGAGTTTCATTTCATTGTATCACCGTGTGACATTAGCACAATCACCTTAAGTCCAAGTGTTCTCTGTGTGGTATAGCGGTGATTTAAAAAGGGAGTCGGCGCATTTGTTAAAAATATTCAGGTTGCACTTTCCCTGCTCATTGTTTTTTCTCTTCTTCCCTTCTTTTATTATTTTGTATTTATAGAATGAACTTTGATGGTGTTGCTCACTATTCAAAGGGATCTCTATTTGATTCTGAAAAAAACGATAACAGCAAAACTAAACCCAACGTATCCCTACACTCAGCTCCCTCGCGACTTCCTGTATACATTGGTTGGTATATTTTGTGCCAGTACTTTTCCATTCTCGCCGTCTATGTGATTCCATTGCTACCCTTACTCTATTACTGCTATTCTCCAAAGAAAGCCAAACATATTGCCTTGGTGGAATGGTGCCGGGATCAAGGCGTAATCCAGCTCAACCACTTCCGAACTTGGTACATTAGTCGCCACCCTCCTCATTTATTCCTACTTGGTTTGTATGGTTATATCTCTTGGGTGACATTACATCAACTATTGCCTACTCGTTGGATTGTTATGCTTATTGGTCTTGCCTTCTTGACTCACTGTCATTGGTACCCACTTGTATTGAATCATCCTGAGGTCAAGGAACTCGTACACTTCTTATTGCCGCCTCCTCAATCATCGCAAGCTTCCCGTCAACGGTTGGTGCAGCGTGCCTTGGATTATCAGCAGCAATTTATGGTACGCTCTTTGGATAAACATCAGCAGCAGCAATTCCATACCTCTCGTGACAGCAGTGATCCTTTTACATTTGTGATTTATGAAAACCAACGACGCTCTCCTTTGACAGGATCATGGCATTCGATGACTTTACCACTGGAACGCACGCCATGGACAGACGAACACCATTACGCAGTTCTTCCGAAACAACAGTTTGTTTTACCGTCACCTGTACAATTGGACAATCATCAACTATACAATGGCGATAGCACTAGTCATACTATCAAGAAAGTTGTGTGGACATGGGTTTGGGTGGATTCAGACTGGAATGATGAACATGATTGGGAATACGGCAATATGGTATGGACTCTTGAAAAATCAAATTCGTCAGCATCCTCCTCACCATCAACAAAAGCAGATGGGATCTTGGGCACTCGAAGAAAAAAATGGCAACGTCGAGCGATCTTGGAATGCACCTTTATCCCTGCTACTACTACTACTACTACTACTACTACTACAACAACAACGGCAGCATCCATGATTAAACAACAACAACAGCAGCAGCAACAACACCAAAACAAACATTCTTTGGTGATTGAAACCCCACCACCATTTCAACATCAATCATCATCATCAACATCAACACCAATGCCTCCACGAGCAACGATGTCCAGTCCATTATCACCACAACCATCTCTTTCATCTGTCAGTCTTCATGAGTATCAACGGCGTCCCAATGATTTCTCGTCAAGTCAAATCAGCATCAATTCCACGAATACAAATGCCACCATAACGACGGAAGACGGTGGATATCCTAAACAGCAACATGGCTCTTATCGCGATCCGAAACGGTCATCCTCTCGTTCCACCCGCCGACAAGCTGTTTGGAAAAGTATAGTCAAGACATAGTTTCTTTTTGTTTTATCTCCCTTCTTCCCTTTTACCCCCGGCCTCCCATTCATTTTTAGTGTATTGTAATGTAGTGTAGTGTACCTTAGTTAGTTGACCCATCATCTTTTTTTCTTTTTTAGCCACAATAAAAAATTATATCTTTTCACTTGTCATACAATATGTTTTTAATCTGACCCAACATCAAATGCCATACATATGTTATGTTATTGTTATTTAGTGAAAGTGAAATATAGTTGTGCTTATTTTTAGGTCAAAGTGTTAGGGTATATATATATATATATATATATATTAGAAGTGCAGTTTAGCAAGGATGTATAAAGCAAACCTTTATTACTGTAATATCTAATATACAAGGTCAATGGGGAGAGGTTGTTACGATGTGGCTTTTGATAGAATTAAAAATCCTCGCCATGTTGCACCTTGATGGGCGATCCCTTAGTTTCACTCAACTGACTTCAGTTTAGGCTTCTTTTATTGTTATTATTATCACCAATATTACACCACATACGCACACAAGAAGAAGAAAAAATAGCCAGTGTAGTGGAGGGTATGGCCCAGGTAGATTAGAATGGGAATACGACCATGATTCTATATGAAGTGACCTAGAACTATCAACCAGTTGCTTGGTTTCCAGGGAGGCGGGGAAAAGAGTCATAGATAAGCTACAACACAGCAGTGCCAAATGCTCTGTTGTATTAGTTAAATGCACAGCACGACCTAGATTGATTTATATGATTGGCCGAGCAGAAATATGGCTATGTTCGATAGTAAAAATACCAAATATTAGGTCAAAAAACAGTTGCATGAACGAAATTGTTTATTATCTAGTGAGTCAGAGGATAGTTAATTAATATATATTTACAAAGGTAAAGTTTATTGGAACATACTGGTAGATACTAAAACTAAAGTCGAGAGGTTCATTGTAAAAAGGGATTGAATGAAAAAATCTATTAGAGGAAGCATGAAGAAAACTAAAGTGGGATTTGAAGAATGGTCAACGCTAATCTAAAGGGAAACTGAGAACTGGAGTGTAATATATTATATAATACATAGAGATATCTTGTATTGAAGTATAAACAATGATCAACACTAATCAAACGAGGTGATGCTAATGAAAAAAGGATCTATTGTACAAGTCATGAAAGAGACTAATGGGACATTTTGCATTGACATAAATAATGAGAAACACGTTTTATTAAACTGTAGATGCTAGCTGTATATAAGCCACGTACAAACTAATACTAAACCAAGCTAATGGTGGCTCTAAATCCTGAATCCAAAATGAAAGGGGGTTCCCATGCATCTTGTGATCCCTGTTCTGAAATCCCGTCTAAACTAGTCCTGACATTAATCTAAGATCAACATGGCCCCAAAAAGTTGAATGATGAAGAAAAAAAAGAAAAAAGAAAAAAGAAAAAAGAAAAAAGAAAAAAGAAAAAAGAAAGTGGAGTAAATAAATATTCACGTGGGCGGGGTTTGAAAGATTTTACGACAATTAACCTTTGGCTATTTTCTCATGACAGTAACCACCACCAGTCAGCATTGGCAACATGGTTGGTTTTTTTTTTTGATAACCTTTGCAGACAATATGGAACGGCTCGGGATATTTTAGCTAACCCCCCCCCCACTGTAGAATAGTTGGGCTTTCCTCGTAGAATGACTTCCCCTGTTCGGATGGGTTATGTTTATTATAAAACAGGATTGTCCCCAACGCAATAGTTAATTGCCTCACATTTATACAGGTATTATAATATTATTATTAGACTAGCCTAGTTTGATATAGCTTACTGTATATCTTCACCTAAATAAAATATGTCATATCTTTTTGCTTTTACGTTGTCCTCATCCCTAATATAACGCTTTCTTTTGGTTAAGCACGTAAGTTTATTCCTCATCATCTTGTGCTGTCAGATTACATGGCTAAACGTTTAATCGTTCAAATAAAAATAAAATCCTCCTCATAGCACTTTCTATGAGATCCAAGTTTTTCACTTGCATCATAACCTCAATATTGATACAGTACAAACCATCTTGATATGCTTTCATTAAATTTATATAATACTACTGTTCGTTTATTATCAGTCGATATGGAAATCCATCCAAGGCTATTTCTACAGTAATCAGATTTTTTTATTATCAAGATTTACAGATGAACCATATGCCCTGCAGAGTTTGATATGCATTATTGCAGTGATGTTTACAGGCATTGCAAGTGGTTTAAACTCTACCCTCCCCCTGGAGGTGCCATATCAACATGTTAAAAAAAAATCGGATCATTAAAAGTGTGTGTATGTATATTCCAATGGCAGCTAACAAACAAAAACCCAGCCAAGGACATGACGGTGCAACGCTCACGCATCGATCGGAGCAATATAGATTCCGATGTTACGTTTGGCCACCCACTGTGATCAGGGAGTATGTCCTTAGTTACATATTTATTTACATGAAATAATATGGTATGCGTGATATGGCTAAAGGATTTTCATTCATTCTGAATTGACTGGGAAAAATGATTTATTTTGTGGTGCGCCTTTACAGGTACGCCTGCTGGTCGATCTGAAGGACTTTAAAATTGATAAAAAAAAAACAAAAAAAAAATATGGCCCTGGGGCAATAAAGTTCCATTATCAGGTCATTCAAGTTTTTCTTTTATTATTATAATATGATCTTATTCAATAGTGCAGGAAATATACATGACACCAAATGGGATAGGGACAATTCATTTTGGTCGCTGCACCCATCCTACTACTACTGATACTGGTCGTAGGCTATTAAAGTGATTGGCATATCATAATCTCTGTTGGGAAATGGAAATCAAAGATCTCTCTGCTTTATTTATCAAACAGCCTATTTATGGAAAGGTTGACTCACTCATTAGATATAAAAAAAAAAAAAAGTTGGGGATTAAAAAATTTCAAGCTACTTTTTTTTTTTTTTTTTTTTTTTTCTTTCTTCCTTCTTCTCATACTTCATATATTTATATTGAGTCTGCACAATGTCTGCCTTCCGTATTGCTATTCGTCCTCTCCATTCGGCTCGTTTTTATAGTACAGCTACACCTTCTCGACTTGCTTCTGTCGCAGCTTCTACTACCTCATCCACCCTTCCTCCTGCTTCCTCTGCTGCCGCTTTACATGCCAGTGGTCCTCTAAGAAACGATTGGACTCGCGAAGAAATTCAAGCCATTTATGATTCCCCTTTCTTGGAATTGATGTACTATGGTGTAAGTGACAGATAATTTTGACACAGTGTCTGAATATATGAGGTTCGGTCGGGGCGGGGGTGGGGTTGGAGTGGTGATACGCGTATAAGGGCATGTGCGAAGGCTGGAATATGACGCAAATGAGGGATAGATTCGAAAAAAAAAGTAACACTCATATCTAATGTCTGCCCATCTCAATCTAGGCCAAAACTCATCATGAGAACTTCAATGCCCGTGAAGTTCAACAAGCGACATTGTTATCCATCAAGACTGGCGGGTGTACTGAAGACTGTAAATATTGCCCACAGTCATCAAGATACAAGACTAGCGTGCAAGCTCAAAAGATGCTGGATGAAAATGTGATCATTGAAGCTGCTCAACGTGCCAAGGCTGCTGGAAGTACTAGGTAATGATGAGAAAGACAAGTGATTCTTCAACACATTCTCACTCATCTCAATTATCATTATGCTTGTCACCATTAGATTCTGTATGGGTGCGGCATGGAGAGATTTGGCTGGTCGCAAATCCAACTTCAAAAAGATCGTAGGACATGTCAAGGCTATTCGGTAAGTAAAGTAAAAGAGGAAAAATGGAGACGGGGCACGGGCGGGTAGGCGTCATTGCTATTCACTCACACTGGGTACATTTAATATCATAGTGGTATGGGGATGGAAGTATGCTGTACTCTTGGTATGTTGAATGAGCAACAAGCAAAGGATCTGAAGGAAGCTGGTTTGACTGCTTACAATCACAATCTGGACACATCGCGTGAATTTTACCCCAAGATCATTTCAACACGGAGCTACGACGAACGATTGGAAACCATCAACAATGCACAAGAAGCTGGGATCTCTGTATGCTCAGGTGGGATTATTGGACTTGGGGAAGAGGAAGAAGACCGAGTGGGGTTGTTACACACATTATCGACTTTGGGCAAACATCCTGAAAGTGTACCTGTGAATGCTCTCTTAGCCGTCAAAGGAACTCCTTTGGAAAATCAAGAGCCTGTATCAATCTTTGAAATGGTGCGTATGATTGCCACAGCTCGTATCATCATGCCTCAATCTATGGTCCGTCTCTCTGCTGGTCGTGTCCGATTCTCCGTGGCGGAACAAAGTATGTGCTTCATGGCGGGTGCCAACTCGATATTTACTGGGGACAAATTATTGACGACGCCCAACAATGAATTCAATGATGATAAAAAGATGTTTGAAATTCTTGGTAAGTCTGGAGAGGAACAGCGCTTTATGCTTTTCTCATTCTCACTAAATCGGGTTTTTTTTTCTTTAATGTAGGACTTGTGCCTAAGCCAGCCAACTTCGAACAAGGTAGTGACAAGGTGGATCAACCAGTTTATGAGACTAGCGAACAAACGTCCGCTGTATAGGTTTTAGTTTTTTTAATTGTTATATTTATATCTTTTTATTCAATAAAAAAGGGTCCATTTTTAATTAAAAAACAGCCATTCTCATCTTTTTTTCACAAAATGATAATCAACGGTTTTTGGTAGGGCGATGTTACACCAACTTGATTTTATTTTATTTTATTTTTTTTATTTTTTTTTTCGTCCACTTAATACTTTTTTTTTCGCTCTCCTTTTTTATTCGTTCCCTTTTCTTTCATTTCTCTCTCTTTTTTTCTCTCTCTTTCTCTTTCTCTCTCTCTCTCGTATTTTATATATATTGATATATATAGATATATATATATATATATAAAATATATCTGAACATATCTGGTTTAACGGAACTGTTCAACCACCTTCCCACTTGCCTCTTCTCATCTTTTATATACGTATATATATATATATATATATATATATACAATATAAAAAAAAAAAGAACGAATTCATTGAATACCCCTTCCCTCTCCTTTTTATTATATAACTCGGCCCTTATTCCCTTCTCTTTGTTTCTTCCTATCTCTCTTTATTATCACACCGTCTCCGTCTACCTCTTTACAACACGACATCATCATCATTGTTCAACAACCAACCATATATACCGAACAATACATTTATACAACATACAGGTACAAATTCATACACAGCACAATATTCCTCTCAACCACTCATTCACTGACTTGAATCGTGTCAATTCATCTTGCTTTTTATTTATAGTATGGGACAATTATTGACTAGTTTAAACAACATCCGTGGCAATGATGTCATGGTACCTGAACTCGGTTTTGATATTGAAAGTAAGGTTACATATAAATATATGATATAATATGGAAAGGATTCTAACTAGTGCCTTATTTTGATTTTGATAAGATGCTTCACCTAGTTCTGACGAATTGACACTATATCATGAACTGGCGTCTCAACTAGTGGAACCAAGTCAACCTTTACTCAAGGCTTTAGAACGATATCAACCTTCTTCAGATGTGATTCGAAATGCTATTGCCACGCCTAGTCCTGAAAATGAAAATTTAGCTTGGGAAGCCGTCTTACCTACCGTGGATATGTTACGTGAAATGTATGACTATGCCGATCATTTACGTAAGTTTTTTTTATCTGTTTCTTTTTTTTTTTTTTTTTTTTTTTTTTAATCTTTTAATGTCAAATATTGATTGAATTCTTTTAGTGATTAACGGATTTTTGATTTTATTACTACTATATAGAGGAAGGTATTCCTCGGCTACTGGGTATACTTTGCCAGGGCGACGTCAATCAAAATTTACAAACGCATCAAGGCTTGACCAAATTGTTTGCTGATGTCCTGGATTTTGTGTTTGAATTCGATCACTTGAAGGTATTTATTTGATTATGATAGAAAAGAGCAATTGGTAGTAGGGGTCCTTTGATATGCATAGGCTCACACATTTACATTATCTTCCGTTCATTTATTATCTGACAGATGCAAAATCCTACGCTTCAAAATGATTTCAGTTATTATCGACGCATGTTACAACGAGGACGTTACAGCTCCAACAATGACGACGAAGTTTCGGATTTACGAAATGCCATGGTGGAAGACGATCAAGCCAACAAGATCTCGTTGTTTATTGCTTACCCTACACCCATGCTAAAGTGTGTGATTGACACGACAACCGATTATGTGAAAAAGAATCGTTTACAAAAGGGAGTTGGTGAATGTTTGGCGGCTGTTTGGTCAACTTGTTTTTATACGGTACACAAGAAAAAGTAAGTGAAAAGAACAGGAAAATCAATGGTGGGGATATAGTACTGACTGATTCGTCTTCCTTGTATATCAGAACTCAACGACCTGAAGTATCTGCATTTTGTCTCAAGGTGATGGTGGTGACAATCATTCTTTATGATCACATTGATCCTAATGGCGTATTTACAAAACAATCCCCTATCAATGCAAGTCCAAATCAATATTGTCCTTTCATTAGTTTATTCATGAATTAACCTTTTTTTGGCGCTCAAATAGATTAAAAACTCGGTCAAGATGATACAAACGATCAATATGCTCGATATACCTACTGATTCAAGCGCTTCCAATTTGATGTCTGCTTTACGTTACAATTCCAAACATTTGAATGATGACAAGACACCGAAAGGTGTACGAAATATGGTTTTGGCTGCTTGATTCCTTCCCTTTCTCTCGCTCTCATTCTCTTCCCTCCTTTTGTTTCTATTCACTCACTTTTATTTTTTATCTCATTGTTTTACACCCACCCCATCCATCACTCCTTACTTTTTTTTTAATCTACTCTTAACATTACTCCATCTAGTCTTATTATTGTTCCCCGCTTTTTCTATTTAGTATTTATTTATATTACCCACTCACTTTGTCATTCAAAAAATTAGTCCCTTTTTCTACACTATAGTTTCTCACTCACGTATTCCTGTCTCTCTTTCTCTCTCTCTCTCTCTGCTTTTTTTTTTCTTTTTTAAAAAAAATCACCATTTGTCCTCCTTTTTTTTATCAATAAAAATATAAAAAATTACAAAACAGAACCAATGATGAAACAATGCCTATCTTATAGTTTAGCGATCTAAAAAATATTGGAGGAGCGAGGGGCGGATGGATTGTGTCGCACAAAATCATTAGGTAGATGCTGCTGATGGATCTAAAAAAGGTAGTTCGCCATCCTTTGGTTTTTAAAATAGAGTAACAAGCAAGAAGTTTATTTGTGCGTGTGTGTGTGTATAGGTATAGATATATATGTATATGTATAAATATATATATATATCTGTGGTACTTTCTGACATGTGTATACGATAGTGCCATGATATTGTATATGATATGCCCTTTATTCTCATTATGATCATATTTATTAGCTATATCTATTTCCATCAAGAAATCCGTGAAGGGCGGGATTGCAAAGCTCACCGGAGTTTCATATAGTTGAGGCCACAATGGTTTGAGAAAAATTGACAAGCAAAAAGATTTTTCAGGGAAAAAAAAAAAAAAAGTGTCGGACCCAATAAAAAAAATAACTGCTCTCTCTCTCCCACCTTTTTCTTCTCTTTTTTCTTACATACCCTTTCCTTTTTGTTTTTGGAATCTTCATTTCTCACTTTTGCTCACTTTGTCTCATATAATTATCAGTTTATTTCTACCTCTCCTTCAGGTAAGAAATACCACATTATCAAAGCAAATCCACAAACAAAAAAGGAACCCACCAACATCAACAAATACTAACCACGGGTTTTATCTTTCTATGTGTCTTTTTTTACAATATTTTTCGCTATCGACCTCCGTCATTTGCACCACTTTATTACTGTCGAATGAAACGCGCCTATTAAAACATTTGCTGTGATATTCTTTATGTCAACAGTTACATAATAGAAAAACCGACAAAGATGATGCTTTATAAATTGGTCGTATTGGGTGATGGTGGTGTAGGCAAAGTAAGTATAGAGACAGAGCATGAACAGGACGGGGTGTTATCTGTGTATGGTGTCCATACTTATATGGGCTACGTGTACTCACATTCTTTTGTTTCTTCTAGACAGCATTGACTATTCAGGTAAATAGAAAAAGTTACATAGTCCAGAACAATAGTTGGAAAAGTGCTAACGATACTCTCTCTCTCCCGTCGCTCCCTTCTTTCCTCTCTCTCTCTCTCACCAACCCCCCCCCCTTTTTTTTTTTTTGGCAAATAGCTTTGTTTGAATCATTTTGTCGGTAAGCATGACAGATAAAAAGTTAAATTTGGGTAGAGTAAAAACTAGGTGGTGACTGATCTGGACTTCTTTTTTTTAATAGAAACATATGATCCCACTATTGAAGATTCTTATCGAAAACAAGTCGTGATTGATGATCAACCTTGTGTATTGGAGGTATTGGATACTGCTGGTCAAGGTAAGTGCTGTCACACTTTTAAAATAGATTATTTTTGGTCAAGTTACTAACCTGATGAATGTCCCTTTTTCAATAGAGGAATACACGGCACTTCGTGATCAATGGATCAGGTAAAAACAACGACATGGATTTAGATGGATGTTAATATATCATACTCAATCTTTTTTTCCTAAAAACAAAAAATCATGACAGAGACGGTGAAGGATTTTTATTAGTGTACTCGATCACTTCTCGCTCAACATTTGAACGTATTGAACGTTTCCGGGATCAAATCTTCCGTGTCAAGGATGTGGACAATGTGCCTTTGATGTTGGTGGGCAACAAGTGTGATAAGGTGACTGAACGGGATGTTCATCGTGAAGAAGGCTACGCCATGGCCAAGCGTCTTGCTTGTGACTTTATTGAAACCTCAGCCAAAACTTGTGTCAATGTGGAACGATCCTTTTATCAAGTCGTCAAGACAATTCGGGCTCAACGGGAAGGGTTACGTGCTGGAACTAAATCAAAACCCAAAAAGGACAAGAAAAACAAATGTTTGATTCTCTAGATTTTTTGTTACTACCTTTACCTTTATTTATTCTTACCATTCTATTTGTTGACTTTTTTTTTCCCCCATTCGTTTTCTCCTTTTCCACTACCACTATTATTTATTTATTTATTTATTTATTTACTCAATTTACTGTTTTCTACATACCTTTTTTTTATCTTCTATTATTTTATTGTCAAAATAAAGTTAATGATGTACACACCATAGTCATAGTTTTTTTGTAGTCTTATGGAGAAGGGACGGGATTAGGCTTGGGCTGCGAAGAAAATTTTCGGTAATCGGGGAATAAAAAAACCTCACTGATGCCTTTAATTTTTTTTTTTTTTTTTTTGCCAATTATCCTTTTTTTTACACTCTCTCTCTTCTTCCTCTTCTTCTTGTCTTACATTCCCATCCATTATTTCAACATCTACTGCTATTTATATACACATACATACATATACACATTTTAAACCATGGGTAAAGCGCAAAGTAAACTGAATCCAGATCAACTCGGCGAACTGCAAAAGTGTACTAAATGTAAGTATCGACCACAGGATATTGTTGCATACGCAAAAACCTATGACCCATTCCATACTAACCGAACTTCTCTTTATTCATTATCATGACTTTTTTTTTTTGCCTTCTTCCTTTTCTTTTTATAGTCGACAAAAAGGAATTACAGCAATGGTAATAAAAGAAAACAAAACAAGGAATGAACTTCCTACTCATACGCCATTCATCTTTGCCTTTCTTTTTACTGCTCATGTGAAATATTAGGTACAAAGGGTTTTTGAAAGACTGTCCATCGGGATTACTAGACAAGACGGAATTCCAAAAAATATACAAACAATTCTTTCCTTTTGGCGATCCTTCTCGGTTTGCTGATTATGTGTTTAATGTCTTTGACGGCGACAAAAACGGAACGATTGATTTCAAGGAATTCATTGTAGCTCTATCGGTGACTAGTCGTGGGCGGATTGATGAAAAACTATTATGTAAGTATAATTTAAAAGAAGCTTGACGGGTTGATCTGTATTCACTGGTTTTTTTTTTTTTTTTTTATCTTTCTTTCTCGTTTTGATAGGGGCTTTCCAGGTAAGAAAATTGGATATGAGCAAAACTACTTGTAGTATATGAGAAGCATTTACTCATGTATTATCGTTTTTAATTATTTATAGTTGTACGATATTGACAATGATGGGTATATCAGTAGGGATGAAATGTTCCATATTGTTGATGCGATTTACAAAATGGTGGGTAGCATGGTCAAATTACCACCTGATGAAGACACTCCTGAAAAACGTGTGGACAAAATCTTCAATTTAATGGATACGGTAAGACAACATACATAGAATGATGCTCAGAACTAGGACGAACAAATTTTGAATCATTTTTACTGTGATGTTTTATTTAGGACAAGGATGGTCGATTAAGCATGGACGAATTCAAGGAAGGCTCAAAGAAAGACCCAACTATAGTACAAGCTCTTAGTTTATATGATGGTTTAGTTTAAATACAATCTAGTGACTTATCATTTCCCCGTACCCCACCCTTTATACACACACGCACATTTTGAATATAAAAAACTATCCTCCATTTTTGTTTTGCACTATTTATTATATGATTGATTTTGATAAATAAATAAAAAACACTTTATTGTATGAAATGACGTCTATAGTAGCTAATGAACATATAATACGATAGGGAGGATTAAGCATATATATATATTATATATTGAATGAAGGGTGATAATTTGGGTCTAATGAATGTGTCATAGGGAGGATTGGATATCAGACAATCAAATAAAGACAATAAACAAAAACAGATGAGGGATATTCTATTTAAAAAAAAAAGCAGGGAAGTGTGGCCAAAGCATATTTGCAGAAATATAATAAGGTCTTCTTGAGAGTCACTTGGGGGGGGACCAGGCTGACGATCCAGTTTTGGGTGAACTAAAATAAAAAAACAGATCGAAAATCATGCGTCGCATTTTAGTTTCCCGAAAAAGACTAGCACACACACACACACCAAACACATAGGCTTCATTTTTTTTTTTTTTTTTTTTTTTTTTTTTTTTTTTTTTTGGTACCTGTCAGTTCCATCACGGGTCGCCTAGTCGAAATGGGTTGTTTCCATCGTACCCATAGCCACGCACATTGAAACCAGGTTGTCGTTCATACACCATGCCATCCCCAACAGACGCCGTCGTCCGTGCCGCCCATCAACATTTTCTTCGTCGATCCGTTTTGGTGGATGGTTCTAAACCCAGCGGTGGTGGTAGTAAAGCACAGGCACGCCCACTCTCTTAAGCAAAAATGTCGCATTTCAGTTGAATAGTGTAGTGGTCAGTTTTTGTCATTTATTGCACCTGATTTCTATGTTGATTCATATTTGGTGTGTCATGGTGTGAAAGCGTATACTGAAGTAGAGAGGGGGGGGGAGGCAAGGTTCAAGTACGTCCATGAACATGACGTCGGCTGGTCCGGGAGTTGGATTCGCTAGATTTTGTTTTTAGCTGCTGATGACCAAGATACAATTGGAATAATGAAATGGGTCAAGTAAACATTGCTGTTGCTGTGATTGCTGTTACCTCAACAAGGTACACTTGTAGGACGTTATTATCATTTTATACATAGTAAAAAAAGGATGCTTTATTCCCCCAAAATAAAAGAATTGATAGTGTTCGGTAAAAAAAAAAAAAAGGAGTGAGGACAATAGCACTTGACTTTATTCTTTGAAATGCCGACTTTCCCGTCCTGAGTTATGCTCAGTACAGAAATTTTTATATCTTGCTTTTCCCCCTTTTTTTTTTCTTTCTTCTTTTCTCTCTTTTATTAAAAGGATTCTTTATCACTTTCTTTTCCTCTCTAAAACACATACACACACACACATATATATATATACTATTTTTGATATTATTATTTTTTTGCAATTCCTTCTTCACTAAACGAATCATCCATCATGGAGTCCACCATGGCGGACGAAAAAGGACACAAGTTTAGAATCCGAGTAAGGCCCACACGATGGAATCACTTGGGACTTTTTTTGTCTCTTGTTGGGTTTATTTTGATCTTTTTATGTTTGGTGGGTGGGTGGTCTCCACGGAGCCAAGCGCTTCATTTTGCAAAAATCACAGGATCCAACGTTACTGCCACCTTTGGTTTACTAGGTTATTGTACTACTTCTACGGGTTCTAGTACTTCTCCCAATGGTTGGACATGTCGATTGGATGAAACTGCAAAATTGATGCCGTTTAGTAAGTATGGAATGATACAATAACGTGGGAAAAAATAAATAACTAAATGATGGACGTGAATTTTTTTGTTTTATCTAACCGACTCTCTTTTCTTGTTTTCTTAAGTGATAACGGTTCCTTCCATTCTAAATGAGACCTACCCTAGTCTATTTACCGACCATGTGACTCTTGATGAAGCTATCTATCCAATGTCGGTGGCTCAACCGAACCATGATCCTCGTATCTTTGCTGCCTGTGTCCTCGGTCTGATATGTGGTGGTGCTGCAGTGGCCATTGGCTTGGCCAAGATTACCTTCTATACGTATGTGCATGATGCAAGTTATCTGCGTGGGTTTTGTGCAATGATGGCTGCCGTGGTGTCACTTTTATTGGTTGCCGAAACAACTCTCATGTATCAATCAGGCATAGACAGTCTTAATCTGTTATACCCTCACCTACGGGCCACGGCGGGCCCTGGAATGACGATGATGGGGATTGCCTTGATGGTGTTTTTTTTATCAAGTTTGTCGTACATGAATGGATGTCTTTCTAGGGATACCTCGGATGAAGGATATGAGCCTCTATGACGGTTTGTGTATCTCTTATGGTTTTAGTTTAGTCTCTAGTATATATCACCGCTTCTTTTTACATACATTGGGTACTAGTTAGTTAGCTAGTTTGCTTTTACTTCTTCATCTTTTGTTATTGTATAATAAAAATAAAAATAAAAAATGGGAGTCCCTTTGCTTGGGACGGGTATTTGTATAGTACATATATCGAAATAAAGTCTTCAATTCCTTTGAACCATTGGCATTCTTATTTTTTTGTTGGTTACTGTAGTAATGGTAGCAATTGATAGGATGCTATATTTGCAGGAATTTAGTTAATATGTTGAGGTGACAGCCGTGATAATGATTTTTCAAAAGTACTATTTTTTCTCTGAAGCATTCATCGTATGATAATTATCATACATATTCATTTAGCGGGACGCTTCTCGGCATACCATAGGCGGAAACAGTAGCAGTTCTTTGTATGAATATGCAAAAGGAAGATGTATTTAATGAAAACTGGAACAATATTTATCTTTAGAGCATTACACTGACCTAGGTGAAGGGGAAGGGTGAACGTTTCAAAAACCTTAAATTTCAATAGCATCTTTGATATGAAAAGCGGGTATTTAATTTATAAGAAAATGTCAAAAAAGTATCAGGGGTATTATGTCCATTGGTATGGTACACAAAAAATAACAATGGGCATTCTCTTTTTGTATCACTCTCTCCTTTATACCGCTATGCATTTTGTTTTTAAACGATGAAGAATCACATTTATGCCATGATGAGTAGCCTGACAAGTGAAGAAAAAGTCATTTAGAGTTTATAGTATGCTAGGCCCCTCATCTTTAAAAAAAAAAAAAAAAGTCGAATTAGACAAGTCGCTAATTAAACGTAGGAGTTTTTCTGACCGATTTTTTGATACCTGATATAATCTTTTTTTTTTGTTTGAGTAACCTTTTCGAAGGAAGGAAAATGTTCTAGATCGTAGAGATCGATAGCTAAAGTATACACAGGCCTTTCTTACTGTTAATACTCTTTTATTGTGAGGGAATTTTTAACTTAATGCTGAAAATAGTATTAAGGGATGCATTTGGTGCTTTAAGTACTTGATGGTGAAATGAATAAAACGCGTTCTTTTTTAGTAATGTCTGTCCAAGTTAATGGTCGCCGCGCTTTCGCTCTCTGTGGGTTGACTTTATTTGAAATCCCGATCACCAAAAAAAGTTGCGTTTTGGACACCCTGATTTTTTTATCTCTCTTTTTCACTTTCTTTTTTTTTTCACAATATTCACACACCCAGCAACAATAAAAAAGTATGTCCACTTTGTTGTTTTTATCTGGCACCAATAACAAAAGGTTTGGTCAATTTATACCCACATATACCAACCACACCGTCCACTCACCTCCACGTGTTAGAAAAAGGAAACGACAAACTAGTAATGGATCACCCTCTCAAAAACGACGACCACAGCTATCACCACAAACAGTAACAGCCAATGATGTGCATCATGTTTATGCGCCTCTTTCACCCGCGTCGTCTTTCTCTTCATTCTCATCAATTTCATTATCAACATCACCTTCGTTATCGCCCTTATCGATTAGCAGCAGCAGCAGCAGCTTCGGTGAGTACGCCGGAAACTCATCTTGCCCACGTCAACAACATCAGGCAACCGTCACCGACGACATAATGGACGATAAAAGAAAGCAATTGATTACATTGGAAAATGAAATGGATTTTACGCAAGACGCATGGGCGACGTTAAATGTGATGTTTGAAAGTGTGCGTCTAGCGTACCTCAACTGTGCACCCCAACTTTCGCCTCATCCGACACGCTTGGACGCCATGGAAAAGGAACTGCTTTCTGCCTACGATGATTTGGAATTGCAAGTTATTCATCTTGACCGCCATATTCAGAAGTTGGAATCATCTTGGTATCATTATAAAGCAACTACAAACAAACAAACAAATCTATTATTTGATTCCTCCATCTCCTCCCCCTTAGTATATTAGTTTTTTTTTTTTGTTTTTTTTTGACTATAGTTTTTGTATTTTGTTTTACATCTCTCATTTATCACTTTTACGTATAGATATATACATATCCATTTTATTTATATATATCATTAGGATTATTTTCTTTTTGTTTTTGTTTTTTACCATTTGCTCGGATTTTTATAGTTTACTGTTAGTAGCGAAATCATGCAGAAAAACGCTAAATGATTTCACTCTAGTTCTGTTAGAACTTTTTTTTTTGGCTCCCTTTACCCCAATCATTATATCATATACAATATACACCTCTGACAAAAAAAAAAAAAAAAGCATACTGTACCTTCTTCACTTTACCATTTGATTCAATAAAAATATATGTATATAACGTTTTCTTCTTGATTTTCTATATATATATATATATATTATGATGCCCAGTGATTTTGCTCCCTGTTTTTTTTTTTTTTGTTTGGTGCTTGTGACATACTAAGACTGGTAACCATTTTACACTAAGCCCTATCAGGCTATTCGTTAGTGTCAATTTATAACCTAATAAACGATATTTTTTCTTACTTTTTTTTTTCTTGTTTTTTTTTTTTTTTTTTGCTGTGGGGACCCTTCTTTAGTCAAATACCAAACAGTGGATTGTTATTTTACATAAACCAACAAATGGACGGGGGTGGTGGTGGGTATAGTAGCGATGATGACGGAGTTTCTCATTGCCTTTCTCTCGTACAACGTTGTTGAGGGATCATGACAAACAAATGAAAGAAAATTTTTGCAATATCAGTGCATCCCATATATGGACGCTTCCTTCTTTATTTTTTTTTTCTCTCCTTTCGTTAACGGAAGTGGGCATCGACTCTCTAATAATCATGGCTACACAAAAATACAATGATGCTCATGACAACGACAGGTTGGGTGCAACGATAGCAATGAAGGAGCAGGGCTTGGAACACCAAAAAAAGAAGATTCATGCGGAATTTAAACATTCTCACATTTCCAAAAAGAAGGATTACTGGGTGTTGGTTTTTTTTCTCTTTTTTGTTGCCGTTGTTGTTGAAGTGTGGGTTTTGATGGGTGGGTTTAAACGGTTCCCCCACCCCCTATTTCGTAACTTAGTGGACAGCTTTTTGGGGAGAGCAATCATGTTCAGTGTTTTCGTTGGTTGCGTTTTTTGTATGTACAAAAATAGCCAGGATGGTCATTGCACACGTCGGTGGATAATCCTCACTCCTTGTCTCATTGGTGTTGTTAGGTGCCATCAAAACCCCCCTTTCTGAAGATTCACACTCCGCCACACATGAATTTCTAATTTTCATTGCTTGTCTTGTATTTTTCTTTCTTTCTTAAATTCTTCACAATTGTGGCTCCTATGGGATTCTGGTGGAATTAGATTAATGTCAGGACTAGTTTAGAAGGGTTTTCAGCTCAGGGGTTACAAGATACATGGGGAAGCCCTTTCATTTTGGATGTAGGATCTGAGAGCACCGTTGGTACTGGCTGTATGGAACCTCCACTAGCTTAGTTTACTGATAGTTTGTATCTATATCTGAATAAAATATGCCTTTTTTAAAGGCTTCAATGAAATCTGCCCCAGTCGTTTTTCTCATGTCTTGTGCAATAGATCTCCTCTTTTTTTTTTTTTTACTATCATGAGTGCTCCTGATTAGTGTTAACCATTGTTGTGCTTCAATAAAATGTATCCCTTCGTCTTTCTCACGAGTTCTACAGTACTGTACAGTATATTAGCTCTCTTTTCACAGTTGCCCCTTTGAATTATTGTTAATCATTTCTTCAGATCAACCTCTAGTCACCTTCATGCTACCTCCAGGACAACCCTTGTTATAATGAACCTGACGCTTTTAGTTTAGTATTAGCCTGTATGCTTCAAATAAAATATATTCTTTTTATGAACCATCCTCTGACCCATTACATGGTAACAATACCATTAGTATGACTCTTTTATAAGTGTCCTACCTTTCATATATATTTTAGGTTTCCCACTATGACTACATTTGCCCAGGCTCCCAGTGATTTAGCTAGGCCATCTAATGAATTATTTTTTCAAAATTGAGGAAAATCTCATAGAGTAGAGATGTTGATACGGGAGGGGGGGGGGAATGGGTAATCTTATACATACTGCAGACATTGTCATATTGAGGTTTATAAAAAACCGCAGTTATAATAAAATGCTTCAAAATCTCACTGTTATTAGTGCACATTTGCGCCCAAAACGGACAGTGTCCGATTCATATACTGCTTGTTTATTAATTAATTAACAAAAAGACATATTCATTGAAGTATATGGGGGTGGTACTAAAACCAAAGCAGATGAAGAGTTCTTCCTAACAAGGGATTTTAATGGAAGGATGTACCGGAGGAAGTATTCCGGCGACGGTTATGATAATTGAAGAATGATCAACACTAATATAAAAGCACTACTGTAAAAATAAAAGCTAATATACTATCCATGACAGACAAGTCATGAGGAAAGACAATTAATGATATCTTTTATTAAAGCAGAGCAAGGGTCAATACTAATCTAAAAGGGCAATGCTAAAAAGGGATCTATTGCACAAGGCATGGGAGAGATTAATGAGACGTATTTCATTGAAACAAGTAGAAAGAGATATATTTTATTCAGATATAGACACAAGCTAACACTAAACCAAGCTAATGAAGGCTCCCAAAACCCGACTAATGGTGGTCCCAATTCCTGTATCCAAAATGAAAGGGTTTCCCCGTGTATGTTCAAATCTCTGAGTGAAAACACTTCTAATCTAGTCCTGACACTAATCTAAGACCATCAAAACGCCATAGGAGTCACAAATGTGAAAGAATTTTTTTTTTTAGGGCAATATATCAAATGTGAAAGAAAAAAAAAAGGGAGACAAAATAAAAATCCACGTGGGCGGGATGTGAAAGGTTAATTTTTTTGACAATTTTATCAACACACACAGTCACTTATATATGTATAAAATGTAAAAATATCACTAAACATCAATTTTTATTCAATAAATAAAGAAAATAGGATATAACTATCTAATCAAAAAGAAGGGGAAGATAGTCTATACTAAAGATGCAAGGGTTCGTTTTTCAACCACCGAGATATAAAGTCCAAGGAATTTGCAGGTTGATCGTAGGGCACCTATAAGATACATAAAAAAATGCATTCAGGATAATGTAGTATATATATTTTTTTGTGTTCCGACTTACCATATGACCAGCATCGTAAACACGCAAAAAACTCAAGTTATCGTAAGTGCGAACTTCGCCAGCTTTTTCACCTGTGACATGGTTAGTCCAGGGTTCATCCACAGCGGCATTGAATCCTTCTTTTCCAGACCAGTTCATACTTAAAGTCCATGCCTTGATACCCATCCTATTCAACCCACCCAATATTAGCATCCGTATCAACATTTGTACTGCAATTTTTTTTTTTTTTTTTTTTTTTTTTTTTTTTTTTTTTTTTTTTTTTTTTTTTTTTTTTTTTTACCAGGTACACATAAAATCCATGTCCCCAGCAAATATCAACACGCGCACATTTTCGCTGAGTACCGTGGCCACCTGAGGAACAAATGTTTTGATTGTGTCACCTGTCATAACAAACCGATGGTTGATGGCATCGTTGCATAACGAGTAATTTCCAGTCAAAGGGTCAACCCCAAACGTAGTTCGTACAATGCCTAAATTAGCATACGTGTTGATGTCTGCCATCCAATGGTAGCAAAGTCCAGTATCTCCTTCACACTTGCGGCGGATATCGTATGGATTCAACCCTGTCTTATTGAATTGAGGAAATCCTTGGTGAGTGTCGCAATATTCGCTGGCTTCGACACAGGTCCGGGTACTTGGGTGTTTGTAACAGATATCGGCCAAGGCATAACATCGAGGATATGTTTTATCCATTTCATCACATGATTTATCGTCAAAGAAAGGCTGGTCTACCAAAACAAAAAAAAAAAAAAAAAAAAAAAAAAAAAGAGAAAGTGATGTGAGATTGATACAGATCTGACAAAATGCATAATTGGTCTTTGCGATGAATGACATGCGGATGGGAGGGAAACGATACGTACATTTACTTTCATTCTTTGCACAGCCATAATCCTTGTAGTACTTGTATTGGGTTTGACCATCGGTGAGACCGTTACCAATTGCCATGGAATCCAACCGAATTCGTACTCGGCCATGTTGTTCCGCAAACTTATTGTTGGTAACAATTTCATAGGCTACGCTGGGTACGTAATGGCCACCATACGATTCCCCTGTAACGTGAAAAGGATTCTTGGCATATTCCATAAATTCGCCCAAAAAAATCTGTAAAAACGCATATACATCACGAGCAGATTCAAGCGTACTTTTGGTTTTTGATTTTCCGTAAGAGTAACCCACATTAGCAGGCTTGTATACAGTCCAAAAAAAAAGGAGGGGATGAGTGCGATTGCTTTCTTTCGTTTTTGCGCCCAGTAGCATGATCATAAATTATGTATTACCTGATCCAAAAATACAATGTTTGCTTCAGTGTTCCAGCTATGTGGATTGGATACGGTATCGTTCCCATAAGCATTGATTAAACAGGGTCCCAGCTCAGCGAAAGCACCGATCATAGAGCTACAGCCAGGTCCTATATTGAAAAAATTTAAACGTTGGTCAATAAAAGTAAGATAGCGTAAAGTATTAATTGTTTTACCCCCATTTAACCAAAGCACTGTAGGATCGTCTTTAGGAGAAGAACGTGATTCAATAAACCAAAAGAATAAGTGATCGTCTTGCTGAAGGTTGTCAATATATCCAGAATACTAGACAGATACAATAAAATAGAAAATAAATAATTAAAATTAAATAGAATGAATATAGCTATCAAATAAAAAGAATAAAATTACCTGAACGCCTTGTTCACACGAACGAGGTGTTTTGATACGGATTTGGTACCCCAAGGTATTATCGTTGGTTAAGATACGAAAATCGTCAGTGGTTACCGGGATATCGTCATCGCTATTGCTAGGAATGTTGTTGGCCATAATGCTGCGCTGAAAGTTAAAAGCTTGTACTGCTGCCAATAACCCGAACGCACTAACTAATGATATTCTAGAAAAGAGCATTCTCGACAATTCAAAAAAAAAAAAAAAAAAAAAAAAAGTGAGAGAGAAGGAAAAAAAATTCATGTGCATTTAACAAATTCTTGATGCAAAATACAGGGACGATGTTCAAATCCCGCGGCGCTGAACTACTGCCCTTGTTTGGTATTTTCTTCCAAAAGGGCTCGATAGTACAGTTTCCATACTAAGCTATGTTTTGTTTCTTTATTTATGCTCTAGTATAGCTTGATAAGATAAGTGGTACTGTATCTAATACATAAGAAATATTTATCGGGCTAGAAAGCTATTCTATCATATTATTGAGATACAGTCTCATATCATATCACATCGTATGTGTCATAAATGCACAAAGCTTATTTAAGAGGACATCAAATTACTGTTCTTGATTCTTTTCATTTTTTCAACTTGAAAAACAGAAATAATTAAACCTGTACTCCACTTTTCTGTGCAAACAATATGACCTGTTTTAATTGTATGGTGCGCCACTCTTATAATGTCAAATTTTCAATTTTCATTTTCAATTTTATGACATCAATCGCAGTTTGAAAAATGCCTTTTAAACCTTTTTTTTTTTTTCCCTCCTTCCTTTCTTTTCCTCTTTTTCTCCCAATTCACCGCCATTTCATTGATCTCAATGAGATGATGTTCAACTGCGATTAGTGTCAGGACTAGTTTAGAAGGGTTTTCAGCTCAGGTAGTACGTGATGCATGGGGAAACCCTTTCATTTTGGATCCAGAATTAGGGACCACTCTTAGATTAGCCTTCATCTTAGTTTAGTATTGGTTGTCATTGTTATAATTACTACTGAATAAACTTTGATTTGCCTTTTTCTATCATTGTTTGATTGTCTTACCAAATGTATATACACAGGCTTATTATAAGCAGAAACATACAAACGGGTGTGCGTCCGTACAACAACAAAAAAAAAAAAAATAGAAGGGATGGCACTTTTTATTGTACAAATAATAAATAAAAATACATAAACTAATCCTCATTTGCAAGTCTTACAATCTACATCTACATCTATATCTACTAACTACGCTTGATATGGGAGCGGGAACGAGCAAAAAACAGGACCTTGTTTTCTGCATAATATTTTACAGTTTTCGCGGTGTTTTACAAATAACGCACATATCATCTTCCTTTTTAGTACATCAGATACGTTCCAAATCCTAGGCCAGCCAGCCAAAGTCTTCTTTTTTTGAAGACTGATAAGTTTTTCTTTTTTTTTAAAAAAAAAAAAACTGATGTACACGTTTTGTTCTTAAAGGTCTGATTTATCATGTTTATGCATTGTTTTTTTTTGAGGTGGCCATTTTTTAAAAAACCATCAGCTATCTCGGATCATGCCTAATATTTGACATAGTAAGTGAGCCGCACCATAATACCACTGTCACGCCGTTATGGAGGAGAGATCAAAGTGGAAACACGATTTGCAATGCATGCGGACTTTATTACAGACTTCATCATATTCAGCGTCCCATCACAATGAAGAGACCTACCATTCAGAGAAGAAAACGGCGCATTTTCCCATATACAATTGCCACTAAAAATACCAACAGTCATTCACCCACTTCTTCGCCCCCCACCACTACTACCACCATTGCAGAAAAACCCGAACAAACTTCATCGACTGAATATGGATGATAACGTCCATGCAGTGTTACTTGACCTAAGGAAACTGTGATCGACTATTCCTCCTACCCAAGTCTGTTGTCCACCTACGACTCTGTCAGCATCCCATTCTATACGGAAGTACAAGTATAGCATTTCTTCCGAGCTTCAGCAAATGTGTCGAACACTCAAAATAAAGAAGAACGCCTTGCAAATGGAAATCAAGCAGATGGACTCACTTTTAAATCTAATACAATCCCAATCAATAAAAGAAAAATCAATCCATCTCCAACACTATACACACCGGTCCCATATTATTTTACCTTTTTTTTTTCCTACAAAAACTTGACCTGTTGGATAAATAATACCGAAACAATAACTGCAAAGCCTACCCATCTCACGCATACATATATACATATATATATATATATATATAGTAAGATAACAGTAGTCCCACCCGACCCCTTAGCTATGTAATCATTTTCTTGATACCAAGATATTAAAATGGTAATAAAAAAAACAAACTTTATTGAAGGCAAAACAAATATATGTAGTAAAGACAATGATAAAAAAAAGAGGAATATAATAAGGAGCTAACATAAGCATCTATAAATACAATGAAGAGAGAGAGAGAGAGAGAGAGAGAGAGCGTGTGTGTGGTAAATAGGGATGGGAGAGTGGGGGGGGGCGAGGAAGGTCATAGAATGAGGGAATGTGACAAGGGAAGAAAATTAAAAAAAAAATACTACAATCTATTTTGAGGAAGAGGATTTCATGGAAGTTTCATAAGTTCGGACCAAACGTTCGACTTCTTGATCCCGGCTATGTCTATTGTGAATACGGATAAGGTGACGGTACATGGATTCCAAAGGACGCAATTGATACATTTGGTGCATGAAATCCAGGATCTTTTCGGCCACACCGGGACGGTTTCGTTTGATGGCTTCATGACGGAAGACATGGTTGAAGGTGACAACGTTGGGTTCAATCCCTTGGGTTTTCATATCCACCAATAGCTTTTTGGCCGACGCAATGTCACTCTTGTTGCAATACCATCGAATCAGTGCGTTATAAATGGGCAGCGTTGGTGTCATGTTGAATTCAGGCATCATCTTGCTGTATATCATTTCCAGTCCCATTGTGTTTCCGAGTCGTCCATGTGCATCGATCAAGGCCATGAAGGTATCTGCTGTAGGCACGAGCTGATTTTGTTGTTGCTGCTGTTGTACGGAAGGCGCACGGCGAGATATAAAAGCTACTTCTCGTCCAAGAGCAGTATTGGGTTGTCGTTGGGGATGTAATAGAGAGCTAATGCGGTGCTTAGGTGACTGCTGTTGCTGTTGTTGTTGACGTATAAACACCCTGTCAAAGATTCGATCCACTTCGGCTACATCACCCAAATGACCATACGCATCCATTAATGTGTTGTAAGAGAAAGTGTTGGGCTGAATACCGGCTTGTTGTTGCATGTTGTTGAAGATTACCGCCACTTTGGCAGCTTGATTGCATTGAATAGTTGCCACCATATAAGCATTGTAACTATACACGTTTGGTGCCAATCCCCACAATGATGACCTCGAGCCTGTTGATGATTTTGCCATCAGTTCCCGCCAGATACGTTGACACAGAGTCCAATCACTAGCACGACCAGCAAAGCCTAACATATGGTTGTAATCACGGATATCAGGTGCAACGCCAAAATGCTTCATATTTTCCCAAATCATCAGAAGGCGTTCCTTGATAGCCACAATTTCGTCAGGACCATACGCAATCAGATTTTGCAAGCCCAAAGCACGAAGTGTCATCGAGTGGTATTCTGGCAGCAAGTGTTTGAGTTGATTGTTTTCGTGCATCATCAAGTACTGAGTCCATACCGCTTGTTGGTCACCTTTGCGAATGGCTTGTAGTAGTTTGTTGGAAGGCACCTTGCGGCTACCTTTACCGTAGCGTAGTCGATGAGGATCTATCACACCTCCATGACCATATCGTTGTTGCTGTTGGTGAGGTTGTCGTTGAATCATCCATCCAGTGGTGGTAGATTTGAGGATCGTTCGAGTGACTTGTTGATGTACATGACTAGGTCGTTGTAATAAGAATGACCGGCTTGATAGGAGACGCTTCGCAGCTGTATTCATATTACGTTGTAGAGTGAAGGAAGAAAAAAAAAAGCGTCAAAATAAAAAATAAAAAAATAACGAAGTGGAAAAATAAACAAAAATAGGGTAAAAAAAAATTAAAACGTTGAAAACCAGCTAGCCAATCAAATCATGGATTTCAAACTAGGGGTGTTTCGTGGGCGGGCTTGGAATAGTGCTCATCCAGAGGAACCATGTCCAGAAGAAATAGTCTATCCACCCACAAAAAAAAAAAAAAAGTTCAGGGACACAAATATCATAGCGAAAAAAAAACGCATTTGCCAGCAACGGTAGATCACATAGAGATGCATGATAAAAACGGCTTTAAAAAAAGGGAAGGCCAGGGCCTGTAATCACTGACCAACTATTCATTTGATAACTAGAAGACCTTTATTGCGCGATAATAATACCCCTTTCTACACCAACCAACAATATGCAACGCCATACACCACTGATCAAGTCTGTGATCCACTCAATTGATAAATAAAAAACCTTTATTGTGTAATAAAATACAAAAAAAAAAAAAACCAAAAAAAAAACAAATACAAAATATCAACAACCAGCTGTACCGCCCCACAATACACACTAAAAGCTGTGCACTGAATGTCACTATTCTAACTAAATGTATGTATTCAACTATCTAGTCCCTAATATGTCCAGTTTGTAAATAGTGATACGGCCATAAAAGTCGGTACTCTCCTCGAAGATGAGTTTCAAACGTTGGATAGGTTGGTCGCAGGAGACGGCGAAAGATTGCATAGGATTGATATCTTGAGGATAAAACCTCGCCAGAGAGATGTTGTAATCGTTGGGTTGATCCGCTGTACTGCCTAAAGCCACACAGGTTTTGCCTACAAATCCGCCTTGAAATGTCAAGTTGATTCCTTGTACTGTTGCTGGCGAGCCAAAATCGACCAATATATGTTGTGGTAAGCCCTGATAATTAAACAAAATGTTAGCAGAGGAAGAGCAATGTACACATGAAGTAAGTAAACACACCAACGTTTAACTACGTACCTGTTCTGAGTTCCAACAAGTTTCTTCGGTGCCGTCAATTAAATGTTGCTTTCCAAAGCTAGTGGTATCTCGGTTCAAAACAGAACTGACCCTATTGAGAAAATAAGAAGATGAATGGATGAGTTTGTACCAAGTAACAGCCTTTGTTCCCATCGCCTTGTCTTACTTAATGCGAGTGTTACTATTGATAAGACTGGTGGCATCCATAGTGCGGATAATATATATAATATATACAAAAAAAAAGAAGAACGAAGGTAAAAGACACACAGAGAGAGGACGAAATAAAAAAGAATTTTTTATTTTTTTAGAGTGAAAAAATGAAAAAGTGGCGGAATATGAATAAATTTGGAAAAGGGAAAGGGAAATCAAGTGGTCTAAAATAAATGGAATCAGTGAAGAAGAATCATATAGTTGTTTGCCATTAAACTTTCTCTTTTGTTACCTTTTAGGGAAAAAAAACACAGCGATGTTTAGTAGTCGGTATCTGTCGAGTATTGGTGGATTCCAGAGTCACCAAAACTGAAACAAGAAAGGGACGACAAGAGAACGGTGCCACGTTTCAACCCAAGTTGCGACTATGCCAATGCAAAGGGAAGGATAGCCATCATCTGCCATATAACCGGATCTTGAAGACTAAAAAGGAATGCCCAACATAAAAACACGGATGTGTGTGTGTGTGGCTTTAGAAATACAAAATCAAATTTGAAATGATAGGCTTGCTTTCACTACTTACCAAGTTGAGCTAGTCTTTTACATCGCCCATCCATCAAGTACCCACAACATTGCGCGCTGGCTGCTGAGTGGGGTGGGAGAAGGAGGAAAGTCCGTTCGTCAATTGGGTCCAAAAATCCTTGTACGTGGAGAGACGTCAGAGAACAAAAAGGTAAACGTTCAGTGATGCATTTGCCAAAGAGCCTGCCTATATGGAATATATAGAAATAGCGTCAACATGCTTCTGTGGGGGGGGTACCTCCAAAAAGGGTCGCCAGCGCTGACCCAGGACCTTCCTTTACCTTCGTTCCAGTATCGGCCACACATTTCTTATCAGAACTCTATGGCGATGATTTTTCAAACACATAGTGTTTTGATTTAACAAAGAGATGGAATGGAATGAGGTTGAGGTCAATTGTTGATGAAGGAATGTTTTATTTTTCAGAAATAGGATTTTTTTTTCGCTCAGCATTATATATATTTTGAATATCAAGCGGGGATTGAATCTAATGCAAAATGCAGAACAAAATGTTTATATCATATTATGGAATAAGCTCTATGTCATTTGAAACTGTTGGTATGTGTAAATCATCTGCTGTAACACGGATGTTCGAGATAATATATATTCTGAACCCATCTTTCTCGAACTAGACTGTGTATATAGCACCAGCACCTTTTTTTTTTTTTTTTTTTTTGCAGCCAGTAGGTATCTCGTCCTTACCCCAACGCATTTTTACGGCGTACGAAAAAAAAAAAAAAAAAAAAAAAAAAAAAGCTCAAACGTACTCTTTGATTTGTGCAAAGTTTGGTCTAGGAATGTTGTAGATATCCAAACAGATCAAAAGTGTCCTTTTCGCTATTTATGCATTTATAGTTCAAGGTCAGCCTTATATTAAATCTGGTATCGTGCGTATCAATGATCCCACCCTATACTTCCGCACAAAAACGCATTCTAGTCCCACATCCAGACGTTGTTTTTTGATATTTTTGTCCTGATCTGAAGTCTGTAAAATATAAAAAGAATCATGTCACCTCTTATCCAATGTAATTCCATTATGTACTACATCAACCCCAGTGCCAAAAATCACCCATGCCATAGAAAAAGAAAAAATAAAGTACACACTTTCACAGCATTGTTACAGTCATTTCATTTCCTGTAAAAACTGTCTTTATTATATAAATGTATTGTAAAATAAACAGGGTGCAATATAAATAGAGATGTATGTGTATGTGAGTGGATGTCAATTAAAAATGCTACAAATAATAATAATATGATAATAATAATAATAAAAGGAGGGGTGGAGAGGAAGGTGAGTTTTAATGAAAAGATTCGAAGGGGAAAGGAAAATCTAAAATCTAAGGAAGAGGGGAAAGAAAGGGTAATTCAAAATTGGGATTGTTTGATAGAGAGCATCATTTCGTCCAGTTGTTCTTCGACAGATAACCCACGTTGCAACCGTCGAGACTCCGTTTCATCATCGCCAAGATGCTGCTGTCGTTGCTGTTGCTGCTGGTCTTGATCCATTCTTCTTGGTGATCTTTTTGGAATAGGAGGAGGCATTCTTTTACTTTTTCTGGGTGTCCCGTTGTCACCGCCGCTGGTTCGTACGGTGGGAGGAGGAAGAGGAGGAGGTTGCTGTGTTGAGAAATGATCCAAACTGTCAGGCTCCAAACCCATCAAAGCCAAGACACTTTTCTCAATATCATCATGATGCTGGTCGGGATCGTGCGATTGCTGCTCGTGTTGGTTTTTTGATGCCGATGAGGAGGATGCAAAAAAGCTTTTTCGGTTGCCTTGTTTCTTTACGATTCCCCACACCACAGACCCATCACTCATTTCGCGCAGTTCCAAACCTTCAAGACACGCATTCCTATCATGGTTTTCGTCTTCTTCATTATCGTCGTCAGCTTTTTTGTCGAGGGCAAATTCGCTCACACTTTCCAGACGCCATTTTTTGTTGTTGTTCATGTTGCTACTATCCTTGGTAGGGGTGGTGGTGATCACTGAGTTGGCGTTCCTTGCCGTTGAGGGGAGTTGTTGCTTTTGTTGATTGGGATCTTCCACTAATCGCTTTCGTCGTGAGGTTTGTCTTGTCAATTTGGTGGCAGTAGCATATTCAACGGTTGTGGCGGAGGCATCATCCATCATTGTATCATGAGAGAACCGAAGATCGTCCTCGTCATTATCATCGTCCCCTTGGCCAATTTTCTTCTTCGGAGATCTGTCTTTGGGTGCTGGGATCGGTGGTAAATGTCCATCTTTCATGAAATCTAAAGCGTCCGGTTGCACATAAATAATCGTTCGACGAATTACTTTGTTACGTTCCTTGGGCGATGATGCGGTGGAATTAGTAGTATCATCCATTTCTTGCTGGTCCATGGTCTTGTCATTGGTTTGCTTGGTGGGTGTCTTCTTTTGAGAGCGACGTGATCGGGCTTTGGCTAGTAGATTGGTCAAAAGGCGTACACCACCAGTTGCTGATGTTGCTGTATGTGTGACCTCTTCAGTTGTGTCATCCACACCGTCCATGGCATCCACTTCGATTTTTGATGATTCGGAAACTGTCGGTGTTTTTTCCTTGTTTTTACTGGCAAGTTTTTCCTTTTTGACAGACGCATCATGATGAATCACTGCCATGGCTGCCTGGGACATGGTTGATGCTGCGTTGCTGTTGCTGCTGCTGTTGGTGTAGGTGTTGCTGTCCGTCGATGATCCCACGTCCTGGCCAACTTGATCCTCTTGTTGTTGCGGTTCCGGTCGCTGTTGTTGTTGCTGCTGCTGTTGTCGCTGACCCACAGTACTGAGATTCCGCATGAGACCCCTGAAGCCACCTTCACTTGTTGTACGTGACGATCGACTTGCTTGACGTAAACTTCCAAAAAGTCGCAATTTGGGTTTCTTGTTTTGATCCACAGGTGGAGGTGATTTTGTCGATGGTGCTGGTTTCAAGTCATTTTCGGTGGCATCGTCACTGCTGGTCTTGGTAGTCTTTACATACGTTGGTGCCTTTTTCCATGGATCGTTTCGACGGGCTTGGTCACGAAGCGTATCCACACTCATCGACTTGCGAGGTTTTGGTGCTAATGAGGAAGATGAGGCAGTGTCAATCTGTGTATTCTTGCTTTTGTTGGCCGTTTGTTTGAGATGACCAGTGATCCATGAAGGTTTTTTCTTGAGGGTAAAAGCAGATGCAGATGTGGAAGGTGACAAAGAAGTTGGCGTAGCCTTGATATTCTTGGTGTCATTGTCTGTAGTTGTAGATGAATTTGAAGAAGCTGATTCGGAGGATGACAGTGACTTCTCTCGTCGAGGAGATGCAAAAGAAGAAGGATCAGAAAGAGAAGGAGATAAAGGGGCTGCATCGTCCAAAGAAGTATCTAAATATAAACAAAGATGTTAGAGGATCTATTGATTGATTGAATATTTTAATGTTTCACTTACTGTTAGATGACTTGATAGGGGAAGGTTGATCCTTCAATTTTTGTAGCAAAATTGAATGTTTTTTGATTGAGTCAGAAGAGATGGAGAGTCGTGGGATTGGGCCAGCCAGATCATTAGAAGTTTCCATCACGGTTATTGTTGTACCATTGTTCTTGTCCTTGTCCGTATCCTTCGAAGACTCGTTTTCTTGTTGTGTTTGACGGGATTCAGTCGTTGTATCTGGAGTTTCTGATAATGGCGCTGACATGGAGTCGAATTGTGGTGAATCTACCGGTACCGAAGGTAATGCAGGCATAGGTGGTACTGGGGGAGCAGGTAAAGAGAATCCATCATCAAGGGAATGCTTTCTTGCCAATAGTTTATTCAGTTCTTGTTCATCTTCTTCGGTCAAGATCATCCGACTTTGGCGTGTTTGTAATACTGAGAGACGGTTGGCATGAAGTTGGCGTGCAAATGACTGTAAATCAAATCGAGACATGGCTTTTTGGGATCGGTGTCGGCGACTGTATCGTTTTGATTTGGGGCGGCGAGCTGCAGTTGTGTTGGTGTCATTATTGTTTGTGCCACCATTCATTTCTGATTCTGCGAAGTCCTTGAAAAAGTAGTCCTCGTCGGGTTCAGAGTAGTCATCGTTCAAGTAGTCATCATAGTCATTGTAGCCATAGTCATTTTCCATGTCGTTGTACATGTTGTTGTCGACTGAGCCCCCTTCGTCTTCTTCGTCTTCTTTGGCCTCTTTGCCTTGAATAGAGTCCAAACCTGGTGTTGAAGGAGGTGTTGAAGATATACGTGGCGAAGACTACAATAAGACGAAATAAACTGTCAGGATACAATATAAAACGACCATGACCTTATTTTAAGCATACACTTGCAGGTAACTT
The DNA here is from genome assembly GCA_002105175.1 of Absidia repens. NCBI lineage: Eukaryota > Fungi > Mucoromycota > Mucoromycetes > Mucorales > Cunninghamellaceae > Absidia > Absidia repens. The sequence goes on along the minus strand of MCGE01000025.1, from coordinate 380,737 downwards.
ACAGTTGACATAAGAGCGTGTTGATCTATAGATTGATATTGAGAATCATTGTCAACCTTGTCTATCAAAGAAGGTTCTAATTTGTGGGTCAAGTGGTCCATGGTATAAATAGCAGAGGAAGTTTCCACTGTTGACATGTTACAAGGAATAAGAGAAAGATAAATAGAAAAAAAAGTAAAAAAATGAAAGGAGGTACAAAAAATGAGCTAACAAAAAGAAAAAAGTTACACAAGTTAATAAAGCGAGAAAAAAAAAGCTGGGACTTGATAAGCCAATGAGCATCGAGGATTTCCTGTCAAGGTACATCAAAACGTGGTTGCTCATTGGCCAACTTTTTTTTTTTTTTTACCCCTCCATTATATATTGGAAGAGCATATTCATAAAACCTGAATGTGGTTTAGTCAAATAAAGGCTAGTGCCATTCATTGTATCTCTAATCCATGATGGTATCAAAAAAAAAAAAAAAAAAAGATGATGATGGAGAGTTGATAATCAACAACAGCAATGTTCAACAGGTGTAACTGGTTCAAAATGGCAATTTCGGCTTCCCCTTCACTATGCCACAATGGAAGCGGACATTGAAATAATACAAAGATTCATATCGCTTTGATTTTCTGGCCAAGGCCAAATTAAAAAAAGACCATCATTGAAGTCTGTGCGTCATAGATCATTTGAAATATCATGATATTTATTTTAAGTTTTGTGCTTTTGGTTTTATATATATTATAGAAATAATAGTATAAAATAAAGGTAGATTAGACTACCCCTCATCGATCCCTTCTCTTAGTCTACGGTAATGATCATGTGGAGAGTTAAAAAAGAAGAACAATGAAAATGAAGATAAATGATTCGTTAGATAGCCACTGAACAAGCGATCTCTCTTGTCTCTCATGTGAAGAGGTCCCAGTACCATCCCAGCGTGACACGTGCCTTGTTTGACATGTATCATTTTCACTATATACTTTTACGTCCTTTTGTCCCTTGTCACCAACGTTAACTTTTTGTTTGACGACTTGAGGCTAGTAAAAAGGCTGGCACGGCGGAGTTGACCTAGATTTTTTCACATGCTGACAAAAAAGATAGATAAAAGCACTTTTTGGCAACTGAGTTTTTTATATTTTTTATTTTTTTTTCTTTCTTTTTTTTTTTTTTCTTTATTATTATACATATAATGGCTTTACTTGGTTCAAAAAATAAGAAGAAACCTTCTCCTTCTACACCAAAAACTTCTTCTTCAGCCACTACCACTTCTAATCATAAAAACAACTCTACCACTATATACCCTCACCAGTCTACTTTATTATCACGCTTACCACCTAATGCATCTACACCTACTGTCTACCATCAACATCAATATAGTACACATTTGTCTAATCATACAAGTCCTTCACTTTCTGACCATACACAATATCAACAACAGTCTTATCAATCAGCCGGCGCCTCCTCCCTGATTTCTCCCTTTGACAGTCCGACGCCAACCCCAAGCACTTCTTGGACCTCTGAAATGTCTGCTTTTGTTGATAAGCTTCGGGACGATGCCGCTGCCATTGTTGGCTCCACCAAATATCAATCTCAGCAACAAATTTTACAAGCATCTCCCTTGGACCGGCGAAGCGTATCTCAAGGAATGAAGCTGGTGGCGATTGCTGCTGATGAATATGAAGAAGGGAATGACGATGTGGCTTTAGATGTCTATCTCTCTGGTATTGATAAAATACTGATGGCCTTACCAAGTAAAGTATTATCAAATTTTTTTATGGGCAATTATTTGTTTATATTATAGTTTTATTTGTTATTGACTCCGTCTTTTTATTATTATTTTTATTATAGACAAAACTGATCCCAGAACCAAGATGGCCTTGAGGGAAAAATTACAAAGGTAAGAAAAATGAATATTCACTATTATAAGAGTATGATCTGACTTTTTTTTTTTTTTTTTTTTTTTTTTTTTTTTGCAATGAATAGTGTGGAAGAGCGTGTTGGCATTTTGAACCTTGCAATTCAATATAAACAATTACCAAGTATTAATCTCGACTCTCGGAATGAAGATGATGACATCAACGACTCGGCAACCTTATCCGAACAGTCAACCACCACCACGACAACAACGACAACCACCACATCGATGTTTTCGCGTATATCAACAACCATCAACACCATCAGCTCCATTGGATCGACCACAGTGAAAGCTTGGGAAGCAAACAATGCGGCTATGCAAACCTACGATCATCAAGATCCAATCCAGCGATTCAAGCGGTTCGGTCGGTTTGTGATAAATACAAGTGTTACCTGTGCTGTGCTGATCAAACAATCTCCTATACCTGGTAAAAAAAAAAAAAATAAAATAAGTAAAAGCATAAGTAATTTAAATCTCATTTTTTTTTTACCATATTCATAGATATTATTGGCCTGATATGTAGTTATCTATCTCATCTTCTATCTTACCTGGATCATCAATATGAAGTACGAGAAAAAATGCAGTGGGCAGGTATCGAATGCGTCAAAATGCTGTTGGCTGCTGATGAACACTATCATTTACATGAAATTGCTTCGGAAACTATCTACATGTTGATAGCTGCTAGTCTCAAAGCTGCTGTAGCCTTCAAGGAAAGTCCAAGTTACCGTTACTCGGGGTCCTCTCCAGCGGCTGTTGTCTCTTCTTCTTCAAGAACAGAAAGCCATGATGTGGCTCAAATAGAATATCAAGATTCGTCCTCTCCTCCTCCACCACCTGTATCTGGTTCTCGACTACCTTGGATTCTCTCTGGTTGGTACTAGTTGGTTTTAGTTTTAGCTTTAGTTTTTCACTTTGTTATACCACGCTTATACATTTTTTTTTTGGACATCGTCTTACCATCTTTTTTAGACACATATATTCCCCATTTCTTTTTTCCCATTTGTATACTTCCCCGCCTCTGATCTTCCTCCACCCCCCAAACCCCACTTTTTTTTTTTTTTTTTTTGATACTCTCCCTTTCTTATGCATGGTGTTTTGAATTAATACAGTAGTATGTATGCATTCTTTTATATCAGTACCCTTCTTCATTTAATAAATTACATTGTGAATAAATGATAGGATCCTTGTCCCCTTTTTATTCTTTTTTTTCGCTGATTCTCACGATTGCTGGATTGCTAATAAAATTTTTAGCTTTAGCTTTATCTTTTTTTTTTTTTTGATTTTTTGGTTGGGGTAAAAAAAAAAAAAAAGTGCCACAGTGCCCCCTATATAAAACATCAACACAAACAAACAAATGAGCATGACATTGAAGGAATGAGTTCTGTAAAAAGAAATGCCTTTATTTGAAAAAGATACTAGGAAAATCTCCATCAAAAATATAAGACAGACTATGGCTAATAAATCTAAGGTATTCTACTTCTAACCATGGAGAATCGATCAACATTGTCCAATGTATACTTGATAGGTGCCTTGCCCATGACATTGTCAGATGGATCGTTTAAATATTTTTTCAACTGTTGTTTGTATTCCTTTGAAAGAGAATATTAAAAATGGGTTAGATCATGTGCATCAACCCCCCCCTCCCTTCTCCTTTCTTCTGATCAATTTTTACCTCTTCGGATTTGTTCATTTCTTGCATTTCCTTGTCTTTTTGAGCATCCACTTTTTCTCGCTCTTCCATACTAGCATATCTTTTGTAGGCAAAGCCAAGGAGGGTCATTCCAACAAGTACCTTTAGAGCAAGCAATCTATAAAATAATTCAAGATACATAAAATGGAGTCATTTGAGTTCCTTTGTTTTTCGATGCATGACGAGCTCCACCCCGCAAAAGGAAACTTACATGACGGCAATCACCAATACTAGAAGAGCCCATGTCATTATTCTGACTGTCTTGTCCAATCCGCGTTCCAGCCACCCACATTGAACCATGGACAATACTACCAATTGAATTCTTGCTGGCAGTAATCTACTGACTGTGCCTTGATGATCCATCAAATAATTCAACAGGCCATTGGTAATCATCGAAGCAACGGAGGATGAAGATGCGTTGGTACCATTTCCAGCAGATGAAGATGCCATAATGGATGATGAGGATGGTTCACCATGATGACTCGACATGAATATCATTGGTAATAATTGCTGCATCATCCGAATCGCCTATGCCAATACATATATAATGTATATATTAATTAAAAATCAATCAATATAAATAGATGAGATCTAATCCCTACTTACCATACATGCCAACGGAAGAGAAGGAAATCCAATACGTCGAGAAACAACGGGTGATTGATCGATAAAGGCATTCTTTTTCCCTGCAGAATGTCTTCCTGGACTTCCTACCACGAGGTCCTTGCACAAAACATCAATGTATTTGCTGTAAATAGAAGGTCGTATTTGATTGAATTTGGTGATAAATGCATGCTTGATCCAATCCACCATCAGCTCCGAAGCAATCACCATCACTACAGGCGTCATCAATGTATTTAATGAAGTAGTTGCTGGTAGTTTGAAGAGTGGCACAAATGTCGAGGGTAAAATGGATGAAGGCGATGAGTCGGAGAGTTCTACCACGTTTCGTAAAGTAATAATCATCAAATAGGTGCTTTGCTGGAATCGTTCGACAATATCTATTTATTAAAATAAAGAGGTCCTGGTTAGCATAATCACTTTTCATCCAATGTCTGCATGTGTGTGTTGTTGTTGTTGTTGTTTTTTGGCATTCTTTACCGCTGCAACTAAGTTGAAATAAATTTTCCCTTTCAAATTTCTTGAATACCGATTGTTTGATTTCAACAAACTGATTGGAGATCAGCAGCGTCAATAGAGCATTGGAATAAAAGTTGATGGCGACATTTAACGTAATCATTTGGAAGAAGAGTACTGCGGTATGAATCAGCATATATCCACACGCCATCAGGAATAAAGTAATCGGTTTCAATTGTCGTTTTGCATAACTTGTTGCACTACTACCCCCACCATTGCTGCTAGAAGATGACACAGAAGAGGCTGACCCCAGGGTTGATTTGAGAAAAGTGCATCCAGTATATCCACACCGACAGAGCAGCATAATTTGTCACATACTTCCAAAACATTGAGAACCACATAGAGTTTCAGTACAGCCTGGCCACGAATAGAATGATATAACCGAGAAGGATCCAAGGAAGACATCATCACACAGGTAATCAAGATAAGGAGACCTTTCAACAAATCACATTTTTGTGATGGCCGTAATCGCATATATCTACATTGCAGTCAGAATCTGTCAGTACCTGTGTTCCCGTCACCACCACTACCCCTCCCCTCCTTTTTTTTCGATGCGCGTGTGTGTATATGTACCTTCCACCATTTCGGTTCCAAAGCATTTGGATGTTGTCATAAATATAACAAATGTAATGATAAAAAGCCAGCACAAATCGTAATGGTAAGATCGTAAACGTGTATAAAAAGGAATCCAAACATACCACATAGCCAAACCCCATCAACTGATATAAATAAATAAAAAAAAGGTGAGTTTCCCATCATATCATCATCATCATATGATGGCTTACTTTTTCAAGTGAGCTTGGTACCGCCAAAAAATTGGTCACCCGTTCCCGTTTGATTTCTTGCGCTGTATCAAAATCCGCCACGGTCAGTTCGTCCCGAAGATAATCCCAAAATGACATGGACGGTAAACCATAACTATCTTGCCTACTGTTATTATTGTTGCCGCTATTAGGACTAGAAGGAGAGTCTTGCTGTTGCTGTTGCTGCTGCTGTTGTTGCTGTTGCTGTTGTTGCTGAGAGTGAATTAGTGTTGAAGGTGATAACGGTGGGGAAGAAGGCGATAGTGTCGATGGTGTATCAGGAGAAGGAGAAGGTAATGAAGTCTTTGTGAAGTGGCTGTAAGACTGGTGCATCGAGGACTGGTCAATATGGATAGGTTGTGGCTGTATAGGTGCTGTTGGTGTGGAAGGAACGGATGCTGTCGTTGTAGCTCTTGCTGTTGCTTCTGTCATTATTATCGGTAGTGAAGTGGATGGTACTATTTGTGGAGCTGGAGGATGATCATGATTATGAACTTGTTCAGAGCGTTGAAGAGATTCTAGCGGAAAAGAAGATAAGGACGACGTTGTTGAAGATGTGGCAGTGGTGGATGGTACAATATGTTCAGTGATGTCATCCCAAAGTGGTGAATGGATAGATCCTTGTGATTTGCGAGATGAGTGATTATGTTGGTGCCTTTTCTTCTTTTTTCCGTGAGATGCTGGTCGCGAAGGAGGACTGTCTAATAATTGGAAGCTGTTGGGGCTCTGAATCAAGGTTGCCGGGACGGAGGATGACCTGGTTGTTTTTGCTGTTGTCTTTAGTCTGTCATGATTCATTGATCAAGGTTGTCTATATACAGAGTGATTTTTAAGGTATGGGGAAGGGAAAGAGTTTAACAGAATTAAAAATTCTGTCTGTGCACTATTTTTTTTTTTTCTTATAGTTTTTTTGTGAGGCCGATTTTCGACGATTTCAACCAATGATCTTGAGCCGACTCACCTTTTTTTTTTATCACATTTGGACAGATTCCATTCCCGCTGTCGCAAAACAAAGAGCTGCATTATTTTGATATATTTTTGGCACGTCTATTCTACTCCTGAATATATATACATTCATTTTTTGAATATAAATAAATAAATTTCCCTGCCCTGAATTATATAAAGATAGGGAATGTCGTATTTGATGCTCTCTGACGTAGAAGTACCAGGTAACATATAACCTAGGGAGGAATTTGGCCAAGAAATTTTTTTTGCTCAGATTATGTTTGAACCTCATAGCATGGTGCAGTTCAGCAAAAACCTAAAATAAACCTTAAATGTTGCCAAATTTTGTCTTTGTTCTTTCAATTACAAACAATTTGTCTACAGTAGAGGCCCACAAGAACGATATCGACCATCAAAGGAAATTGCATTGTTATTGTGAACAATATTGCTATTATACTGTGCGTATCCATGCTATATATAACAAAAATGCGGCCTTATGGGACCGTCTTATATCTTTTGTTTTGTTTTTTCATCGAAATTAAAAAGGTTATCGACAAAAATCGGGGTAATGGTCAGCACGCCCATCAGCGAGAGGCCGCGTTTTCAAATCCCGCCCACGTGGATTTTTTAAAAAAAATTTTCCTTGTCTTTCATTTCTTTTTCCCTTCACGATTATTACGTGTATGTGGCTGTGGTAATATTAGATTAGGGTCAGGATTAGTTTAGAAGGGTTTTTAACTTAGAGATTACAAGATGCATGGGGAAACACTTTCATTTTGGATTCAGGATTTGGGACCCCCATCAGCTGGCTGATTAGATTCTTCACTAGCTTATTTTAGTACTAGTTTGTCCACATATTGTGTATACGTCTGGATAAAGATCTTTCCATGTCTTGTCTGCATTGTATAGTACAGTAAAATACAGTATATTGGATCCCTTTTTACAATTGCAACTTGAGATTAGTTTTGAACATATTCAGGTCCGCTAATAGTCTCCTTTATGCTACCTGCAATAGATCCTTTGTTATTGATGTGCCATGCTGGCTTAGGTTAGGCCGGGCGGTTTTTCGTTTGGCGATTTTATTGTTTTTACTGTGTTTCGTCAGTATTTATGGCTTCCCTGACGACGGTGTTGGTGCAAAGTGGGTGCCGTTAGTCCGTATTTATTATCATTGATGAGGAATATGACTTGCTCGGCATCATACTAGGGATTTTTGTGCGCTAGGTTTATATATAAAAGATATTTGTTTTTTCATTATCTTTTTTTTTTTAAAAAAAAAGTACCGTTATTCGCATCACGTTATTCCACTGTCAATAATCAATGGTTTGCAAAAAAATTAGTTATTCCGCGTATCGTTAATGTGGGCTTCTACAGTACTCAGTATTGGGGAGAGATTGTTGACATGTGGGTTTGATAAACTGAGGGTTCCCCCACCATTTTGTATCGCAGTAGATGGCTCCCTGAGCCTTAAACTGGCTTCAGCATGATGCCTCATTTTTACTTTTATTATACCACATGCAAAATAAATAAATAAATAAATAAAAATAACAAGATGGATATAAGCAGTATGTCCAGTTTAGTGAAGATTATGCTAACAGCACGGTCAAAATTGACTGATATGAAAGGTCAGAGCGGAATTACGTCACACGTTCTATAATGATTGACCTAGACCTGTCGACCAACCTCTCGGTCTCAAGGGGAAAGAGAAAGAGGCATAAATAAACTAACAAGTAGTGCACCATGCTCTATAAATGTGGGTTCACGCGCAGCATAATTTAAATTTATTTGTATAACTGATTTAGTAGGAATTTGACTATCTTTGACAAAACCGTCAACGAGTTCCTTGAGCAGGGGGTGAAAGTAGTCATAGTGGGTGAATTGGAAAGTGTATGTGTCGTTGGACACTCACATGACAGCTACAATAGTGGCATTGTTCAATATGTTTATTATCAAATGGGTCATAGTATATAAATAAAAATGCATATTTTATTGAATCATACGGATGGGTACTAAAATAAAATTGGAAAGGCCCATAGTGTCAAAGGAGTCAGTGGAGGAATCTATTGGAGGAATGAGAGAGACTAAGGTGAAATACAAAGAATGGCCAACACTAATCTGAAGGCATAATTACAAAATGAAAGATAATATAATGCACTAACGACAAGGCATGAGAATAACGAAAGGGACATCACCTTTTATTAAAAACTCATCAAACGATCAACACCAATCCAACGGGATTCATGATTAGTAAAACAAGGAATATATTTTGTAAAACATAATAGAGACTAATGGGACATATTTCATTGAAATAAATAAAATAGACATATTTTATTCAGATATAGACACAAACTACGAACATACTGATACTAAACTAAGCCAATGGAAACTCCAAAAATCCCAACTAATGGTGGTCCTAAATCCTGAATCCAAAATGAAAGGGTTTCCCCATGCATCTTGTAATCCCTGAGCTGAAATCCCTTCTAAACTAATCCTAATACTATTGTAAGTGCAACATGACACCATAGAAGTTGATTGGTGAAGAAAAAATGAAAGGGAAAAAAAATCAAAAAGAAAGAGTGCCGAAAAAATCAAAAAGATGGGGAGTACAAAATAAATATTTCACGTGGGCGGATTTTAAAATATTCGTAGGTGTCGTGAGGTTTGGTTTATGATTTTTTTTTAATTCTTTGGCACCTGTTTTTTTTAAAAAAACAATCATGCTTCCGTCCTTAGGATTATTTAAAAATATACAATGCCCTGCCTTACCTCACTGCAAGCGCCCTACATGTGTGTTTTCCCATAAAAAACAGCAACAAAAGCAACAACAACAACAACAACAACAACAACAAAAAACATCTTCCACATCTGCGTCTTCATCAACAGCAAAACAACATCCTACCACGACCTCCTCATCTGTCAAACGCCCGCTACCTGCTAGAAATACCAGTGACAAGGCAAAACTACCCAAAATCAGCAGCTCCAATGAAGGAAAGGCTGTTCGAACCAGAACGCCCCTAGACACCAGCACAACTGCACAAAGCAAGGATCCTTTTCATCGCGTTGCTCATACACCTACGGTATGCACCCCCCCCCCTCACATACACACATATATATCACTCATTATAACACTTACGTCTTTTTTTTTTTTTAGTTTTCAGGACCACTCACCATCAAAGCGGACATCTCATCACACACGGCGCTCAAAATACGACAAGTCATTACTAACAAGCTTTACGAACAATACACCAGAATATACCCGTCATCTAACGCTGGGGATCCTCAATTCGCCGCCAAACGTACGCAAGAACATGAGCAGAAGATCTTGGATACGACAACAAACACCGCAGGATATAAACAACAGGCCATGTCAGCACTGATGGAATTGAAAAAGGAAGCCGTTGTGACAGAACCATTGCCATCACCATCGCCACCATCAACGTCGTCTATACCAGCAGCAGCAGCAACAACAACAACAACAAGTGTCAGTACCACCTCACCGAAACCCCAATCACTTGAGCTACGTGGAAAACAACAAATTACAGGTGGCGGCGACTGGCGATCCACATGCCCGATATTAGCGGATCCATCTTACCTCGCCAACCTTGTCTTATCAGCAACACAATTGGATGCCATGCATTACCCTCCCATCGCTCTCTTGGATATCCCGGCTCCTGTGACTACTACCACAAAAGGAAAAGGGGCGGTCCAATCGGCCCAACAGCAGCAAACGTGTGACCGGTGCAAGAAGACGTACTTCGTCAAGGCGATCCTGGGCGCCAAAGATGCGACGGCTTGTGTTTATCACCCCGGACGACTGCGGGTATCGAAAAGCTTTGGGGAAAAACAACGCAGTTATACCTGTTGTGATGATCCATTGGGGACCACTGGCTGTGAAAAGGGACCACATGTATTTAAAGGTAAACAAACGATCAAGAAGCAAAACAGAAATATGTAGAAAAGAAACTAAACTCATTACCCCTTCGTTATCTTGTATGTGTGTTGTGGTGGGAACAATAGATGAAAATATGGAAAAAATGCATACTGCCATTCCTTTTGTCACGGTACCTGAAGGATCTACGAACGCAAAGAAAAAAGAAAGACTACTGGCATTAGATTGTGAAATGGGGTACACGACGATTGGTATGGAACTGATTCGACTGACGGTGATCAATGCCAATTATGAAATGGTGATGGATGAACTGGTGCTTCCTTCTCATATGGTGATTGATCTGAACTCAAGGTATAGCGGCATCCAAACACTGGCGGGTGTTCAACACAATTTGACTTCGATCCGACAAGCGCTTTTTGATAGAATGGATCAAAATACTATTTTGCTTGGACATGGATTAGAAAACGATCTCAAGGCATTACGGGTAATACCATTCGCAAAAAAAAAAAAAAAAAAAAAAAAAAAAACCCAGCAACCAGGACATCAAGTACATCAAGGAAAAAAAAAACACTAACTAAACATTTTTCTTTAAACATAATAGATCATTCATGATAAGGTCATTGATACTTCACAGGTATACTTCTTGTCAAGTTGACAATGAAACAATCATAAGACTGACGTTTGTTTTCTTTATTATAGGTATTTCCTCATCCTCATGGTCTTCCTTACCGATATGGTCTTCGCGTACTAGCAAGCAAATATCTGTCCAAGTTTATTCAAGAAGGCTCGGATGGCCATGATTCCTTTGAAGATGCAGCGACGTGTTTAGAATTAGTTTATTATCATCATGAATCATTATTGAAAAAAAAATAAAAAAAAAATCCATAGCTTTTTTGCATCATCATCAGCATCATTTCTTCTGTCCTTTTAGTTTGATAAGAATATAGTGTGATTTTTTATTTGCATGAATGGATTTACTATTACTATCATCAAAAGGGGACGTCGAATGAGTGAAGGGAAGATAATGTGGATGTTGGTAAATAGATCAATAGAAAATAGGTGAAGAAAATTTGGAGAATGAGACGATGGAGACATGGTTCTTTTTTAGAAATGAATATCTAAACATGGGATCTTTATTTCTGTCACTAAATAAGCTCTTCTGAGATTTCCATATTACTAAGTATCATACAGCGTTTTTTTTTTTTTTTTTTTTTTTTTGATTTACATATAAAAGTCATGATTTTTTTTATTTGTATAGACGTTTATAAAGTAAATGAGAGGAATGGGGGGGGGGAGTGAATGATCATGCAGAGAGAAAAAAAAAAGCAAAAGCAAAAACAAAATAAGAGACGATGGACATCGTGTATGTGATAAAAAAAAAAAAAAAAAGGGAGAGCATGGTGGAAGGTATACTATGATAAGACCACTAGTACTATACTATTAAGTGAAAAAGTGAGAATGAAGGGAGGAATCAAAATCGGGCTCTTTTTTTTGGGGGGAGGGATTCGAGGATGTATGGGTATTGTCTTGTTTTACACCATGCCTTTGTCTACATAGTCTTTGAATTGAAAAATAGAGTTGAAAGCGCAAAAAGGATGATCCAATAGTTCCAGAGCTGTAGGTCGATACGTGGGGTCACTGAAAAAAAAAAAAAAAGATTAGTTCTGGGGAATGCAATGTACCAATGGGAGGGAGGGAGAGGGAGACTTACATTGTAAAGCATTTTTTCAAAAAGTCTTTCGCCACATCCGAAGCGTGTTCTGGCATATCAGGGGCATTATGGTGACCAAGCTATTTTCAAGAACATAACGTGCAAATGTAGTGTTATTATATTTATGTATTTTCTTTTGTTTTGTAGACTAACATTGACTTACGTTGTAAAGTGTGGCGATTTGATTGAAGGTCATCCAAGGTCGCTGACCCGTAAACATTTCAATCACAGTACAACCCAGACTCCAAATATCCACTTTGGCACTATAAGGCTCGTTTTTGACTACTTCAGGTGCCATCCTACACAATATGTGTGTGTGTGTTTTTGAAAAAAAAAAAAAAATCAGTATGCCGCAAATACACGTCCATAATGTACCATAATACATGTATTACCAATAAACCGATCCACTAAGGGACATTCTTGAATTCTGATCATACACCTCAGCGTAGTCGTTTTTCTTGGACAAGCCAAAATCCGAGATTTTACACACGCCATCGGCCTCGACGAGAATATTGGCGGCCTTGATATCACGATGAAGGATATGTCTCGAGTGCAGGTACGCTAGGCCCTGACAGACTTGACGAGTAAAATGGCGGACCAAAGGTTCATCAAAGGCACCATGCACGGCCAATCGACTTGCAATGTTCCCACCGGCCACATATTCCAAAAAGATATTGACCACCGCTTCTTGTTCATCAACACCATACCCAAGGTATTGCACAATGGTTTCATGGTCTAAGTCCCGCAGCATGGCAATTTCACGGTAAAGCGCATTCACCATATCGTTCTGATGCACATCTAAACGATCCGACTTGGTGCGTGGGATTTCGACCTGTTTCACAGCAATCACTTCACCCGACACGACGTTAAAGGCTAAATACACACGACCAAAGGAGCCTTTGCCTATCAATTTTCCCCGAATCCATTGGACATCACCACCATTGTCGTTGTTGTTATGGTTCAGATCTTTTTGTTGTTGTTGTTGTTGATGATGTTGATGATGTTGATGTGACATGCTGATTTGTTCCTTGTTGAATCGACCTTTTGGCTTAACTTCGACAACACGCTGACCCCAGAGTTTGGTGCTTTTTCGTCGCATCATGGTACTACTGGCTTTGCTTGATTTGGAAGTATTTTGTTTCTTTGTTGAAGGACAAGATGCAGCGGCGGAGGGTGGAGAGGGAAATGATTCGTCTGTTGTCATTAAAGACGTGGTGGTTGGATCGACTTGACGGTGGCGCTGTAGTCTTGAATATTTTTTGCTTGCCTCCCGAGCCAATACCCGAATAGACTTTGTATGACGACGCAACCTCGGTGCTGAAGTAATAGGTGGTAATGGTGCTGACGGAGCGGTCTGTGACGACGAGGTCGGCGAAGTTTGATCATAATGATGAGATGGGTAAAATGAAGATGGTGATGAAAGGGGGGTTTCATTTTCTTGCTGAGAACTGGAAGTGAGAGCTAGTGCTGGTGACGTGACGATGACTTCCTTATCCAAATCATGGTCGTCAAAATACATGTCCATGTTTTCACATACAACTTCCGCAGGAGGCCTTTCACCCCAAAATTGGTCGTCATTCATCGCTGCCGATGGAGCTAAAGAGGAGGTGCTGACATCGCCATTGTTGCTGTAACCCGGCCGAGGTGGTGAATTGGATGGAGGTGATGGTCCAGTTTCGGTAGGTGGAGGTTGCGCATAGCCATTCATAGGCGTCAAATCAGTGATTGGATTGGCGGACGTAGGTGTCATTGGATGAATCATGTCATAGGTATCCGTCAAATTGTTGGTAGCACGAGGTGATGAAGCATAATCCATGTTTTGGTTTCCTTTTGGTGGTATCGCCCACAACCCTGTCATTGTATTGCATACCGAGCTAGAGGATAATTGTGTCGGAAGTTGGGGACTGTGATGACATTTCAGGGGCTCTGCAGTAGAAGAGGACAAAGGTTGCTCATAGTTACCGTTTCCATAAAGCGTTGGTGATGGTGGTGGTGGAGGATCGGAAAGCTGAATACCAACAAGTGATCCATCAACTTTAAGACGTGAAGCAGAAGCTGTGTGGCGGCACAATGGCCTTGGTCGACACTTTGTCCTTGCCGGTGAATGTTTTAGAATAGGTGTAGTAAAGAGATCATTTGAATGATTGGAGGAACGCAGTAGCCTACATAAAAAGTAAAAATAACGAGATCAATACCATTATCGAAGTTAGTCTCTCTCTCTATTTTTTTTGTTACCATACTTACTTGTGGGTACAGGGAGATGATGATGCTGAAACATCCAAAGGAGAGTGGCCTAGTTCCGGAGTAGATAGAGCATGTGCTGAAAGACTGTAGAGGCCGACCATGCTTGTATTTGAAGACGAGGAAGAATATTGGGCTACCAAGATACGATCGGATGCAGAATGGTCGGCAATAGAGCAAAGGTACATCAAAGCTTGATCATTCAAGGGGGTGCCTATTTTGTCAGTAAGGATAAGATGAGGATTTTTTCGACATTGACGTATTGTATGATCTTTTTTGACTTACTTGAATCATCGCCGTTTTCATGGAAATACCGATATTCATCATGATCCCCCGACAAATTCATCCTTTTTAAAATATGATCCTTCAATTGATCGACACATTGGATATGCTTCACGTTTAAACTGTACCAAGTTTCCTTGTCCCCAGTGATTTGTATTCGTTGATCAGTCTAAAATATACATATTTAGAAATAAAGTCATTAGTAAATATGTATTATATTATATGACTGCCCCGCTCGTCACTTTTGAAATATGCCCCTTACCTTTTTTTGCTGTGGATTGGAAACCACGGGCGGCAAGACCACACCGATAGATGCACTGTTTCCATCATTGGTTAGAATTTGTTGATGGAGTTGGTATCGTGATTGATTGAGATTGTTGCATGTGCTGGTGGGACTTTGTTGATAAATTGAAGTTGGTGGTGCCGATGTTGATGCTGAAGTTTCGTTTACATTGTTGTTGCTGGTGCCATTAAATTGAGAGTAACTTGCCCAAAACTTGGATACTTTATCAGGAGTTGACGATATCCTAGTGGGTATAGATGGCTGTTGCTGGTGGTAATCAGAATTTGGATTTTGTTGATGTTGTAATATGTTGGAATCATAGTTCATGGATGAGATTCTTGGACTAATCAGAGGAGGTGATGCTTGACTACTACCGGAAGGTTGCTGAGAGGGTAGATCGCCTAGATCAGTATTAATGGGTGATAAATGTCTTCGGTGGTGATGCGATGTGGACACTGTCAGATTGGGATTGTTGGTATCATTTGTTTCTGATGACGAGGATTCATTGTCGTTGAGTATATTGGTGTTTGTTCTAGATAAGAAGGAATTCCGAAATTTGGTGAAAGCACTTTTCGGCGAATAGGACAATTTTGTTGAAGATTGATGTTTGTTGCTGCTACTATTTGGGGAATGCTTTGACGACGGGAAGTCAGACATGGATGGTGAAGATGCATCGTTGTTGTGGTAAAAATAATGATGATTGATTGAGGACGAAGATAAATCAGAGCCATGGCGTGAATGACAATGATGTTGAGGTCGTTGATGCCGATATGCTTGCTGTTGTTGTTGTTGAGTATGATCCATAGAATTGATTGTATTTGTATTTGGAGTTATTGATGTATCCGAATAGTCGCAGTAGTCAGTTGTTCGTGACGTACTAGAAGGAGTTGCTGGAGAATTGCTTGTTGGTAAGTGGCTTGATGTTGGTGTTCCCGCAGAAGGTAAACTTGGACTTTGGTTGTCGGAATAGGAGCTGATTGTTGCAGGGAATGACTGTAAATTCGTGTTAATCGATATCTATAATAACATAGGTTAGTCTCATCAATCAATATTGGGCGGGGGATGTATGTATATCGTCTATTACGTTTGTGGATATAGTATTCATTTGATTAGAAGACACACCTAAAGCGCGGATGTCGTTCATAAGTCGCCGTCGATCCGCGTAAGTCGTTATTCGTCTTGGAAGGAGTTGAACTAGTTCAGCCAAAGTGATGTGGAAGAAGCGTTCACCGCATATATTTTGATCTGTTTAAGAAGAAGATGAGTATGTTCATAAAAATGGAAAAGAAATGTCAAGTTTAGTTTACCTTTGAATACATTCGCAATATGAGACCAGCCGTTTTCATTGAGCCAGGTGGTCACCTTGTCTTGGTCCCATAGATCAACAAAGTCATCATCATCTAAAGGAGTTTTCAAGTTCAATTCCGTTGGCTTGTCGTCTGACTTGAACATATAGTATAAAACCCTGGTCAAGAGGTGCAGTGTGTAAATCAAAATTGCGTGTTATGGGTATATCGGTATGGTATATATGCTTCTCTTTTTTCTACTGACAATGAGGCATTGGTCGTTGACCAAAAATAAAAAGAAAAAAAGAAGAAAATAAGAAAAGTTAGGGGCAAAGAAAAGAAAAAGAATATTATAAACAAGGGGAAGGGACGGTTTATTTATTCTTGAAGGAGGGACAACTTATGCGTGTGTGGTTGAATCAAAATTCTACTAATTAAGGAAAATCAGTGTAACCGAAAATCCATCCGACATCAATAAAACATAATACAATGAGAAAAAGAAAAAAAAACGCATTTTTATAGAAGATATATGTATATAAAATATAAAAACTAAAAAGACAACTATGTACAATATATAATGAATAGAATCAACTAATACTAATACTAATACTAATACTAAAACTAGTAAAAAAAGGGGGAGAGGGGAATAAGAGAAAGGGAGGGAGGAGAGTGAGAAAAAAAAAATCCAATCATTCTACATTACCAGCCAATGCAAGACCTTCACTGTACCATACAACCACACCTTTTCGTAGTTCATGCTGCCACAGTATGCCACGGTATTGAAATGTCCAAAAGCTCCAAAAGATAATCATCATGAGACCACCAGCAGCACTGACCAGCAAGAGTTGAAGGATATGACGGAATTGTAGCAAGTAAAGTAACGAATATCCATCATGTTTGGCCAGAGTAATATAGAGCAACCCCCAAAAGCTACCAGTTCCCAGAAGACACCAGATTCGAAAAGCCAATAATCGAATACTACCAGTTTGCCACCACTTTAGTGAATATTGCTGTTGTTGCTGTTGTTGCTGTTGTTGTTGTTGCGGTATTAGGTTTTGGTCAAGTCGTCCAACATACTCCCATACGAGAATTCCCCATGCGTTTCTACGTTCAAACATCAACAGCCAAAATAAGGTAGTCGTTGGATGAGACAAATCGATTACTAGTCGTTGACTAAAGACAAATACACCAAGAAGCCAGCCGGTCCAGAATAGCCATGTGCCATACACAACACAGTGTCGTTCCAAAGTCAACAGTTCAAAAATATGGGCCACCAAGTGTGTAATATGAAATGCAAAATGGAAAAAAACAAAAGCTGGTGGAAAAGTATGTGCCCAAGGTGGAGGATGTGTATAAAGAATATGTAACGATAGAAGTATGATCGCTAGCGTAAGGGTATAAGTTGTTGGTGTATAAGTAATGCGACTAGAAAGAAGAAGAATAAGGAGCGTTTAGTTAGTATATAATATCAACAGTAATTCAAGTTTGGAAGGTGTGATATTTCTTTTAACTAACATGGTACGAGTGCTTTTCAAAATGGGTATTTCACGATCAGGTTCAGATGTCCTTTGCTGTTCATATTGATGTTGTGTGTCTTCTTCTTGCTGCTGCTGCTGTTGTTGTTGTTGTTGTTGTTGTTGTTGTTGTTGTTGTTGTTGTTGTTGTTGTTGTTGTTGTTGTTGTTGTTGTTGTTGTTGTTGTTGTTGTTGTTGTTGTTGTTGTTGTTGTTGTTGTTGTTGTTGTTGTTGTTGTTGTTGCTGCTGCTGCTGCTGCTGCTGCTGCTGCTGCTGTTGCTGTTCATGCTCAAGTTGTTGAGCTCCGTCTACAAAATAATCGTGGATCCAAGAAATACGTTGTTTTTCGTCTGAATGGTATCCTTCATCCGTAGCATATGATTGTCGTGATGAGGAAGAGACTGACGACCGCCAATCACTGAACGACGAGTCGCAATATATGGACTCTGTTTTTGCCATTCAATCAATCAATATTTAAAGCGAAAAGGATAAAATAGATAAAAAATCCAAAAAAGTGAAAGAAAGAAAAGAAAGAAAGAAAGAGAGAGAGAAAAGATTGAAAAAGTACAGAAGGAATTTTTTTTTCAAAAATCATGTGAAAGCCAGAGAAGTTGAATTTTTTTGTCATGGCAGTCAACCCAATTGTTCCCTCATCGCTCTTTGACACTCATTTATACACCTTGTAACCCCATTCAAACCTAAAGCTAATCAATGTAAATGAGTACAATAATCTATAGTAGTGCACAGTGCACTAGATTACAATATAACCAATCAGCAAAATTAAACTTCACTACTGAAGCTTGAGCTTTTTTGATGGGGCTCATGAGGAAAGTGGTTGATGGTGTTTTAAATTCCCGCCACGGTCAAATCATATGAAATTTTACAAGTACTGTATGCTATATTCTTTAATGACAAATGAAAAAATAAATATTCCCATTTTCAAAGAATGATTAGAATCATTTACTTTTATGATTTTTGCTATAATTATGGTTATATGATTGTATCCAAAAAAAAAACCAAAAAAAAAAAAAAAAAAAAAAAAACATCGTATGTGATTTCAGTAACCACTTTATCGGTGTAAAGAATCCAAGTAGCGAGAACAGTACGAGGATCATTTGAATTACAGTTTTTCCATAGTCTCTTATCGTACTAATTTAAACTGGTGTCGCGCATGAAAAAAAAGAGATGTCATGTTTTCACAAAAAGGATGTCGGCAAAATCTAAATGTTCAATGCTTAATGACAGTGTCCACGGAGTATAAAAAAAAAAGGACAATTCTCTGGACAGTATTCTGGACAGTGTCCACGGATGTAAAAAAAAAAAAAAAGGACAGTGTCGTCTAAGTGTTAAAATAAAAAAATCCCTTTTCCTTTGTATAAGAATGCCTATCATTTTGAGGGAACAAACAGTGTGTATATTTTATTGTAAAGTGTATACGATTCTAATGCCGCTGAATTGACGAAAAGGGTTGAAGAAATGAAAGACGTTGATATATGTTATTTGCCCTCTACAAAAAAAAAAAAAAAAAAAAAAAAGAAAAAAAACATTAATCTACTTCCATGAAACGTGTTCTCACAATATTACCGTAAGAAATTTTCCAAATCTCTATAGTTTGTTGATAAACTTGCATAACTAAGTAGAACTAAACAAATATTTTTGTGACGCCTGATATAATTGAGCATGTTTAAAAAGTTGAATGGTTAGAATCAAGGTAAAATGCGTAAATGACTTTTTTTTCTTTTTTTTTTTTTTTTTTTTTTACCTTGAGTGTCACCATCCACATCTAGTTGCTTCAAAAGATCGTTTTTTATGATATCCATTCTATCATCAGTTCATTGGCATTGCACACCAACTTATTCATAAATATTTAGCCGCGAACATACTTTTTTTTTTGTGACAAGCTCAATACATTAGGACCAAGACTGAGTTTTTATTCCCTTTTACCTTTTATTACTATTATTATTTTCAAGGTCGTACTCCTGGTTCCTGATATCATATACAATGAAAATGCCTATATATTCATTATTAGCGCATCCACCTTATTTTTCATTATTATTATTTTCTCTGAAGTGCATAAATCTGATTTAAATATACCAAAAAAAGAAGTAACTTTTTTTTCAATTTCAGCCTATTGCACGCATGATTTATATTCTTTTTTTTTTGGTTCCATTTTTTTTCCCACTCTTCTCCTTTCTTTCTTCTTTTTTTTCCTTCATCAAAATCTGAGTGTTATGATGGCAAGGCTCATTAGGATACTGGTAGTCTAGGATTAGTTGTAGAACTTGAAATAGAGGCATTTTCAAAAATGCAAAACAAACATCATGGGGAAATTCTTTCATTTTGGATTCGTGATTTCAAACTTCCACTAGATTTGCATACATTGGTCGAATAGAACCATTAGCTTAGCTTGCTGTTAGTTGTCATAGTTTATACTGTATTCATATCTGAATTAAACAGGTCTTGGCTTTTTACCATTGATCTCTTTCATGCCTTTTATTGTCTCGTTGAATGGGCAAGAGTAAAATTTGAGGTGTGTGTGTATTTATGTGTAGGAAGAAAGGCATGTGCTTGAGTAAAAAAAAAAAGTAGGCCACTACAGAATATTTTGTTGTGTGTCTCGTTTGCATTTGGTACTTGAGTGAGTTATATATTGTAATAATGATAGGGTTAGTATTAATGCTAATTATTACTGGTGGCTCAAAAGGAAAAAAAAATTATGGTGATTAGATCTAGAAATGTCAGTGGAACGATATCGCAAAAGTCATAGACGTCAAGTTCGATAAAAATGCTGTGAGTCTGAAAAATAGACTACAGCGTATTTTATCCCTAGGTTTCCCACTATCTAGAGTAGCAATGGTGTACATAGTATACGTTTATTACAGTTATCTGAAAAGTATTGCCCGTGGTTACAGAAGAGGGGGGGGGAAGTAGCAGAGACATTGATACGATGATGTGAGTAGAGGAATGGAAGGATATTTCAAAGTCATAGATCTTTTACCTTAGATCAAGAATTTAGATTAGCTTTTACCCCCTCCCTCTTTAATAGAGGGATAAAACGCCACGCAGCAATTTGATGGACGAATAGGAAAAAATTTGCTATTATTATTGTACCAACTTTGATTTGTGTTATTGAAATGGGTATTCTCTTTTGATACACCGGGCTGTATCCTGTGGTACCAGTGATTGGACTATTTTTTTATTTAATGGGGTTGGGGAAGGAGCGATGTTTTTCTGGGAATTGGGTATCAATGATTGGGCGTTTATTTATTTTTTCTTGTACATACATATAGTAGAGATCATCGGTATTTGAAAAGTATAGAACACTGGGTATTAAACGAAAAAAAAATATGGGAGTTCTTTTAAAATATATGCCCCAGTCAAATATATGGCGCGATATTTGGTACACAAATACTACTCTCATTTCCTTATTCAATGCCAAACCACTTTTTACTTAAACCAGGTACACCACTGATAAAAAGATGTCATCATATCATACTAAATATGTCTTTCATCATAAACCAGAGCCAATAACACGACTTTTAGCACAATATATAAAGAAGATGATAGTAAAGTATATCTTTATTTCTTCAAAATCGGATCAATGAAATAACAATAATAAAAATAACAAAAAGGGGGAAGGGTTCTAAACTAACAGTGTGTGTATTCTAAAATGGGACCACCAACATCAGATATTTCAGGGATACTACAGTTCAGGTCAAATGCTTTCGCCAAGATGATCTTGTATATTTTTTGAATGTTGATGGATTGTGCTGTAGAGCAGAAAATCAAAGGTGCGTTCATAGCTCTTGCATATTTTCGTGCTTGAGTGGTGATTTCTTCGTGATGGTGGGGAGACATTTGACTGAATTCATCGTATTTGGTCCCTACCAATAATGGAATGGCACTCTATAATAGACAAAACATTTAATATCAATGAATGTGACTATCCAAATCTATGTATATATAAAACTTGCTTATATCTATGCCACATACTATTTACCTTGTTTAATCCTCGTCCTTGTCTATACCATTCCTTGATATTGTTCAGCGTTGATTTTCTTGACAAATCAAACGTAAAGAGGATAGCGATGGCATCATTGCACACCAGAGGTAACATGCTTACAAATTCCTTCTGACCTATCATTGAAAACATCAAAAGAAATGTTAGTGAAGGCATGTTTATGTGCTAGACTTGGGAAAAGCGCTGGTGTAACCTTACCTCCAAGATCCCATATGCTAAAGGTAATTTCTGTATTCCGTATCAGTACTGTTTTATCCATAAAGTTGACACCTATGTTTAAAAAATAAGTGTCACTTCAGTGTTGTTGCCCGTTTTTGACCATGATTCAATTCATCCATCCATCCCAGAATTTTTTTTTTACCTAATGTCTGAATGTATTCAGTATCGAATTCACCTTCAGCATATTTCACCATAAGACTAGTTTTTCCGATTTGAGCATCACCTACAATACCAGTTTTGATAACGACACTATTGAATAAAAAAATAAAAAAAAGCGTCATACGTTAGTATTCTTTATTCCTAGGACTCCCCCCCCAAGACACTAACGAAATACCTATTCTGAGTTTGTTCTGGTGAAGCAACCTTTAATGAATTAGAAGAAGCATTTACGATTGTTTTGTGATGTTGAGCAAATGCCATGATGTGGTGATTTGTGCTTTTTGAAATAATAAGAAAAGAAAGAGATAGATAAAAAAAAAATAAAGTCGTCAAAAAGTCCCACTCCCCCTTTCTCCCTTTCAAGCGCGCTGCCAGAACAATGAAAATTTTGAATCCCCGCACGGTCGTTAGTTGGGGAAGTTTTGAAACGATAGATCAAAAAATAAAACTCTGTATGATATGTAATTTTTGGTTATTCTTCTATTGTAGGTTATAAAAAATAGATTTATACATTATATATTTTTCCTATTGACTGACTGTTAGATTGATTTACTTGGGCATAAGAGGAAACATTTAAAAGCCGCTCAGGCACCAGCTTATGAGGGGTTACCTGGCATAAGAAAATAATTATTTTGCTTTGTATACGGTAGATGTCTGTTTAGCTGAAGAAAGACATACAATGCTCCCGCCCCCCAAAAAAAAAATATTCACCAATCTTTCATTCAAACAATACATTATTACAATAATACTGTATGTATACATACTTTGTAGGGGCCGCGTTCTAAAATAAATAAAATAACAAGTATGATAACAGTGTATTTTTCCTTTTTTGTAATAAGCATATAGAATGTATCTTGGCATTTTGGCTAAAGGTTAGTAATTTCCTTTGTACAGTTTGACGTAAATGCTCTTTTTTATTTTAAACAATTCATGCTTGCTTGATTTTAGTGCATTTGCTTGACCTAAATTTGGTCGTGTGTTCAGGCTGCGGCTATGTTAGCCAATAGGACGTCGAATCAATGAAACACGCCGTATGCCGGAGACATTCCTCTTAATTAGGAATCGGTCTTTTAATCATTCTCGGTCCTTTCATATAGAAAAAGGGCAAGTGTACACAGCCCATCTTTTCTCCCTCTCTCCCCTCTCTTTATATAAACCCTTTGATACTTTTTATTTTTTTAATCATGTCTTTTCAACCTCAATTATCTCCACTACCATCGATATCTTCACAAACAATGACACAGGAATCATCACCAGCACATCCTCAGCTCACTCACAATGAACAACCATCTACTGACCACTTGGTAGATCAACAAAATAACAACAAATCCACTGATCCACCAAGATCATCATCATCGTCCGATGATAATCAAACTACAGTCGGGGGTGAAACTGAAGCCGAGCGCAAGAAACGAGAAAAAAAAGATGAACGAAAAAAAATGGTCACATTCCTACTCATGCAAATCAAAGCCCTTGCGCTTATCATTCTCATTGATGTCGGGATCCCACTGGCTTTGTATTATGCGATAAAAGACAAGGTTGGTTATATCGTTGCATTGGTCATCAGTGGTATTCCACCTCTTCTTCATGTCCTTTACAAATTTTGGCGACAACGCAAAGTCGATATCATTGGTTGTATATTTGTTGTTGCGTTTATTGGATCAGCAATTCTTTCCTTCATCACAGGTAAGCAATGTTGTGTGACATACTATAAAAAAATAAAAATAAAGAGCTTAATGTTTTTGACGCTTTTATTTTATATCAAAGGGGATGCAAGGATAGCACTATTTAGAGATGCTGCAGTGGACATTTTGATCTCATTGATTTTCTTGGTAACTCTGATTCCAATTCATACCAAATGGCTCGACATGAAGCCTTTGTGTTATTTGATTACCGCTCAGATGTTAAGTGAAGCTCCGCCAATGGAATGGGTTACAGACAATGAAGAAACCGGCGAACTTGGACAACGACACAGCCAAAAAATGACCGAATGGATGTGGGAACAGGTTCCTTTTTTTAAACGGTTTTGTTATATTTTGACTTTTTTCTGGGGCTTCATTATGTTGGCGGACTTTGTAATCAAGGCAGTGATCATTTTAGGCACTAACATGTCGATTGATCAGATTGTCGTAGTGAACAATGTGTTACAAATTGTTATTACTGTGACAATGACTACCGGAAGTATGGGTGCATCTGCTCTGATGCACAAGCGAATTTATGCTTGTGTAAAGGAATGGAAGAAGACCCACATTACTCCTGAACAATATGAAGCCAACAAAAATTCCTCCACTACCACTCCTTCTACCGATATTGTTTAAATTATGTAGTATACTTTATATATCTTTGAAAAATAAAAATAATCACTTTGTATAGCATATTCATCTTTTTTTTAAAAAAAAAAAAAAGAATAGGGGGATACAATATGACGTAAAATAGCATTGATTTTCGGACCTTTTTGGTTCCTTGCTTTTTTTTCATTTTTCTTTTCCTTTTTTTCTTTTTTCTTTTTTTTTTTTTTTTCTAATGAACTCGTCTATTTTTTCCAACCTCGTCAATACAGTCAATGCCGCCATAGATACTTACATCAAACCATCGTCGGAAACTTTCACTATCAATGATCAAGTTTTGACAAGTATTAAACTTCTGGCAGAAGGGTAGGTAAACACAGAGAAAATAAAATGTATATACTAATCTTGTTTCTTTTTGTGATTTACTACTTGCCAACGGTAGAGGATTTTCACAGGTTTATTTGGCTCAAGACGATCAGCAGCACTACTTTGCTGTGAAAAGAATACCTTGCAAACTTGGCAAAGAACAACTCAATATGGCACAACGCGAAGTCTCCATACATCGACTCTTTCAGCACAAAAACATTGTCCCTTTGAAGGTACAGTAATGTTGGGAATTCTTACATAAGCCATACTCCTGCTCCTCCATCTTATATTATTATTATCGGTATTCTTATTATCATTAGAACGCTGCTGTGGTTAAAGAAGTCGATGGATCTCAGTCTGTTTACGTGATCATGCCATTTTACAAGGTAAGTGAAAAAAAAAAAAATAGCAGCATAGCAGCCATGAATATTGACGAACATTTTGTAAGCAAAGAGAGGGACTCTTCAAGATATTATAGATGCATATCATGTTAGCGGCCAGCACTTCAAAGAACGACAAATATATCGCTTATTTTTGGATGTTGGGCAAGCTTTACTTGTGCTTCATACCTACAATGGACCTGGAATACCAATCAGCAACACGGCAAAGAGGCAATCATCAACGAGTCAACAGGACAATTCACTCAATGAGGAAGGAAATAGAGTAGCTTGGGCGCATCGTGACATCAAACCAGGGTAAGTATAGTTAATGTATGCACATATTATCATTTTTGTTCCCTGATAAAATACTAACTGATCTTTAAATTTTTGTCACAGGAATATTTTGATTTCTAATACCGGGAAACCACTATTGATGGATTTTGGATCAGCGTATCCAGCGAAGATTACCATATCGTCAAAACAACATGCAGCAAGGCAACAAGACATGGCAGAAGAACATTCATCAATGCCATATCGTGCTCCTGAATTGATGCATGTCAAGGTGGGCTCGGTTTTGGACGAAAAGGTAGATATTTGGTCCTTAGGATGTGCAATCTTTACTATGGCATATGGTGAATCTCCCTTTGAACATTTTGTCAACAAGCAAGGCGGCGGATCTCTCTCTCTGGCTGTACTCAATGGACAGTTCAGGTTTCCGGAATCGGCCTCAGCAGCAGCACTCTCCACCTATTCGAACGATTTGAAGTCATTGATATCTTGGATGTTGACACTGGATCCTCATGAACGCCCCTCTATTCAACAGGTATGGTTTGATTAAAAGAGAAAAGTATTTGTGATTAATTATCTTTGTGTAGGTCGTGACACGGTTGCAAACATTATTGGATAACTCTTCATCGGAACCTCCAGAAAAGAAACCGACCACCGACCTCATGGATCCATCTTCATAGCAGTAGTTAGAATTCATTATTTTATTATACAATGCACTTTTGTCCTATTTATTTTATGCTGTTTATATTTTTCTGAATAAAATAAAAAACATTTGTCCCACCAAACATTGATATATTTTTTACAAGTGATGGTGTGATCCAAGTCAGTAATGCATACAACCACCGTTTGGATTGATGATGATGATGAATGCGCTAACAATTTGAAATTGAATCGCCGATTGACTTGAGCTAATATTGCAGTCTCTCGTTTGATATAGTATATCCTATGTACAGACAAAGATGACTTTTTCATAACGAAGAGTCAAGGAAAAGGCGTTGTGCAAATGAAATAAACTATTGGGAAATGGACACGATATGCTCAGGCAGTGGGTTACTACATATGGTATATTTATCTCAATAGATATTATAAAGTAGAGTAAATATTATAAAGCGTTAATGACTGGATTATTTTAACATAGACATGGTATTTTATCTTCAACACAGTTACGTACTATGATATTAGGAGGTCTACCATCCTATTATGATAAAGTGATAGGACTTGGTAAGAAGTAAGGAGTTTGATAGGGTCGGGTGAAGTCGAACAAAACAAAACTTCAAACCCAGAAAACAGATCACATCCACTTTTTTTTTTTTCTCTCTCTTTCTTTCTCTTTCCTTCCCAATATCTTTTTTATATACGCATACGCAACTTATATAAGCATCGTATTTTTTTATACTCCAGTTTTATTATACTTTTTTTATTATTTATTTATATTCGATACTCCTATTATCACCCTTCCCTCCTTCTCCTTCTCTCTCACTCATACACAAAAACACTCTCTTCGCCACACCCTTTTTTTTTTCCTTGACTAGACTTCTTATTCATTAACATGATGTCGGACGATGAGGATATGGATTGTCCTCTCTGTATGGAAGAATTCGATATCGCTGATCGTAACTTCCGGCCTTGTCCTTGTGCTTATCAGGTAACCTTTGATAGAAAAAGAAAACACTGAAATAAACAACACTATTAAACAACAAACAATCATAACACCAATACCGTTCATATTGTTATTGTAGATTTGTCGATTCTGTTGGCATCATATCAAAACCAACCTCAATGGTCGTTGTCCTGCCTGTCGTCGCCTGTACTCGGATCAAATTGTGGAATTCATACCTGTCAGTACCGAAGAAATACAAAAAAGCAAACGGGAAAAGAAGGAAAAGGAACGCCATGAACGTGAAATGAAGGATCCAAACCGTCGCCAGCTGTCCAATGTCCGTGTGGTTCAAAAAAATCTGGTGTATGTTCTTGGTCTCACCTCAAAGTATGCTAATGCTGAAGTAAGTTTTGTGGGAATATTGATAGAGTGGGGGGGGTAAAGTGAAAGAATACACAGGTTACTTACTCGTATACTATCCTTTTATTGTTTCATTAGAACGACTTTTTCAAAAAGTATGGCAAGATTCTCAAACTCGTGGTCAGCAAACGTTTACCTTCATCCACTTCATCATCGTCCAACGCAGCTACAAGTATTGGTATATATGTGACCTACGCCCGGAAAGAAGATGCGGCAAAGGCAATTGAAGAAATCAATGGCGCTATTTGCGATGGAAGATCTGTCAGGTAAGAGAGCGTACACTCGGAAACTAGGATAGCTAATCAGGTGGCGGTGTTTGACTGACGATCATAAACATAACTTATATATCAATATAGAGCCTCCTTTGGAACCACAAAGTATTGCACCTACTTTTTACGACACATGTCTTGCCCAAATCCAAACTGTATGTACCTTCACGAAGCGGGTGATGACGCTGATAGTTATAATAATGAAAATCCGACTGTTGGGTAAGTGCATACTGGAAAATGTATGAATAGACTGATGACTGACTTTTTTTCACTTTTACTTTTTATTATTAGAACAAAACATGGTCATGGTGGTGTTACTGGTTATACATATCCAAACAAACGACCTTCAGCAAGCACTTCGACTTCTACCACCACCGCCAACGCTACTACTGCCACTCCAACCACTGTTCCTACTGCCTCAGCGACAACGGCGACGAAACCTGCTCTGTCTACCTCTGCTTCGGACACCGTTTTGCAACCTGCTCCTCCTCCAGTCAAATCTGCCTGGGCACCTATCCCCAAAGTGGCTCCACCCCCTCCTCCTCCGGTTCCAGTCGCAGCACCTGCTCCAGTCGTACCTTCAGCTCCAACACCGTCTGTAGATCATCCTCCATCACCTACACCGTTGAAAAAACCAGCCACTCCAACTATGGAGGTCAAGGAACAGTTGGCTTCATCATCACCGACAACTAGTGGAAAACAACCAGCTACATCTTCCAGCAAATCAGCAAAATCATCTCAGAAGAAACAACAACAACCTGTCTCTTTGTTATCGGCGTCTCTCGCCACTTCTTCCCAACAACAGAAGCAATCACAAAAACAAGCCAATTCGCAAGCTGTTTCGGGTAATGGTGCTTTCACTGGTGAACCACAGAGCAGCAGCAGTAGCAGTAGCAACAGCAACATCGTCAACAACAAAGAAAACGAAAAACCAGCTCTTCCAGCATCAGCATCCTGGGCCAAGGAAGGTGGATTGAATACCCAAAGTGCGGCACTTACACCTGATCATTTTGGTCCTTCCTTATCCGATGCTCTTACAACACCCCAGAAACCCAAGCATGAATCATCGTCAACAAGCCGCAAAAAGGACAAGAAAAAGGCAAAAATGGTCTCGTTGGAAACATTTGAAGAACTCACAAGGCAATCACCTACAAAGTCTCCTTTACTGTCAAGTCCCTTGGTTGGCGGCAAAAAACAGCTTGCGAAAAAAGAGGTGGAACCCAGTGTCATTAAGCCTGCATGGAATCTACCTGTGAAGCCAGTAGCTGTATCCAAACCTCCTCCAGTTTCGGTTGACGAATCATCTCCTGATTCTTCTATTGATGTAGATAATTCACAACAACAGCAGCAGCAGCAGCAACAACAACAACAACAACAACAGCAACAGCAGCAGCAACAACAACAGCAGCAGCAGCAGAAACAGCAACACAAGCAAAAGCAGAAACAGAAACAGCCGCAACAACAACAACAACCGGAATACCAACAGCAAAAGGTGGCGGCGGCAACTGACATGGAGCTCGTTAGCGATGAACGATCAACGACGGAAACTTTTGACTCTAATGGCGACGTTACAACCTCTACCGCTTTACCTGTTGAAGTGGCACCAATAACAGAAACAGATCAAGTCAACTCGGTGGAAGAAACTGTAGCAGCGGCCAAAGAGGAAACGAAACCTGTGGCAGGGGCTTTACCTTTGGAAGAATCTTTGGACATATCTGAACAACAAAAGCAATCCGATAAAATGACTATCGAATCTGTTGATCTTGGTAAAGTGGTCCCTGAAGAAGACTTGGTGCAACAACAATTAGATGACAGGGCTCATACGGTGAAGCAATTGGACGAAAAGATGGATGATACGCTTCAACCAAACAACGATGCTATTTTGGAAGAACAGCATGCCAACATTGATAATACAACAGAAGGAAAACACCCTGATATGATGGACTCAACAACCCATATGCTCGATGTTGTGTTTGCTGATGATGTTTTAGGCAGTGTGATGACTGATGATATGGCGGCGGATAGTAATAGTGATATTGCAAGCGACAACGATGAAATTGTCAAGGCGTTTGATGTGACGGAACAGCATCAACTGGGATCATCGGCAGCTCTTGAAAAGATACAACGTGAAAATGGCACACCAACAATGGTCAACAACAATGGACTATCACCCTCTTTATTCTCTTTGGCGCAGCCTATGCAAGGACAGCAACAACCTCAACAGCCACAGCAATCCATGCCACACTTCTTACCTGATATGCAGAACCTTCCCCGGCACGGTATGCAAGGTCCTCCTCCTGGCTTCGCACCACCCCCTCCGGGCTGGCTTCCTCGTAACTTTGATCCCTTCCAAGGTCAAGATCCAGCATTGATTGCTGCTCGTCGATTGCAACACTCTCAACAAATGCTCGAAGCATCTGGATTGTTTGGTTTTGGCGGACGCCCACCTCCTCCTCATCATCATCCTCATGGGCCTCCCCCTCCTCCTTCATTCAATTTTTCACCGGATTTCCGAAATACGCTACCTCCTCATTTTGCGAATGGTCCTCCTCCTCCTCCTCCTCCCCCAGGTTTGTTCTCCACCCCTCCGCATCCCCCTCATATGGTCAGACCCGATAACAGGCTGCCTCATCAACCCACTCCCCCACCACTAATGATGCCTGGAGGTCCATCAAACGGATTACCACCACAGCAGCAACAGCAGCAACAGCAGCAACAGCAGCAACAGCAGCAACAGCAGCAACAGCAGCAACAGGAACAACCGGAAATGGCTCGATTACGGTCTGAATTCAACCAAATGCATTTACCCTCTTCTTCTTCAGAGTCACCACAACAGCAACAGCAACAGCAATCGCACGCCTCACCATCATTTGTCAATGCATCTCCCACGCCTCCACCTTTTATGACTGGACATCACCCTCATCCTCATCAAGCTCAGCAACAGGCCTCGCCTTCCCCTGTTAACGGTGAATATCAGCTTCGAAATGACCTCCGTGCGATGCTACCTAATGCCAGTATTAGCTTTGGACCAATGGGCAACATGGTCAACCGGGAACAATCACCCCTCTCTCGACCTCAACAGCCCCCAGGTATGATTATGCCATCAGGATTTCAACAGCAGGAACAACATCACCCGATGAATCAAGGCAACATGAACCAGCCAATGGGTGACAGGCGTCAAGCAGCACAACATTTCTTTGGTGAATTTTTGAAAAAAGCAGCCACTCACAATGGAGAAAAAGAACATGGACAAGATGGTAATAACAAAAAAAAAAAAAAAAAAAAAAAAGGAAGGTATGCCATTGATAAGATCATTGACCTTTTTTTCATTAGCAGCGGTTCCGTTCCATGATCCAGCTATCATGTCAATGCGTGTGACTGAACGTGAAAAAGAACTGGAATCGAATCATCGACCTTCCTTTGGTGGCATGCCGACTTTACTTGACTCGCCTCAAGAAAATGGATTCCAACCACCAATGATGCGCCCTCCTCCTCCTCCTCCTTTTGGTATGTCTCCTCAGCAGCAGCAGCAATTACAGCATTTACATCAACTCCAGCAACAACAGCAGCAGCAGCACCAACAGCAACACCAGCAAAATGAAAACCGTGGTGGAATGATGATGCCGCCACCCGGATTGTTTGATCGTCTTCCTCCTGGAATGATGCCAGATAGTACCAAACCGCAGCAACATCAGCAGCAGCAGACAGATCCATTCATGCAGCAGCAGCAACATCGCCCCCCACCTCCTCCTGGGTTGTTTGGTCCTGGACTTTCGCCCCACCAGCATGCTCAACACCAACAAAACCTTCAATTTCAACAACAACAACAACAACAACAACAACAACAACAACAACAACAACAACAACAACAACAACAACAACAACAACATCATCATCATCACCATCAACAACAACAACAACAACCATATCCACCCTTTTAGCTTACTCCATTAGCTGATAGTGTCAATTAGTTTATTTTTATTTTTCTTACATTTTGTTTTTATTTCTTGGGTTCATTTGTCTTGGAATATTTTTTTTTCCCTGTGCTGTGTATGTTTTGGTTTGGGTAATTCGTTTATTATTGTATTTACATTTTTCTCTAGTAGTTGTTTCTGTTTTTTTATTTTATTTCCCCCTTTTCTTTATACTTTATATCATTCATGCTTGGGTTTATTTATACAACAATAAAAAACAAAATTTGGTTACTCCTCTTCTTTTATGATCTATTAGTCTTCTTTTTATTGTTATTCAACTTTTCATACTGTTGGTTGTTGCAAGCAAGCGATAGAAAACAGATGCATTGCTTTATTTCCTAATCATACAGTATGTATATCATTCGGGGTGGTGTCAGATGAATTCCTTTTTTGGATCACACTATCATATGCTACTCTCTTTAGCTGCTTTTTTTATAGCGACGAAGCTACTTGTCTTCCGTTTCCTTTCTCCCATAGTTAATTAACTTTACAGTGACCCTCTACTCATGCTATTAGTACCCAATCCTTTGATATTATAGTCCGTATGATATCATATTGAATAACAAAAATTCTGACGTATTTATTGTAATATTACCTTGTACTGAATACAGTAAGAACCTACATTAACGATATCCAGAATAAAAATACTTGTCTGGAAAGCATTGATTGTTGGCTGTGAAACATCGCAACGATATGTATATATTTTTTGGACCACTTAGGCATCATTCATTTTTGGTGTCTTGATAGTGTGGATGGAGGCTAGATACAGATTTGGGCGGGCTCCCTTTGATGTAGGTGAGCGATATATTAAAATAATGATAGTCCCAGGAGAGCATTTCATTTCGAGTCCAGAGAGGTGGAATCGGTGTGTGGTGCGATCTAGATGGTGTATATAGTCATTCTACATCCAGGAGCCCGATTGGCTTCCCTTTTTTTTTTTTTTGATTCAAGGTATTAAAAATCCAAATCTTTTGTATAGATCCTTAGCCAGCACAAAAACAGCCGCATTTACTACAGCATAATGCCCGGGTAAAGTCATGCTCCTCTGTTTTTGACATGTCAAATTTAAAACCTCGACTCGAAAGTGGCAGTCACCGCCGTGAAGCACTTTTTTTTTTTTTTACATAAATTAAAAAAATATATATGAATATGCCTTTATCTTTCCCCTTTTTATACTCTACTTTTGTATTTTTTTTTATTGATTCTATTCACTTCGAAAAAAAAGCTTGCCATTGAAGCCACTTTTTACCCCAGTACTCTATGCGCAAGTCAGTGGCTCATCTTAGAAATGTGTCTCCACTACTGTCACAGCAACGGCAACAGTCTCGGCGACCGAAACGACCACTGACAGGTTTATCTTCATGCTGCTGGCAAACACACTTACGTGACATGCTGCGTTGTTTCGATGAACCTCTACTTCTACCTCGATTACACCTCACAAAATTACGATACCAGCAACAGCGGCATTATACACACCACAGTTCAAGGTTTTACTCTTCTTCTTCCAGCGCTGCTATCCCTATATCCTCCTCTCCTTATTCTTCTTCTTCCAACAGTACGATGGATGTCAATGAAAGATCTACAAAATCTCGATCAAATAGCTCGTCTTCATCACCTAGTCGACTCTATGGGGCTTTGGCAATCTTCAACTGGACGGATCATATCGCTCTTTCAGATTTGGAGAAGGCTCTCACAAAACAGCAAGCTGAAAAATCATGGCAACTCTTCTGTACATTGACTTCCAACGACTCCCTCACCAAGGACAGCGATAACACCAGTGAAGAAAACCATGCAGCAGCAGCAACTGCAATGGATGAAGACCAAAATGACGATATGATGGATCTCCTGACAGTACCTTACCATCATTGTGCTCAGCTCTACACCCTATTATTATACGCCCATGACCTGTCAACCCATCCGAATGTGATATCTTTACGACAACAACAACTGGACAAGGTGGCAAGTTATGTGGAAGATCAATTGGGGCAATCAAAGCGTGTTTTTCTGGACTCCATTTCTCGGCGGCCAGTACCGACATACAAACGCCTTCAGCAAGCTCTACGACACAACCATCGACAATCAGCATGGCAACAATACATCCGTTTACTGAAGGACGATCCAGCGATGGCACCCACTACGATTTCACGGAACCATTATCTCAAGTTACTGTCCTTGATACTAGGTGCGGAAAGTCGGTATTTGAACAAGCATCAGAAGCATAGGATGGTACAGTTGGTGACGAGGACGCATCAGGGGATCCCATGTCAGCACGGGCGACTATTGACGGCGGATGCTATTGAATGGATTGCGAGGATATATAGTCGGTACGATCACAACCAACCCAAGGCAGGCCGAAAATTAGTCAACCATTATTTGGATCAAACGGAACAACCCTCGCCGGACGCTGTGGACGAATTGGTTTGGCGGATTCTCCCCTTTGATGTCGATACAGCACATATGATTCTCACCACAATGCACCATCGGGGACTGCCACAAAACGAATCGATGTACTGCAACCTTATCAAGGCGTATACATCTGCCCGGAAGTCCGGTCATGCTCTCGAAGTGTTTGAACAAATGTTGACGATTGGTGTGACGCCAACATTATTGACCTTCAATGCGGTGATCCATCTATTTGCAAATCAAGGCTTGACAGATCGTGCAGTGTACATGTGGGATACGTTGCTTGCTTTGGAAGTGGTGCCAGATGCTGCAACGTTTAGTGAAATGATTCGCTGTTTTGGCCATGTTGGAAATCTCAAGTCGTGCCTTCATTATTATCATCTGATGATTCAACAACAACAACAGCAGCAGCAGCAGCAACAACAACAACAGCAGCAGCAGCAGCAACAGCAACAACAACAACAACAACAACAGCAACAACTACAGCAACAACAACAGCAACAACAACAGCAACAACAACAGCAACAAAGATGTCGAACTGATTCAACAAACAACGCATCATCAATTCATGTGGTGGCGCCCAATGTTTATACCTACAGTACGTTGATTGAAGCATTTGGCAAGCAGAATGATGTACGCGGGGTCTTGAAATGGTTCCAAACACTGTTACGACAAGGATTGGCACCCAATCAGGTCATCATGTCCAATGTACTCAAGGCGCTCGGCAAGCATTATCACCAACCGAACATGATGGAAGCAGTCCGTAGAATAGCGAAGCAATGCATGATGGCGGGGGTGAAAGCGGACACAACATTATATACCTTGTTATTGACACTTCAAGCAACAGCCACCCCATTTCCTCGAACCGGGACAACAACATCAACAACAACTCCATTATCGACAAATGCACCCAACAGCGGATCGATCTCGTCATTAAACCAAATAGAAGAGGACGCCAACTTGACATTTGTACTCCAATCCCACCGTGAAATGCTTGCAAAATGTGTCGAACCCAATGTTTATACCTATACAGCGCTGATTGATTTATGTGGAAAACATGGCTATTTGGATACTGCGCAGCAAATCTTTGACCTTATGCGACAATCGGACCAACACCAGCCAACGACAGTGACGTTTTGTGCGATGATCGAAGCGTGGCAACGTGCAAATCGAAAGGACCAGGTGAACATTTTATTGTATGAATTCTTAGTTCAGTCGAAATCAAATGGATATCAAGGCAATCGTTTATGGATGGATGCCAAGATGAAGCACCAATTTCGGTGTTGGCATGGGTGCTAGGTGTGATTCATTTTAGTTTCTTCCATCCCCTTCCTCCCCCCTTATTCTCTAGCATAGTACTGTATTTTTCTTCCCGAATTTTATTTGTTTGATATCAATTCCCCCTTCACCCCATCCCTTGCGGGTCTGCCTCTCTCACTCTAGTTTAGATTATACTTTTGTACATAGAATACTCTTTAAATTTTTTTATAATTATATATTTTGACTGAATAAAAAAAATCAATATTTATTATCAATTCTGTATGTGTGTGTTGGCCAACCTGTTAGATGCCATAAAGACGTTTGTCTCTCGTGTTTGAATGGAACTCGGAGAAACTCCGCTTGTCAGTTATTTGTAGGGCAACAAAGTGTGTATTGCGTGTATTGTGTATGTGAAGGTTGGGTGATTAGTGTCAGGATCAACTATATATCAGAATTATCATCTTGATTATAAAGAAAACAGCATACTATTTTATTCACGGGTTTCCATGTGAATTTTTTTTTTCTAGCTTTTCATGGTTTTGCCTGACTTTTTTTTTAGCTTCTCATGTTTGCCTGATTTTTTTTTTATCACTCCCCGTTTTCCTTAAAAAGTCCGTCCAATTTGATATTTCTTCTTTTTTTCTTCTTTTAACCTATTTTTGTTTGAACAGACACATATCAGAAAAGAGAAGCAAAAAACGGTTTATTCCTTTGTCTTCTTTCTTTTTGTTGTGTTTACTCTTGTCCTGCAGACCTTTTTTTCTATTTTTTTTTATTTTTTTGGACTATACCTTTTACATTCCTTTACATACAAATACCACTCATTCATTCCTTTTATTGACATCTACTCCCTTCCTTTCCTTTTTTTATTTACTAAAAACTATGAACCCCCACAACCAACTACTCAACCTACACGATCAACTTCTCTTCGGCCATCTGCCTCTTCTTCCACCAACACCACCACCGCGCGATCTTCCGCATCACCTATGTTTCCAACTCCTACTCCTTCTCGGTCCACACCTCAGTCACTTGAGCAACTATTACAGCTGAAGCTTGATATTGGACAGCAACTTGATGAAAAGCAGCAATTGCATCAAACCTGTGAAAGTGGGATCCAGAAAAATGTATTGGCTCGTCAAATTGGTCAGTTACAAACCAAGCTATCTGATCTGGATCTTCAATTGAAGCAGCAAGAGGATTCGCCACTCGATACTACTGACAAGCGACGCCATCTGGAACGTGATTTTCTCTCTCACCGAGGTCAACAACGCAAAGATAAGGTAGGCAGATCGAACAGAACATATGTGAATAGTGTGTATATTATATATATTTGTGACTAACGGTTTTCTCTCCCTTATGGTGTGTATCTCCTATTGAAATCACTCCCTATTAACCAGCCATATCCTCAAAAGGGGTTGGGTGTTTTATCTAGTCCTTCGACTTCCAATGTATTGTCTGCCGCCGGCGCCATCCCTTCTTCTTCTTCACTTTTGCCACTGCCCCCTCCTCCTTCTGGCTCTACACCCACCAAAAGACGATCCAAAGTTCCCAATAATGACCGTCGCAACACTGATATTGAATTTGCCACTGAAATTGGTCAAGGTTTACTGATCGAAGTCCGAAAAATGCAAGCCATCCTCCAGGAAAAGGAAGAACAACTACGTGCCTTGGAAATTCAAAAAACTGATTTGGAGCGATCCGCTGAAGCCATGGCTAAACAGTTGCGCCAACGTGAAGAAAATGAAGGTAATAATATATTCCCTGGAAAACATAAACAAAAGGAAATCAGTTGATTCAATATTATTTGTTTTGTTGTTTGTTTTGCATATGATTAGAAAAACTCAAGGAAGAAACCTGGAATCTGGAGTTGACAAAACAGGAATTGACACTCAGTGTTACCGAACTTCAACAGCACTTACAAAAGGCGACAAATGAACAGACCAAACTAGCGAAGCAGACTAGCGACCTCCGTAGCGATATTGAACAACTGCGTGACAGGGAAGAAAAGTTAACAGCATCACTGGAAACGTCAAAGCAACGCCACGAACAGGATATGAGTGCCATGCGCCGTCATTGTGCTGGATTACAGCGAGAATCTCAACAGCATGCCAAACACATTGATACATTGACATCTGAACTTGCTATCGCCAAAGCTCAATCTCGACTCGGAAAACATCATACATCTCCATCCAACGTCGGCAGCAATCATGGCGAACTGTCATCAGACGAGGGTACCGATCCTTCCCATTCAAATCTTGACCCCAGCAGCATTCATCATCATCATCATCACCGAAGTGGCTCACCAACTGTGTCATCCATACCACCTTCACCGAAACAATCACCTGCTTCAGCAATGGAGGTGGAAACTCTCAAGACATCTTTAGCACATGCTCATCGAATGGTCTCCAATCTCCGATCAAATTTACACAAGGAAAAAACTGAAAAGTTTGAATTCAAGAAACTTTTGGCAGAATCTCAAGAAACGATCGAGCAGTTACAAAACGATCCTCATCTATGGGTAGATGCGCCTAGTCTCTCGTCCTCGGCGAATCATGGCGGATTGGCAAATGGCTCCTTGGATGATCAAAAGAAACGCAAAGTCAAACAACATCGTCGAACCATTCGGAAACCTCATCGTGGTGGCAGCAGCGGTGGTTTGGGTGGTAATATGGCGACCTTGGCAACAGCAACATCGAAATCTGGATCAAGGAAATATCGCAATGGTATGGATTCTTCTGAAAACAACAGTGACGATTTCTACTCGTATTCATCAGCATCTTCGGACGACGACGATGACGAGCATGATTCTGTACCACCACCTCCTGGATTTACGTCTCTGTCCTTGGAATTATCACAAAGTACTGCCAAATTCGAAAATGTATCTTGTGAAATGGGTGTGATGACTGATATGGAATCTACTGTCGTTCTTGACGGCCATCATTATGAACAGCAACTGGACCGATTACAGCAATTGGAATCGTGGTATCAAGCTTCCTTGGACAAATCTACACAATGGACAGAGTCAACCTTAGTCTGCATGAACCAAGATCCCGTGACTTTATGTGAAACAACAACCCAAACTCATAAGGTGACACCAGTCGATATGGCTTTGCAAACGACAGAACCCGAAAGCGTCCATCAGGAATGTCAATGCGATTTACCCAATCTCGGTGAAGCAACGATAGAAACATTGGCCATCGCTCCAACTGCATTCGCAAACTCTTCTCCTACCGAATCATCTCCTATTTTGATTGGCGTGGACCAAGGTGTACAATGTCGCAATATCAATCCTAGTCAAAAACTGGAAATGGCAACGCAAGT
The DNA here is from genome assembly GCA_002105175.1 of Absidia repens. Lineage (NCBI taxonomy): Eukaryota > Fungi > Mucoromycota > Mucoromycetes > Mucorales > Cunninghamellaceae > Absidia > Absidia repens. The sequence goes on along the minus strand of MCGE01000025.1, from coordinate 342,091 downwards.
GGATCCAATACTGGTGACAGACGCCAGTACACAATTTGACAACGTATCAGTGAACTCGGCGGTGCAACACGAATATTCATCTGTGGATCAGCACACACAATACGATATCATTGGGACTGAGACAAAGGATAGCGCTACTCAACACGAAATGAAGAGTATTAGCAAAGATGTATCAACGCAATCGGACCGACTCGAAACAATGACGGCAACAGCAGTAGCAGCATCAACAGCAACTCTTGGAAAGTCAGTGATGGTCGATGCTGGTTGTGATCCGATTATTTTCGACACCTGCAGCAATGGCAGTACGAATGTAGCTATTCAAGCGGTCTCTCCGGTGGTGAAACTCTCCAATGGTGGATTACATGGCGAATGGTTTGAAAACACTCGCTCTACAAATGATGCTAAAGTACAGCATGATGGCACCAATATGGCACCAATGACACTAGGAACAACCACATCAGCGAATTTGGACGGCGATTATAGTTGGCTTGGAAGCTTCAATGAAATTGAAACGGGAACCACACCATCTGTTGACCGATCTACGAAGGACACCAGCAGCAAATTGTACAGTCAAGAAGAAATGGATGAAACAGTGTCAAAAGCAGTGGAAGCGGCAATAACAAAACACAAATTGGCCAATGAAAAGATGCTTGACCAACAAAGCTCGATGGTGCCAACACGACCTACTCAACCACCACCTTCGGCTCTACTAGACAAGGCGACAAAAAACAGTAGTGTTATTACCTTCGCAGCAGCAAGCACAATGGATTTCAATAATTCAAATGGGCAGCTAGGCTGGCAATCATCCATTAGTAACACCAACAACAGGACACCATCACATTCTACCACCAACGCTGTGCATCCCGCTGTGATTGTCTCATCCTCAGAATCCGACAAAGCTCCATCGATTGCGTCCTCTACCCATGACGATGACGATGATGAAGAGGTCACCTCCGTTCTTCCTCCGCCTACGACAACTGCTGATCCGACAATCTCATCCATTACTCAAACGATGATCGGTGAATGGTTAACCAAGTACACACGCAAGCATATGGGTGTCCAAGAACGTCAACACGAACGATACTTTTGGGTCCATCCTTACACTCGTACATTGTATTGGTGTACCCGTACTCCCGGGGCCGATGGTGGTGAATTGAAAGCAAAAAGCGCCTTTGTGGAAAGTGTCACTGTGGCAAATGATGACAGCCCTGATGGTGATGGCGGTGTCCCTTGTCTATTGATTCAGACTCTTACTCGCCAACTGAAGATTAAAGCTCCTACGAAAGAAAGACACGACCTTTGGTTGGAGGTAAGAAAAAAAAACCCCCCCAAGGGCATACCAAAGAATTGGATTTAATTGTTTGTTTTGTTTGTTTTTTTTTTTTGGACAAAAAAAGTCTTTGATGTATCTAGTTACCCGTAACGGCCAACCATCTAGTATAGAGCCCACACCTTCTATCATGCCACAACGATCGGTCTCAGCTTCAATTTTGCGCAAACCAAGTTTCCAACGTATCAATGAACTCTTCCATAGAAATACCTCATCTTCGAGTATTCATGATCAACATGACCACGATGATGATCGCCACAGTCACTATCACGAATATGACGACGAAGATGATGACGACGATGGTTTGGAAAACGTTCGTCTATGCTGCAATGGAAAACATGATGTTGGAAGACTGGAAAAACCTAATCACCATCACCGGCCAGCCTATCATCAACGAAAACAACGACAAGCTTCTTTAGATCCCTCTCACCATTTTTAGGGTTTGCATTGTCGATATTTTTCCTTCCCTTCTCCTTTTCATTGTCATCTATCCTTTTTTTTTTTTTTTTTTTTTGCTATTACTTAGCTTTAGCTATTACCCTTTATACATATTTACCCTCCTTTATCATTACACGCCATATTATATTACCTGTTCCGTTTCCTTCCCTTTTTTTTGGATTATTTTTTTTTATCTTCATTTGACCACATTTATTCAACAATAAACAAATGTTATACTGTATTTATTCTTATTTATTTTTTATTACTTATTGAGGGGATATGTAGGCAGGTGTATTATTTGAATGTGTTTGTCATGCAAATCATTGCTTACATTCTGAAGCTTGAATTCGGTGTTTAAATTAAAAAACGCTCTTTGGATTTGAATTCTTCAGATATTTTCCCAGTCTTTCTTTTTTTTTTTTGTATCGAAAACATTTCACATATGGCCGTTATTGAAGAACTTCCCCAGGAACCACCAACAATCTCAACTACTGCTACTACAACAAAAGAACATTTAAAGCGAAGTAATGATGATAACAAGGCAGCACATCCTGTAGTCAATACGTCAAACAACATTGACGCTACGCCATCAGAAAAGGCGTCATCAGCAACACCGAGTGAACCATCAACAACACCTACCCCAACACAATCGAATATAACAGAAGAACCACCATTATCCTCACCTACAGTAGTAATAGTTGATCAAGATCTCTTTTACGATGCTGCCGAAGATCAAGCCCACTTACTCGCTAAAGCAACCGAATACAAGAACCAAGGCAATCGATACTTCGGCGTAGCCGACTACGACAAGGCCCTGACCAGCTACCAAGATGCAGCGACACTCTGCCCAAGCGATGAACACAAGCAACGTGCGGTGTATGCAGCTAACATGGCAGCCTGTTATCTCAAACTCAATCAGGCCAAGGAAGCCAAAACACAATGCGATATTGCTCTGGATCTGGACCCCTTGTACATCAAAGCCAAGCTTCGCCGTGCCCAAGCTAATGAACGATTATCCTCACCACCTTCTTCTTCAGCCTTATCAGATGCCCTCAAGGATTATCAGGACCTTTTGGATCAACACAATGGAATAAAAAAGGAACAACACAAAAAAGAAGAGGATGGAAAGGAAAATGACAACAGGACGACCACGACCACGATCACTGTGCCTAGGGTTCCATTGGACAAGGCGACGCTGTTGACATGTCAACGTGCGGTGCGCGATTTACCTCCTAGGATTAAGATGCAAATGGAAAAGGAAAAGGAAGAAATGATGGGAAAGCTCAAGGAACTTGGCAATACGGTGTTGGGCAAGTTCGGACTCTCCACTGACAACTTCCAATTTCAGCAGGATCCTACGTCTGGCAACTATAGTATGAATTTTGTGAACTGACCTATAATGGAATTTATATAATTATATCTATAGTAGTGATAGTTTTAGTGATTAGTATAGGGATGACCTTTTTTTAATAAAAAAAATATGATACACACAATTCAATGACTCTTTTATCTTGGTTTTATTTTGATAGTATTTTTTTTATATTTATTCTTTTTATTCTTCTATGACATAAGTCTTGACTCAGATTTAAACATCATCACTCTTAGATTCAATTCTTCAACTCCTTCCCCTCATAATCCCACCTCCTTTCTCTTCTTCATCCATTTTGTATCATTAAAGTGTGAAAATATGACCACTGAATAATAGGGCAAAGTTTCGTTTTCAATAATGACACACCATTGTACCTGGAAAAAAAAAAAAAAAAAGATATGCAGAGTCTGATGTACTGAGGAAAGCGTTGCTCACTTTCTCGTGCTTCACGCAATATATTTACGCTACACATCCCCCCCCTTCAGGCTTCGCCTTATTCAACCTAATCAACCCTTACAGCCTACATTCTTCCATGTTAGTGCCTATCCTATATTCCAGCTCACCAAGGTCAATTCTTGCCATGTTTTTTAGCATTTAATTTCAATGCATTCTCAGATTTGCACTAAACTGACCCTACTGAGAGTCAAGTCAGATACCCAAGCAGTCAGAGATAAACTAGAAAGCAACTCCAAATACTCAAGAGCGACGGCGACATGCATAGCACGACCTAAAATCATTTATATGATGGGTCGAGCAGGAATATGGCTGCCTTTGATAGTCAGTTAGTTAGTGATTCTAAACTGCCAGAGAGTTCGTAGGGTACCGGAGGAAGAGATGGGTGAACTAGAAAACAAGTCTTTGGTAGAGCACTCACAAAATTGTTGCAATAGTGATCATTGCTTACTATACTATGGGTCAGAGGATGGTTACTAGAATTGCAAATTTTATTGAGGTATATTTGTTGATACTATAACTAAGTTAAAGATCTTCATTGTAACAAGAGATTTAGTGGAAGGATCTATCGGAGGAAGAAAGAGGGGAGACTATGTCAGATGTGAAGAATAATCAACACTAATCTAAAAGTGAGCGATTGCAAAGCAGCAGGAGCTAATATAGTATACAAAGCATGAGAAAAACCAAGGGGATATTTTTTATTGAAGCAAATAAAATGAAACATGTTTTATTCAGATGTAGATATAAACCAAGCTAATGGAGGCTCGAAAAGCCAACTAATGGTGGGTCCAAAATCCTGAATCCCAAATGAAAGGGTTTCCCCATGCATGTTGTAATCCCCTTTCTGAAAACCCCTCTAAACTAGTCCTGGTACTAATCTAAGTCCATTACACCCCCCGTAGGAATCACAACTGTGAAGAATTAAAGGAAGAAAACAGAAAGACAGAGCAAACATAAAACTTGGAGAGGGGGGGGGGCGAAAAATAAATCCACGTGGTCGGGATTTGAAATGGTTTTTTTTGGGGTCTCTTTTTTTTTGGATGCAAGAATGGAAACAGTTCTATATTTTAGAGCAATTGACTATACAACATCAGAAACACAGTGGTTTTCTTCTCATAGTAATTAACAACCACCATTCAACATTGTTAGTATATTTGTTCTCTTCTCTTGATGGCTTTGGAGTTAGGATGGAATAGTTCGGTCTAGTTTGGTTATGCTCCACAGTAAATAGTTTGTCACTCACTCACTGGCGAATAGCTTGACCTCTTTTGTTGGACCAGTTTCTCTTACGTTATAATTATTCCTAAGCAAGATACACACACCCAAATGGCCTCACTTTTATATACGTGTCATGGAACCATTCTTAGCCTCCATAATTTAGTATAGTTGCCATAGCTTCTATCTGCATTTGAATAAAATATGTCTTGTCTTTTCAACTTTTAGATCGTCTCTCATATGCTTGGTGTATCTTGTCGAATAAGCATACCCACACTGGATAGTACATTTTATTTACATGTGTGTAGAAAAAAGAAAAAAAAAAGCAGGTATGTGTGTATGTGCAAAACAAAAGGGGTTAGGTATGAAACGATTTCGACGAACATTCGAGATTAGCTCTCCGTCTATTATACTAGGCTTAATAAATAGGGGCGAGAGGGTAATTTCTTGAATGGCATCAAATGATGGCCGTGGTGGATGTATAAAAATAAAAAATAAAAATACAGTGGTGAAGGTCTCATAAAAAAGGAAACAGCCATGGGCACATTAGATTATGATGATTGAAGTGTCCTGGAAGGTATTTAGTTTACCCGTTAGTATTCCTACTTTTTGATAAAGATCTTCAATGTTGCAATCTCTCGATTACTCAGGCGAAACCGACCAACTTCGGACGCCAAAGGCTTCCCATTTTTTTATGAAGACAACAACAGACACCCCAATCGCAATATTCTGTTATGAGTGCTCTCTGTCATAGGGTAATAAGACATAAATTTGATTCACTGTGGTTGATTTGCTTTTTATTGTAAATAGATTGTATAAAAATAAGTCAAGAATAAAAATAAAACTAAAAAATAGAAGTGGTAGATATAAAAAAAATCAAAAATGCATTCTACTCTAATCAGAATAAAAAAGAGGGGATGTATGTATGTATGTATAAATATTTATATATGTATATATATATATATAATATAAACTAAAACTAAAACCAAAAAAAAGGGGGAGGAAAGAGGAAGGACCGATTAAATAAAAGATGGAGGTATCTTAAGTTGTTCAGTAGGGATAGGGTCGAAGTGATGGATGTCAATGTTTCGGGAAAGAAGTTCTTGTTCGCAATGTGAAGGCACCAATCGTCTAATCAGATCAGGTCGAATGGACAATTCTAATAAAGAAAGAGAGAGAGATCAATCATATGGAACAATATACAATAAGGGCAAAAAAATATTTACCATGTCTAGAAAAGTTCAGCACAGGAGGTAGAGGTTGGTCATTGGGTAAACGAGTGTTGGGATCCCGAATCTCGTCAAAGAATGGATGACATAAAGCTTCAATGGCAGTCAGTCGTTGTTGAGGATCATATACCAACATCCGCGATAAAAGATCCACTGCTTCCTCACAAGCACCAACAAAAATCTAAGTGTATGATAATTTTTAAAAAAAAAAAAAGAGTTTCTTTAGTCCTTCTCTTACAATAATCACCGAACTCTAATAGATATGTTTACCTTGTGCATTGGATGTGGCTTGATTTGAGGGAATTTATGTTCAACATAGCTTGCATTCATGGCGGCGATTTCTTGCTTTGATGGCGTACCAAGGATTTTAATGATTTCCACTAATTGATCAATCCCACTGTCACCAGGGAAGAAAGGTTGACCTAGAATCAACTCGGCCATGACACAACCCGTAGACCATACATCGATGCTGAGAGTATAGTTTGTAGCACCAAAAATCAATTCAGGAGCACGATAGTAACGAGAGCAAATATAGGAAACATTGGGTTCACCAGGTATTAAGATTTTGGCACTAAAAAGAAGATAGAATGTCAATTATCACCGTCAATCACCCTATTCCACGTTCTTCCGCCTCTCATTTTCTTTTCATATGACGGTACCTGCCGAAATCGCACATTTTACAAATAGAAGAGCTTGGATTCAATAAAATGTTTTGAGGTTTGATATCCCGATGACAAATTCCCAAGGAGTGAATGTAAGCCAAAGATCGAATGACTTGGTACATGTATACTTTGACAAGAAGCATGGGCATGGATTGCTTTGATTTCGTATAATGACGGGTTGCACGGTAGAGCGTATCAGGAATGTATTCCATCACCAAATTCAAGTATACTTCGTCTTCCTATGTATATAAAAAGAAGTGATATAGTGATATCCTACGCTGTCAGCTACCCTGTTCATGCGCCCTTTAGTTGTATCCTTGGTTACCTTTTTGTCCACTTGAGTATAAAAATAAGATTTTAGCCGACATACGTTAGGATGATCCACCAATCGCATAATTTGTAATTCGCGGTTCTACACAAAACCAACAAAGACTTGATATTAGTATTTGACGACATTTCCATTAGACACCGTCATCATCATCATCAACAAGACGATCCCTGTCATACCTGTCCCCATCCCTATCCTTTCCTTTTTTTCTGTATTTCACAAAATATCATGAGAACTTACTTTGAATCTTCTATCCTGGAGCACTTTCTTAATAGCAGCATCTTCATCAGTATCCACTAGACGTGCGAAGTACACCACACCAAATGAACCATTTCCCGTCACTTTCTTGTTGATGTAGCTGAATTCTATTTGTTTGCCAGTGGTGGCATCTTTCGCCAATACCCTTGCTACCTTGGTGGTTTGATCACTATTCACTGAGCCAATCGTGCGTTAAAGAAATAGATATAAAAATGGCCAAATATTAGTACATAGTCAATTAAAAATACTTAGCAACCGTCCTCACCCCTTGACACGTTCATTAGTTTTTCATATATTTATCTATTCATTCCTGTATTTTTAATTACCTGACATTCTAGCAGAGGAAAGAAAGGTCAAACAAAATTGAGTGTTTGTATAAAAAGGAAAACAAAAAGAGCAATGAAGAAGCAAGGATAAAAAAAAAAGGGAATAAAAAAGGGAGTCTCGCAAAAACACCAATGAGAGCCAATGATGCCATCGGAGTGTAAACGTATAAAGTGTATGACAACAGACAGAAAAAGCGTGATTTCTCTACAGGGTCATCATACTTGATTGATTTCCTATGTTGGCAGGATTGTTGGTATTGAAATAAATGGGGTCCCTTTTTTCTTCTTTGATCAACTTTAAATAAAATCAAATGACCATTCTATGCAGAAAAAAAATTAGAGTCATTCATGGCTATAAACCCAACCCCAGTCGAGACAAATAAAATGGAGAAATTAAGATATATTTTATTAACACCAGACAAACTATCAAACATATATAATGTAAATAAATAAATCTAATAAAATCTAAACTAAACCAGGAGGAGCAACATTATCAACACCATGGGCGTCTCCATCGTCTCCATCGTCATCTTGGCCGAGAATACATTCACTGTTTTGTTGTTGTTGTTGTTCATTAGTTATTTGCCTATTTAAAATCACAAATCCCACCAGAATCAAGATACTACCAAGGACAGTCGCCAAAGATATCATGACACCAGTGATGATCATGTCTGTCACCGCCACCACAGGGATCGTCAGGAGCACACCGACAGCTGCAAAGACAGGATTCATCAAGGCAATAACACACATCATACTAGCATTGTATATAACGCTCATCGATCCAATCGCAATGATCATCACAAATGTATGTCCATCAGGAAGTTCAAAAATTTCCAGTCCGGTATAATGAAGGATAGGGATAGGGATCCACAGCACCAGCAGTGTGATGGCACCAATTCCACCAGTCATCATATTTGCAAAAAGGACAGTTGGTCTAGGAGGCGTTGCATATTTTTTATAATACACCTAAAAAAAAAAAAAGGCAGAAAGTTGAATACACTCTCCCTAATAAGACCCTATAATGATGTGTTTCTCAACACGCATTTTCCACTCTCCCTCCCTCCTGATCTTCTTTCGCTTACCTCATAGAATCCATAGGTCAGTGCTGCCACTACTGCCACATTCAGTCCAATTATGGATGGAAAGGAAGAGTAAGAAGAGTGGGTCAAAGTATCTTGATTTTGCGAATCATCGCCATCCCCGTGCCCCGCATCGTCTTGTCCCAACGCCATAACAACCACACCCAAAACGGATAAGCCGACAGCAAGGAATTTCGATAATAGAATGGCATCACCGAGCATAAATATAGAAAAGATATACGCCCAAAAACATCCAGTATTGAATATCACCGTCAGAGTGGACATGCTGATAAGATTGACGCTGAGATACCATAGGTAAGCAGGAATGGTGAATAGGATGGACAATGTCAGGCCCGTACGCAACATGAAGGACGTGTGATGCTGCTGTTTGTTTTGTACCTGTTCCTCCAACTCCTGAACGGATTGCGTGAGTTGCTTCCGACAGTAGCCAACGGTATCCCGAATGTGTTGTTGCCAGCTTGGTTTTTCTTGTCGTTGTAATGAGAACCACCGTATGTTGATACATTCTACAATAAATTGAATGGGTATCATAAATGTATAACACGCATGTCCAATATACCTTGAGTAGGGAGATAGTGAGTAAAAAAGAAAAAAAAAAAAAGAAGGGCAAATAGCCTTGTCATTATATATGGTTCATTTGGTCAACTTACAGTATAAAGTATGGTTTTTGATAATTGGACGTCTTCTGCACATATTGAGCCAGTTCTGTTTGTAAAACAAAAGAGATAATACATATGGTGAGCATGACAGCAGCAATAAACGATGTTGAATGTTTTTGCACTTTTACGACAGAGTGTGTAGTGTCATCCAAAGGAACTGTTCGATAAGTTGGTGAAGACGGCATTAAGTATTTGGAGAAAGAGAAAAGAGAAAAGAAAAAAAATGGCGGAGCTTTTCACGGTCCAGCAGTAAATTGATTTTAAAGAATCATATGATCATCTATAAGTCTCATATCCCTTTACCCCTGGTGATCTGATACACCACAAACTAACAATGATACAATCCCAAATGACACAAACAAACACATAAACAATAAAAAAAAGACGTCAAAATAAAGAATAGTTTATTCTAAATGATGGAGACATATAAAAAAGGGAGGGGGAAGAATTGAGGGGCAACTAATCTAGTAGAAGAAACCGAGAATCTTACCACCAGCGTGCTTGCGACGAGCTTCTTCGTGATCCATGATACCAGCGGAGGTGGTCAAGACGAGGTGACCGAATTGACGAGAAGGCAACAAGTTTTGGGTCCACTTTTCGAGTTCAGCAATCTTGATGTTGAAACGGGGGGAGATGACACCACACTTGTTCAAACGACCGTTAAGTTGGATGACGATCTTACCGGAACGGTGGTCATCGATTTCTTCGAATTCACCAATGTAACCTATAGCAATGATAAAAAGATTAAAAAGCATCAGTAAAAGTGATAATCAACAGCCAAATCACAATATATAATAATAATAATAATAATAAATGTCTTTCAATTCACATCAACTCTTTCATATCGTCAACATATCATAAATGTATTAGAGGTACATTTAATAAAGATTGGATAAAAAAGAAGACGATGAAATCAAAAAATTGATCTACCGAAGTTCTAAAAGCGCTGTGATGTGAAAAAAGCATCGCAACACCAGTTATACTCGGAATACACCTTTCTCCCCCCTACTACTACATCAAAATATAAAAAAACGACTTACCGTGCTTTTGCATGACGGACAAGAACTTGACAATGACCTTGGAGGAAGGACGGATAAGGACTTGTCTCTTACCGCGACGTTCGGCGTTGTTGATGTTGTTCAAGCAATCGTTCAAGACGGAAACACGCATGATATCTATAAAAGAGAAGGAATAAAACGAATATTAGTAAAGAGCAGTAAAAGGTTTTGGATTGGATTAACATAGTAGATCCATCCAAATGATCAAAAAAAAAAAGGAATCATTCATCCTTTCATTCAAATGATCCATTCATCTAATCCTTTTCTTGAGCATATAATGAATACTTTAGGTACAAGAAGATGGGATGGATGGATAAAGTGACGGATGGATGGATGGACTGACTATGTTATTGAGTTTGGGTATACGTACCTGATGAATATAGATAATAAAGGGAAGGAAAGAAAAAATGGAAAGCGACGTTGCATTTTTTCTTTTAAAAAAAATCCGGCGGCGGCATTTCAAAAAATTAAACACTTCCATGGAGGCTTAGGCTGGCCTCACTGGGCAAATCTCGGGAAGAAACTGGCAAAATTTGACAATAGAGAATAAAAGGTAATACAATAAAGATTTTTTATTTCGTTGAATTAAATAAATACATAAAGAGGGCTATAATACAGAGGGGAGTGGATGATAATACTAAAAACTGAAAACTAGAAGTCTACCAGCGTAAGTAATGAGTAGGACACTGCAGTACGATAAATAAAAATAAAAAAGTATAATTAACATCCATTGTGATATTTCTATGTAATCTATCTTCTGTCCCCGCTTAAAATACAATGATAAAACTTACAGCATAACCATCAGGATTGCGTTCCAAATAAAATTGGTGATATTTTTCCGCTTCATGGAAAGTTTTGGCTGGTACAATTTCAGTGACAATAGGTTGATTGGCATAGTGTTCCTTTTGTACTTGTGCTGTCACCTTATCAATCACTTGCTTTTGTTCAGGCGAATGATAAAAAATGGCTGATCGATATTGGGTGCCAACATCATCCGGGCCTTGGTAGTTCAATGTGGTAGGATCTAATATCATCACCATCATACCAATACATGCATAAAAAGTTTTAAGTATTTGTCATCAAACATAACTTGGAATTTTTTTTTTTTTTTTACCATGCATTTTGTAAAAGAACTCTACTAAGGCTTCATATGAGATTTGTGTGGGATCAAACTTGATTTCCAAGGCTTCGGCGTGATCGGTAGTGCCAGTTTTGACTTGTTCATATCGAGGATCTTCCACAGCACCTCCAGTATATCCCACTTTGGTTTCAATTCCCTTGAAATGTTTGTTATAGATATGTTCAGTACCCCTAATAAAGAAAGAAGACAACGTGCATAAGTTACAAGAACAAACATGACCTTCCATTTGTCTTCTTACCAGAAGCAACCGGCAGCAAAAGTAGCAATTTCAATAGACATTATTGTATGAATCGTTAACTGTAAATATATTATATAAAAGAAGAGAGAAAAAAGGGGCAATTCATACTAAAAAGGGGTTTTTAATAGAAAACTTTTTGCTTTATGGTACAATTTTCGTCAGTCATGATTGGCCTGTTTTCATCACCGATGTGACATTTCATCCTCCCGTCTCGCCTAATTCCGCTTTCTATGGCATCTAAAAAGTACAAGATTTGATTATTGTCATCAGTTTGGAAGATGATTGGTGATCAATATAAAGAAAAATGTATTTGCATGAATGGACAATAATAGAATGTTTTGATAAGACTTTTTTTATAGGAAACATAACATAATAATTTTATTTGAGATGGTAATAAGAATGATAACAACAATGAACGGGTGAGTGCGAGTAAGTATACATAATAATGAAGGAGGGGTGACACATATATATAATCTAAATAATGGAGGAGAAGGAAAAAGGTGGTGTGAAGACTAATTTATCTAAGGGTCCTTTGACTGTATTTCCTTGACTCCTACAGGGCGAATAGCACTACCGTCTGCTACCCTTCGTTCTTCGCCGAGAATAACTATAGACAGATATACAGAAGGTCAATATCAACTGATCGCCTTGACAATCTCTATTTCTTAGTACTATTTTTTTTTTCTATTACGTTACCTCTTTTGTAAAGGATCCATGAAGTAGTCACCATGAAAGGTGTCGCTACAATGATGGTTGCCAGTCTAGTCAAAACAGAGAAAAAAGTACAAGTGAGCCAAAAAAATTTGTTCCCAATTTTTTCATATCATAATCTTCAATGTACTTAAATGCAAAATAGATTGAGGTCATCAGTTTCTTACCTTCTGCCAGCAGGTGATAGTTTTATACCCATGGTTGTTTTCGTCGGTGACAAGGTAAAGAGGGTGACGGGAAAAAAAAATTCGAGGTTTTTAAAACTTTCGAACTCCTACGCAAAGAAGGCAACTGACTACCATTTTTGGTGTTGATAAAATTTTAGTGAACGTTCGTTAACGGAATATATACATCATTCCTGGTGTAATAGTACTATGTTATTTTGTATAGGATGCTATGCTTATTGAATGACTTAGATTAAATAATATAAAATATGACCGGAAAACTACAGTAATCGTACTGGGTTGATCAGAAAACCTAAAATATTCTGTAATCGCGACTACATATGAAACACTGATGACATATGAATGTAAAGTGAGCTAGAACTACCAACTAGTCTTCGGGATTCTAGTGGGGTGATGTTCATAGTATCATGAGCAAGTCAGAAGGCACTGGAGAATGCATCTACTGACGGCACATTGATGATACAGTGTAAGTCTGTTGATATAAATGGTGGAGCAGTAATGCAGTTATCTTTCAATCAAGTAGTCTAGAGTTGCCAACCAGTTGATAGGAATCTAGGAAGAAAAGTAATCATAGTGGGTAAGCCAGAAAACAAACGTTTGATAGACCACGCTCGCATCACAGCGAAAATAACTGCATTTCTTCGCTATCTGATGGATCAATGGGTGTTTAACAAAAAGACATACTTTATTAAAGCATATTGGAATCAGTACTAAACAAATGTAACTATGGATCTAATGGAGGTAGTGTGAGTGAGACAATTGGAAGCTCTGAAGGCTGTTCAACTGTGATCTACAGAGACAGTTGTAACAAGAGGTTTAATATAATGCAAAATATATTAGAAGGGGACTATAATAAGGTATCTTTTATTGAAGCGTAGAATTGGTCATATTTTATTAGAAAGTACATTGTGGTAAACACTAAACTAAAAGTGCGGGGCCATTGTAACAAGAGATCTGATGGAGGTTGCACGAGTGGAACTACTACAAATTCTATAGACTTTTCAACACTAGTCTAGAGAGACAATTGTAACAAGAAATATAATATACTGTACAAGGTACAAGAAGGAATATAATGCGAAATCATTTATGAAGCATAAAAATGGTCAGCACTAATCTCATAGAGCGATGGCAATAAAAAAGTAATTCCTTGTTCAAGGCATGAAAAGAGACTAATGGAACATATTTATTGAAGGAATAAAAAGAGATGCATTTTATTTCAGTTGTAGATAAAAACTATGACAAACTAACACTGAAATAAGCTAATGAAGGCTCCAAAAAACCAGCTAATGGTGACCTCAAAACCTAAATTCAAAATGAGAGGGTTTCCCCATGAATGTTGTAATCCCTAATATGAAACCCCTCCTAAACTAATCCTAACACTAATCCATGATCACCAAGACCCCAAAGAAGTTGAATGGTGAAGGAAAAAGAGAAGGAAAAAAAAAAAAAAAAAGAAAGAGTGGAAAATAAAAATTGGGAGTAAATAAATATTCACGTGTGCGGGGTTTGGAATGTTCCCAGTCGCTCTATCCTGTATATGAAGAACGCCGCAAATATAGCATGCCTTTCATATGTCACAGTGCAAAATTTGGGTAAAAATTTATTGAATTCATAAGAATAATTTTTTGTTTTTGAAGTTATGACAGTAGTTTTATTGAAGTCATATTTCGGGCAGAGGGTGGTTGCGCTTTTTGTGGAATGGGAGTGTTTCACTACAAATTCAAAGTAATTATGATACTAATATAAATGATAAACTAAAAGAAAAAAAAATAGGGGAGAGAGATATATATCTATGGTTTTTCTTGTTGGAAGGCAGCAACGACGTTGTAAGCGTTTGACATGCTAAGGACGGAGAAGAAGAAAAAATCAGTACAATTAATTCATCAAGCAATATAATAGTTACAACTTACCTAGTGATCTTGTCCCAAGATTGTTGTACACGCACTTTTTGTGCATAATCAGATTGTCGAAGCGCCAATTTATCGCGACGAGATTTCATAGGCACAGCCTTGGCTGTCATTTCAAAGCTCCAGTAACGGAAGATGTATACCTTGACCACATCCAAAATCATAAAGTAGACTAACGATACACCAAGGACGGCCAAACCCCAGGCCCAACCACAAGGGGCAACGCCTTCAGCATCACCAAATACACCATACACGGAGAAGAGGAGCGCCACAATTTGAGTACCGATAATACACACAGCGAAAATCCAATTGGGCATGTTTTGATACCAGAATCCAGGCACACGTGTGGAGAAAATGACGAAGTGAGGAGCTATGGGTGACATTAAAAGAAAAAAAAGAATGAGATAAGAATTAGTATATACAGTGACCTCTTTTTTTTTTTTTTTCTTACTTACCAGAAGAGATGTGCAGATACATAATGGAATGCAGTTCATTATCGGTAACGCCGAAGATATCCCGAGCAACATAAAAGTGACCAAAAGATAAAGCAGCCAGGAGTACAGCAAGGACAGTGGAGAGTGTAAGGAGCTGACCAATGCGCCATTTATCGGGTCGTTCAGATATTTCCACATTGTCAACAGAAATTACTAAAGTAGCAGCGTCATTCTAATTAAATTAATAAGAGCATATTAGTATAATATATGGCAGGCACATCATCCTAGATGGTTTTTTTTTTTTTTTTTTTTTTTTTTTACCAAAACACAGATCATGATCAGTAAAACAGCAGGCATATTCCAATCTTCCACAAGGGTAATGATAAACATGAACAGTAAGAAGTGAATAGTAGAGGTAATTCGGTACAAGGCATAGGATCGTAAACGTTGGAAAATAGCACGAGAAGTGATGATACCGTCAGTAATGGTGGACAAACCAGGAGCCAACAAGACAATATCAGCAGCAGATCGAGCAGCATCAGTACATCCTTCAACAGCAATACCCACATCAGCCTTTTTAAGAGCAGGTGCATCATTGACCTAAATAAAAGAGAGCATAGTGAGTATAGATAAATCAATTTTTTTTTTAATGAAGGGGTAAAGGGGAATGTGAGGATAATACTTACACCATCACCTGTCATACCAACCAAGAGACCCTTGTTTTGCAATAATTCAACCACACGGTACTTGTGTTCAGGAATCACTTGAGCAAATCCATCGGCACGTTGACAATGTTCAGTGACTTCATCTTCAGACTTAGTAGGGTCCACAAGGTGATTAGCATCCAAAATAACGCGACCCATACCAAGACGAGCGGCAACTTCTTTAGCAATAATTTGTTGATCACCAGTAATCATCTTGACATCCACACCCAGTTCGTTACAGGCCTTGATGGTATCCGCGGAATCAGATCGAGGAGGGTCCAGCAAGGAGATCATACCCACCATTTCAAAGTTTTCCATAGCATCATCCGTTGTTCGAGCCACACCAAGGGCACGAAGGCCACGACGGGCCAATGAGTTCACAGCATGTACAGCTTCATCATGACCACCGACCAACTTTGTAATGACTTGAGGAGCACCTTTGGCGACGCGGAAGGAAGTGTTGGTGGTGGTGTTTTCAATCGTAGCTTCCGTCATTTTGGTAATGGGGTTGAAGGGTTGGAATTTGGTGACTTTGAAACCGGGGACTTGACGTTCATCTTGGCGGTTCTTGAGAATGTCCAGGGTGGACTGAGCAGCACGGCGGACAGCCGATTCAATAGGATCGTTCGCACCAGGTTCGGCAGCCAAGAAGGAGTAAAGCAGAATGTCGTCCTTGGTGTATTCTTTATCCAACCAGGGTTCATCAAAGGTCAATTCATTCATGGTCAGGGTACCAGTCTTGTCAGAGCAAAGAACGGACACAGATGCAAGTTCTTCCACCGCAGTGAGTCGTTTCACGATGACTTGTTTGGCTGCCAATTGCTTAGCACCGACCGCCATGGTAACAGACATGACCGTAGGAAGCCCAACAGGAATAGAAGCAATAGTAAGGACCAGGCAGTTTTCTAATACCGTCTTCCAATTGCCCTTTTCAGTGCCCTGGAAACGGACCATTTGGTAAATGAAGACGATGAGGACCAGTACGACTGTAGAGACGATAAGGACATTGCCGATGGTTCCAATAATCTTTTGAAAGTGACCTTGTTCTGCCACAAGGGCGATGAGATTAGCAGCGCGTCCGATAAATGTATTGGCGCCAGTCTTGGTGACGACAGCCAATTGTTGACCTTGTTTGACAATGGAAGAAGAATAAACGGTGGAATTTTTTTTTTTGGATACAGGTAAAGATTCACCAGTGAGCCCAGATTGATCTATTTGAAGCTCCGCCTCGTTAACCTCGCCATTCACACCCAAACCGAGGATGCGGGCATCAGCAGGAATAATATCACCAATACGGAGCACAATAATATCACCTGGAACCAACTCCCTGACTTCAACTTCAACCAATTTTGAGTCGCGGAAGCATCTTGTTTTGAGAGCTAAGGTTTGTCTAAGGGCATCCAATGCAGATTCGGCTTTTGCTTCTTCAATGTAACCAATAATGGCGTTGATCAACAATAAAGCCAGAATAATCCCAAAATCAATCCAGTCACCCACAACAGCAGCAATAATACAAGAAATTTCAATCAAATACGCAATAGGACCGGTAAAGTACATGAGAAATTTCACCAATGGGTTTGTTTTCCTTTCAGGTAGTTCATTCAAGCCAAACTGTTCGGTACGCTCGGCCACTTCATGACTAGATAACCCTGAGGTTGGGTCGGTGTGCAGTAGAGCTTCGAGCTCAGGTGGTATTTCATCTTGGTGCTCGATATGTTCATGATCTTCAAATTCCACGCCAGTCTTTTTCTCATCGTCTGCAAGATGATCGTTGTGCCGCTCGGTCATTAAATAAAAATACTATAGAACGATGTAAAAAATAGAAAAAATTAATAAAAAGGGAAACTTTTTTTTTTTGTATCATTTATAAATATATCAGAATAATGAGAATAAAAGTATAGACTTACTTGTTTTTCTTGTTAAATAGAAGTAATTATGAATGATTAGAAATAGGTAAGTGGTATGAAATACAAGAAAGGTATAAAGAATATATAAAAAAGAAGAAAAAAAAACTAGAAAAATAGAAAACAAAAAGAAAGAGATGAGTAAAAACCAAGAAAATCGGTCGTTTTTTATTGAGATTTGACCCGGTTGGGACTCGATGATCGAAGCAGAGGGACTTTGAGAAAAGTAGACATCACCTTTTTTTTCAATCACCCCGCACGCATAAATTGTATATTCATTAACATGGTCTATCCAATAATAAGCAGTACCGCCACCCCTATTTTTACCATCATCATTGTTATTTAGGGTATACAACAAAAAAAAAAAATGCTAGGAGTCGCCTTGCCCTTGATTTTCACCCTTGTTTCTTAACCTTGTTCGATTTCTTGCATGAATTGATTTCAAATCCCGCTTTCGCTACTCTATTTTATTTTATTTTTTTCCCTTTGATGGACCATGTTTCTTTGACATATCCGTGAACTATCACACATTTTTCTAAACATTCTATCAAACTAATAATACATTATCCATTGAGCCGGGGTTTTGTAATAATTGAATGATTTAAGAGAAGGGGCAGTCATGAGTTTAATAAGGAGATTGGATTAAAAGCAAAGGGAGGACATACATGACCATCAAAAAGAAGAAGAAAAAAGCATTAGATGTATTGCATGTATGTATCTCATGCCTGGTATTCCACATATCGTTATTTTTTTTTTTTTACCTGCCTGCCTCCTATTCTTTACACTGATCCCCCTCCTTTTTATCCTTACTTTTTTTTCTTCTCTACGCGTCAATCTTCCCCTTTCCTTTTTTTGATTTACTTCTTATTTTCTCTACACTACTTCTTTGTTTTTTATCAGTAAGACTTCCTTCATATGTTTTCATACATACATGCTGTTGATACTATATTTTGACAAAAAAAAAAAAAAAAAAAAAAATTGGTTGAGAATAGGATGGTTTAGGTGGGACGATTCTTGAATTCAACAGTTAAAAAATTAAGAAATCATGCAAGCGGAGTTCGATTGCTGATCCAAGGAAGTGGGGGAAAAAAGGTTACCCGCTATTTTTTAAGAATAAAAAATCCCATTTGAAAATAAATATTTAAGATAGCTAAAAAAGTTCAACAAAGGGATGGGGGAGGAAGTGTAAGGGGAAGTTGCGACTGTTTTAAAATAAGGGGCAATAAGGACAAAGCGGCTTGAAACATGGCATTCTAGTCCAGCCTTATTTTACACTGTAAAATACAACTACTACATCATGCTTGGGCACCATGTTCTAAATCTAATATGGGTGACCTTATAGTATTCAGTCAGAATAAATGAAATAAATAATGTTGAAAAGATGGAAGAAGAGACAACATGTAAAGCAAGTAAAATATAACCCCGCATTTTCATACGCCCTAAACAAAAAGATCATCAAAAACGCCACAAAAAAAAGGAATCTTAACTGTATAACACAAATGATTTTATTGATAAAAAAAAAAAACTATACACTAAACTATGATTAAAAAAAAAAATTACTATGTAAAACAAAAATAGAAGAAAAAAAAAAGCTAATATACTATGATATATAAATACACTTGGGATAAACTAAAAATCTAATGGGAAGGCGAACCTTCATGATGATGTCGTATATCGTCCAGTGGCACCTCTTCCACCAAGTCGTCGTCCTGAATTTCATGCCGCATCTTAGAAGGCTTGTTGTTGTTGTTGTTGTTGTTGTTGTTATTGTTATTATTTCGAGACGTAGAGGCACCATAAAAGTTCGATGAGGAGGAGGAGAAAGGGGTTGGGGATGGAGAATCGACCATACCTGCGGGCACAATACCAGTTGAAGCTAAGGGCCAATCACTTTCGTTTGAATGGATCGATCCTTGACGTGTACGTTGTAAGAGCAACATGGACGAATCGCGGAAAGCTTCGCTACGGGGTCGTTCCAAGAACCGGGGTGTGGGTAGTTCGTGATCCATTGCATATTGTATCCGTCGATCACGTTCAAATTCATGCCATCGCTTCATTTTGAATACCGTTGAATCAAATTCACCTTCCTTGTCGCCATGGCCGCCTTCCTTTTGTTCACCTTCTACTTTGCGTGTGTCGCCCCAGGAAAAGTCGTCAAAGTGCCAGTATGCATACATCGGCAAAACAAAGTTCCAAACAGGTAAGCTGATAATGTACAGTAGCATCCAACACACATACACCACCTTGCGACTCGTCATCACAATCAGGACAGCAGGTAGACCAAGAATCAGCGCCAATAAAATCAATGAGATCACCGCGGGTTTCCCAAGAATGGCCATAATAATAAGGTACAGAGTAAAGGTAATCGCTGCTGGTAAACTAACCGTACCAACAAAGTCAATAAATAGTACAAACTGCATCGAGAAACAAAAGGTACCACACAGATCTTTGACAAAAAGCAATTCCATCAGATTGTGAATTGTCGAATTGATCCATCGTCGTCGTTGGGATAGCAGCACCATGAAGGTATCCGGCACTACTGTCTTGCATCTGTATGTCATGTATAAATAAAATAAAAATAAAAAAAAGGAGAGACGATGTAAATAAAGAATCCCAATAAATTGACATTGCAGTCATGCATTTGATTTATTATCTAGTTACTTACACAGCTTGAGGGACAAACATCATTTTGCGTTGAGGGAACGTTTTCAGCATCAATGTTGATAAGTACCGATCTTCACCAAGTAACAATAGATTTTTCTTGTGCAGGGTGTCCACCACATTTTCAGAATAACGTTCCACAATATCAGGATTGGCAAGAATAGGTACCCAGTAGCCATTGGGGCCTTTGGGAGCTTTGATACGATACATACAGAAGCAACCCGGTAAGCAAGTAACACAACCAAACACAGATTCGAATGCTTTACTTTGATGATGAGAGATGTAATATTCAAATACTAGGTAAAATTTAAAATAGAATTGAGCTTTGGATATTGCCCTTTCTTTTTTTTTTTTCACTTACCTTGAATCATAGTAACCCAGCTATCCTTTTTATTAGCAATCTTGGTTTCACCACATAAGCCAGAGATAGAGGGATCCTTCACAGCACAAGAGACAAGTCGCGTCAAAGCGTCAGGGTAGAGTTTCGTATCGGCATCGACCATGAGACAAAGTTCAAAGGCATCGGCAGGAAGTCCCGTGATCCGCCAGATAGAATTGAAGAATTCGTATTCCATGCGCGTCATCCGTTCATCAAAGATCACTTTTTGCATGAATTGCATCAACACCATTTGCGAGTCTCGTTTTCCACGATTCCCAGGCTTACTGGCGGTCTTGGCTTCTTCCGTCGTCCCACACTTGACAATCGTGATCATTGGCACCCGTTGATGTAAAGAAGGATCCACAGTGGCATCGTTGAATTTGTAAAACCCGGCATATACTTTCGCCATGTTATTCTTCTTTTGTCCGTCAGCAATGGCAATATAAGGGAATGCCTCCACTTGTTCCGCTGGCACGATCAGGTCACGCATCATGTCGACACAGATATCCGGTGTTGATTTGTTGTTCCCATACCCAGTGATAATACCGTCGCAGATCACCAGGAGCAGTTTGTGTGAATTCGGATAGTCGCTCACCGCCACTGAATCAAGCGTCGTTCGAATCCCATCTTCACCCTCGGAGTAGCATGTCACTAAACACACGGTAGGCGCAAGTACGAATTTGAAGGGCATAAAATCGGCTGGTGGCTGTGGATTGACATAAGGCGATAATGGTAAGGGGCATTTGATCGATCCACTGTTGTTGCTTTCGCCACTGGAGAGGGATAATGATGTCGTTGACAGGCGAGGTGTAGATAATGCTGATAAGCGATGTCCACTTCCATTGTCGTAGTAACTGAGTCTCGGTGTTGATGCACCGCCAAAGAACGTCGACGTCGGGCGATTTGATCCAAATCCATTGGGTAAGCTTCGATACATAAAAAAAAAAAAAAAAAAAAAAAAAAAAAAAAAGTGTAATCATTTAGATTTTAACTGTTTCGGCACAGCGTTTTGATTTCATTTTTAATGTATGTATGTATATTGCACATGTATTTATTTACCTTATCATCGAAGAGCGTGACATAAAAGGAGCATTGGGAGCTGCCGGGTTCCATGTAGAAGAAGTATTTGCCAACGCAGCCACAGAAGCACTTGAGGCTGATCCTCCACCGATACCACCCGTGTCAAAGCGATGCATTCCATATTCCGGTTGAGTATATCGTGACGTCTGCGGTAGAAGTGTTTTGCGATTCTGTTTCTTGTTGCTGTTGTAAGGATTGTTGGGTTGAGAGAGTGCGCTATAGGGTGCTGATGCGTCCATATTACGAGCCCAGTTTTCAATTTCCTCTTGGCGTTTCATCCGAGCTGCATAGTCTTGGTCTTCTGCAAAATGGCCTAGTTTCCAAGATAAAAACCAACCAAAAATAACTGCAAAGAAAAACTTGATCAGAATAACGGCCAAAATCACCACCAAGGAGACATAGAGCACAATGTCAGAGGTAATGCAACCAATACTGAAAGTATCAATGGATCCAACCTTGATCAGTGATTGTAAACATGTCGCCTCTTCTTCCCATCGATTATCCGCTTGTCGGAATCCTTTGATTGCTGTTGTCATATCCTTGCCTGCAAAATCGGATACATTGTTGAAGATGGATTGTATGAGCCCATTTTGTAATGCGCCAAAATATTCTGTAGGTAAAGACTGTAACAGCTTGAGATTGAGGACATCACTGTTTAACAAACCAAAAAAAAAAAAAAAGAAGAAAGAAAAAAGGATGTCAATACCAACAAGCATGTTCAGACCTCACTAAATTTAAACCCCGTCATTTTTTCCACATCCCATACATACCCATTGTAGGCCATATATTGATTGTCTTGATTCAAATCGTTCCAATCATAATAAATACGGGCAGCCTTGTTGAATCCACCACCATCATTTTTCTTTGGTACACCGTCTTGATAAAAAGAGTTCAATTGCTGAGTGGCGGTAGGGGACATATGACAGCTGGTATGATTGGTAAAGAGTGATGAAGAAGGTGGTATGGTTGAATTGGGACTGAAAAGTTGGCATGGGAAGTATACGGGTTGGTCACCTTGTTTGTTTGTCAGCACATTTTTGCACGAAGAGGTATCGACTTGTTGTT
Source organism: Absidia repens (assembly GCA_002105175.1). NCBI lineage: Eukaryota > Fungi > Mucoromycota > Mucoromycetes > Mucorales > Cunninghamellaceae > Absidia > Absidia repens. Next base: position 319,257 of record MCGE01000025.1, on the reverse strand, counting down.
GGAATAAAAAGGACGCATCCATGCCACCGCCATTGAGAGGAGGATAAAGGACATTGGTGTCGGATCCATTGGTGACACCAGCAATAACCGGATGTGAATCCCAATCAGCCAGCATATATGCCCAACCGTGAATAATCAAGTAGCCACTACTCACTTCACCACCATGCACACTGAGTGGGGGGACAGGGCAAACCTAGGGAGAATCAAAATTAGTAAATAAAAATAAAAACAAAAATATAATATATATTTATAACTAGTTGTTTCTTACCGAAATAGTAAAACCAAAAGTAAGAAAACCAACGAAGCCCATCACCAATAAAATCATTGAACATAAACCAATTTTTTCACGCCATGCATTTTGAGCAGGACCATCAGGAATACCTAAAGTTTAAAATAAAGTATAATCAAACACAAAAAGGTTTAACTTTTATCAATTGTATTTACTCCGTGTAACCTCTCTCTCCCATTTGTAACCTCTTTTGTTTTGGTTCTGTTTGGATTTCTTACCTGCACATCGTAATAATGGTTTTGGAATACAGCAAGTAATCAAGAGACAATAAGCAAACCAAGGACTAGGCCATTTTCGTTTATTTTTGGAACCATGTTGATCATCATCGTCGTCGTCGTCGTCTGCCAAGTCATGTTTTTCTTCACGACCCAAAATACTTTTGCCTCTTCGGAGTAACAGACCAGTAGAGTCAGCGCCAATAGCAGCATGAGTAGGAGCATCACCAACAACCATCGAACCACTACTTCTTCCAGTTGTCGCCACGGATCGCGCTGGTAGATGTCCAGTCGTACTTGGTGCAACAGCCTGGTCTTGTCTGTTGGCTGCTTGTCGATAATGATATTGTCGATGTGTAGCATCCACTCTTTCCCGTTCGGGTCGAACAAGAGATCGTTTGCGTTTTGCATGTTGTAGATGATAGCCACCGCTGTTGTTGCTATTATCATTATCATCATTTGTATAAGGAATACCACCAGAAGACATGACAGGCATTGAAGCGTCTTCAATATCTGAAGCTGAGCTAAAAGATAATTCCCTATTCAATGCTGGCTGATAACTGGTTTTTTGACTTAATGAAGGTGTTGGTGCCATTGATTGACAATGATTGTGTTACTGATAATCTGAATAATGATAATGATGAATACGTAATAACTAATAATAATAATAATAATAATTGAGATAAAAATACACAAATAAATAAAACACAAAACAGAAAAGAAAAAGAAAGAAAGGCGAAAAAAAAAAAATCTTTTTGAATGAACGGTGACCTAAAAATACCGACCACTTGTTTTGTGCAACAGTGATTTCCCAGCAATCATTCGCTTGTTTAAAAAAACAGGGGCACGTGCCGATTGGTCCAGGTTTTTTCCCTTTTTTTCTCTTTGGGCTGCCTTCATTACTGTTGTTGCTTTCTCTCCCCGCTCCTTAATTCTTGTCGCCCATATACACTTTTTTCTCCTATTTTTTTTTTTTTAATCCCACTTCTTCCTTTCCTCTTTTTCACAAAACATCACTAGGATGACTATTAGCCAAGAAAAACCATCTGTACTTATTCTTGGTGGTACTGGTTTTGTGGGTCGTCACTTGGTGCATTACCTGATCACCAACCAATTGGCGTCTCATATACGCGTCGCTGATAAAATGTTACCCCAAACCGCTTACCTGTCAAAACAACACGAACAGTCCTTCAAACAGATTGAATTCAAGCAAGCCAATCTTGTTAACCCAAGTATGACCCTCATCTCTCTCTCTTTCTCTCTTTCGCTCCGATATACAAAAAACCCTCCCCTCGAATGAACACTAACATCATCTTTTTCCTATCCTAGCTTCTATTGCGTCTTGCTTTCAACGTGATGATGGTTCTGAATTTGACTATGTGTTCAACTTTGCTGCCGAATGCAAATACTCTCAAGTCAATGAAGTGTATCAAGATCGTATTTTAAATCTTTCCGTCAACTGCGCCAAGGAGGCCGCCAAGCGGAATATCAAGGTGTATATCATGTTATCTACAGCTGAAGTCTATGATAGTGATCAGGTAATAAATTTGAATGAAGGAGGAGGATACAGGGGGCGATGAAAGGCACGGAGGAGGAGAAGGAGGTGGTGGCGGTGGGATATATGGGAAAGCTCATTTTGTCGTTTTTTTTCTTCGATTTTTTTCTTAGGTTGCATCAAAGGAATCATCGAAAATCAAGCCATGGACTACAATTGCCAAATACAAACATCGAGCCGAAGAACAATTGAAACAAATAGAAGGGTAAGAAATGTAAAATAGACACTATGGTACTGGATAGTATAAACCATCTGGTACCTTTTTTTTTTTTTTTTTTTTTTTTTTTTTTTTTGCTCATCGTTTATTATCATTCTAGGTTAAACTTGATCATTATTCGACCTGCAATCACTTATGGACCAGGGGCAAATACGGGGTTGACTCCTCGTCTCATTATTGGTCGAGTTTACAAGTATTTGAATGAAGAAATGACTTTGCTGTGGTCCAAGGATTTGAAATTGAATACAGTACATGTGACTGATGTAGCTCGAGCATGTTGGCATTTGGCTTTATGGTATAAACCAGCAGATCATAAAGAAGCACCTATCTTCAATTTGGCTGATAAACAAGATACTGGTAAAAAAAAAAAAAAAAAAATGGAGAGAGTCGAAGGGAACAGTGATTGGTAGAAAATATTCACCCTTCTTTGATATTAGATCAAGAAACCATCAATACTCATTTGCGGGCTATTTTTGGAATTGAAACTGGCTATCATGGTAGTGTGGTATCGACATTTGCAAAGGTAAAAACAAAAAACACAGGAAAGGAAAAAAATGAGGATAATCACGTCACTCACTCATATTGTTACCATCTTTAGATGAATCTCAATTCTGTATTGGATGATATCAACGAAAAGCATTTACAACCATGGGCTGATATTTTGAAAGACAACAATGTCCAAAACTCACCATTATCACCTTACTTGGACCCTGAACTACTTTACAATAATGCCATTTCGGTCAATGGTGCTTCTATCGAAGAACAGACGGGATTCAAGTACACGGTACCTTATCTTACTCAAGAAAATTTACAGCAAATCATGGATGAATTCAAGGAATTGGAACTTTGGCCTTGAAACGAATAGCAATACTAGTAGTAATAATAGTAGTGGTGCTAGTCGATTTAGATTAGTGATTGCTATCTTATGAATCCTTTTTTTAGATCTATATTATTCCTTACTTTTTATATATCATTTTTTTCTTATATATTTTTCTTTATTTTCGCCAAATACCAAAATAAAAATCCTCTTTTCACTATTATTATTTATTTATTACATGTAAAGTTTTACTGGCTCTGTTGATCATTTACCCCTGAAATATAGTTCAATATCCGTTTTGGCTGGTAATTTTTTTACATAAATCTTGGCATTTTAGACGCCCTCCCAAAAAAAAAAAATAGGCTGTTGAAGTTGGACACTGGCTTAATCATCAGTTTGGTTGGACACGAATGATATGATGTGATGGCAGTATGTATCTTTTTTTAGACCACATGGTTGCTGATATGATCATAGAAAAAAGAAAAAAAAAGGACCACACCAGAATCCTCAGCCTTTGTGTCATGGCAATCTTTTTTTTTTTTTATCTGATTTTGCTCCGCACGGGTCACATATTTCTTTCAATGTTTTTTTTATGCCCAGCTTTACTACTCAGTTGGTCAACGACGGGTTTTTGAATATTCATCACTCCGCTCTTTATTTAGTACAGGCTAACGGTTGTGTGCAGGAAGGTTTAATATTGGTGCTACGATCTATGGTATCCATACAGGCTTTGGATTGTTGAGTCCATCCTTGACACGTTATGAACTATTTTGGAGGGGAGCTGTGTTGTTTCTATTAGTTAATTCTCGCCTCAGGTATTATTTTTACAACTAGGTCGTCACTGATGGATCAGGCAGTGTCGCTTAGTGTCAAAGGCAGCTCGTCTTCCCCAAGATTGTATCACTAGTACATACATACAGTCACATTGGGTTTCATTTTTTAACCTTCTCCCAAAGTAGCTACGATGCAATTCAGCAAGGATATGAACTAAACCTTAATTGTTGCAAGCTTCTATACTCATTTTCATTTTCCAAAATATTCTTACACTTCCAAAAAAAAAAAAAAAAAAAAAAACCTACTGGGTATCAGGGGGATAGATTATGGAAGTGTAATTTTTGATGAAATTAGCTCCCAAATGTCCGAAGGTCACAACTGGCTTCAGTCTGGGTCTGATTTTATTATACCACGTACAAGAAAGAGAAAAAGCAGTAATAGCAAACAATATAGAGTATTTCCCAGTATACAAGAGGTTAATCTGAGAACTTACACCATCGCTACAATAACGACATTATTTACTACACGATGAGTCATAATATGGTAAATAAAAAAGGAATAGTTTATTGAAACATATTGGTAAATACTAAACCCGAAGGAGAGAGGGTTGACTGTAATAAGCGGTTGATGGAACGGTCTATTGAGGGAAACATGAAGGAAACTATTGTGAGATTTGAAAAATGATCAACACTAATCTAAGGGGGCAATTGTAAGCTGGAAGTCACTATATTGTACAAAGCATGAAGAGACTAAAGGGACAATTGTTAATGAAGTACGACAACAGTCAATACTAATCACGAACGATGATAGCAGTAAAAAAGTGGATCTCTTGTACAAGACATGAACGACACTAATGGAACATTTTTCGTTGAAGTGTGTAAAAAAAAAGATATATTTTATTGGGAAGTTTATGTAAAGTATGACACACTAACACTAAACTAAGCTAATGAAGGCTCCAAAAAGCCAACTAATGGTGGCTCCAGATCCTAGATCCAAAATGAAAGGGTTTCCCCATGCATCTTGTAATCCCTGAGCTGAAACCCCTTCTAAACTAGTCCAGTCATTAATCTAATTCCAGCATAATCCCATAGAATTCGAATGGTGAAGGGGAAAAAAAGGAATGAAAAAAAAAAATGAAAAGAAAGAGAGACAGCAGCGGGAAAAAAAAATGGGCGTAAATAAAAGGTTCACGTGGGCGGGATTTGAATTGGGTTTCTTCAGGCTTTGATTCTCTGCGATTTTACATATTTGCCAGGAACAACTTTTTCTTACTTATGCACAATGGTAAAACCTCGCCCATAATATATCAGAAAAATAGCGAAAAGAGATGGAAGAAAAAGGTGGGTGGGAGTAAAACAAAAATGACATGGGTTTAGGTTTCACTTGAACCCTTGTGCATAAGAATAAAAAATCAGAGACTGTAGGAGTCTTTTGTCTTGGTTTTTCCAATTCTTTTGTTCTTTTTTTTTTGTTTTCTACATATAGCCAATCCTTTTATCATCATGATCAACACTGACGAGCCTACACCTAACCTGGTCAAAGTGACGAATATCAGCAAAGACACAAAAGAAGCGACACTGCGTGACTTTTTTGCATTCTGCGGCAAGATCAAGGATTTTGAACTGGAGTCCGATGGTGATCATCAAAAGGCTTTGATCTTATTCGAATCGCCCAAGGCAGCCAAGACAGCAGAACTTCTAAGCAATGGTAAATAAGAATAGAAACACACATGCACATATACATTTCTTCAGTATTGACCTTTATTACTCTCTTATTTCTACTTTTTTTTCCCAGCGTTGGTGGAAGACAGTCATATTCAAGTGGACGCGTACTTTCAAAATACACCTTCTCTGGATGAAAAGCGAGGGGCGACACCAGCCGAAGCAGCCGCAGCTGCAACTGCAGATACGAGTGGCAGCAGCGAAGAAAAGACGGAAGGAGGAGATCATCAAAATAAAAAGACGGTATCCAACATCATGGCGGAATTGTTATCATCGGGATATGTACTGGGTGATCAAGTGTTAGCAAAAGGGATAGAGTTTGATCATAAATTCGGGGTAAAGGACACGGTACAGCACTATTATGACCAAATTCGACAAAACCTGCACCAATGGAACGAACAATATCATGTGTCAGACAAGGCAAGTGAAATGGAACAGAAAATGGGCCTACAACAAAAACAAAAGGAAGCTTCCGATATGGCTCAAAATTGGCTGCACAACAGTCCGACGGGTCAAAAGGTGTCTGGGCTCATTTCACAATTCTCTCAGCAAATCAGTGATCTAAACAATGAAGCTAAGCGCTTAGCGGTAAGCTATATAAAATGAGAGGCGGATGATGACCTAAAAAATGATATTTTGTTGGGGGAAAAAAAACTGGGAACGCTGATTATCTTGTGATTCTAACTTTCTTTTTTGTTTAGTCTGTCCGGCAGAACGAAGCACAATCCAATTCTGGAGCCTCATAGTTTAGATGCTGTTGTCTTACTCTTTACTACTATTACAAAAGGTGAATTATTATTAGTTTACGATAGCTTAGTATAGTTTAACTTTTGTTTACTTTATAAATAAAAAAAAATAAAAGAAAAATATTAGCGATTGATTACTTTGTAAGGATATTCCTATTTCACATGGATGGATGATGATGTTGTGTCAGATGATCGAGCCTTTTTCGGTTCTGCGTTGGTTGGTGGTTTCTATATAGCAGGGAAGCAAAAGGCATAGCGATAGGCGGTTCATGTATAACATTTTCTTTCTTGTGTATGTACGACTAGGAAAAAAAGATCATTTGTTATGATTCATTCGCATAATTAACAAATGAATGGTCGAGATGAGGGGATGACCTTGGTTTATTTTGGGAAAAATGCCGATCACGTTATGAGGACCTCTCATCCTCCTTTTTTCTTCAACATTGAAATGGCGAAAAATGGGCATGATTTTATTTATCTGCACCATACATTGATGTCTTGTGAGTTTGATCAATGAAGAAGATGAAAAGAGATCCCAGATCAACTCGCAGTAGGACAAAAAAAAAACTTACGGCTGGTTCGGAAGACTCCGATCTATCTATCATACGCATAATTTACACCAGCTGCTAAAAAAAAAAAAAAAAAAAAAAAAAAAAAAAAAAAAAAGGAACGAATAAAAAGTACATTTTCGATTTAATTTTTTCTTTTTAAATTTTTCTTTTTAACTTTTTGATTATTATTTTTATTACTATTCGCGAAAAAAACAAGAAAAAAACAATGCTATCTCTGGATTACCCTACCATTTCATCAAAGCATGATACTGAGTATTATATACCTGAACAAACGGAACATGGCCATTGTAAGTGAAATAAAACCGACGTTTGAGTTATATTGCTTATGGTATTTCTTTTTTGTCTGTGTAAGATTATGATAATAATAACTCCACTCAACAGCAGCTATCCTATTGGCCAACAACAAACGAATTTAATGGTGCTATTCCTCTGTGGACAAGCGGTTACGATCAAGGCTTATTTCCATTACTTTCCCATCAACACCCTTCCTCCACTTTTGAGGACCCGTCTATTGGAACCGCATCCGATTCATCCTCATCAGTGGCTCGTTCACCCTGTTATATTACATCATCTCCTTCCACAACCTTTTCTTCCATCACCTCACCCACAGACCAAAATTGCTCGGTCCTCCCCATGGATTCAAACCCCGCGGAACCAAATCCTCTATCTACAGCCGCTACTGCTTCTCCTACCACCATTACTACTACAACGACTCCCTTGACTCATTAAAGCAATGGTCTCGAGAATCATTGATTGACCGTGTCATGGCATTAGAACAAGAACTCATTTATTGTCATTCATCGGAATCACCAAACAAGAGGGTTGGCAATGTCGATGGGACGCATGTGATACCGTTACATCTACTATTGAACAGCTGACGGATCATCTTTGTCGTATTCATGTTGGCAGAGGAAAAGTATGTAGAAAAAAAAAAAAAAAAAAAAAAAAAAAAGGATGTACATACTGACCATTTTTTTCATGCGTAGGCCTCTTACTACTGTGGATGGACAGGTTGTGGACGGCATGATAAGCCCTTCACCAAACGACATAAGGCGTTGAATCATTTAAGAACTCACACAGGTATGAATTAAGAAAAAGGAATTAAGCTACATATAGGATTAAACTCTTTTATATATATATATATTTTAGGCGAGCGTCCATTTGTGTGTCGTACACCCGGATGTCACAAGCGGTTCTCTCGACCCGACTCCCTTAGTACACATCAAAAGACGCATAGCAATATTCGGCCATTTGTCTGTGCAGATTGTGGAAAATCCTATTTTCACGCACGATCACTTAGAAAACATTTAAAAGCTTCGCAACATTCCAGTCTTACAACACCGGCAGCTGCCCCCTTACCATCACATTAGCATCCCGTCCTTCTCCATTTCTCTTTTTTTTTTTTGCACTCTTCTGTACATATTTGCTTTTTTATTTTTTATTTTTTTCTATTTCATTCTTTTATATTTTTATGTTGTCTTTTTTTTTTTTTTTTTTTTTTTTTTTTTTTAATTCTATTTTATTTTTTTCTGGTGCTGGGTCACTTCGTCAATAAAAAACTGGTTTTTTTTTTATATATCCCTCTCACGATCCTCATGATTGAAGTCCCGCCCCAAGAAAAAGAAAAAAGGCATTGCGCTTTTTTTGTGTTGAAGTTTTTTTTTTATCCACAAAAAAATAAAAATATAGGGTCATGTCCGAAAAGGATCACTTACCAACCTCATCAACACCTGACGTAGCAGTAATTACGAACACGAACAACGAATTGGAAGATGGCATAGAAAAAGCATCCGATGAATTGGCTCAGCATTACAGTGTTGATCAACTAGCCGCACCTTTGGTAAACTACACAAAACACATAACCCACCCACCCCCATGCAGTGGAACTGTCTACTTAGTGTTTCTTTTTTCTTTTATTAGCTAGATCATGTACAACAACAAGGAACTCAATGCGCCAAGCGAATACAAGATGCTGATCAACTTGTTCAACAGGTAAGAAGAGACAGTCGAAGAAAAAACAATGAACAATGATACTAATACTTCACTCCACTCCACTCCACGCCATGATATAGACACAAACAGATACACAATCTTCACGCGATGCCTTGGCGACATTACGACAACAAACCGATGCCCTTCAGAAAGCTTTTGACACCATTGATCATTTAGAGGTAAGTTCTTGGAAGAGGGCCTGGATGTCACAAAGAACTCATTCCACCCATCATGTGTGTGTGTGTGTGTGCGTTTTTTTTTTTTTTTTCTTTAGGTATTGGTGAATCAAGTGAACAAGACCTTGACTCAAGTGGCCAACAATGTGGATGACATGGAAAAGGCTGTTCAGAGCAGCGTACAACAACAACAACAAAAATCAGCATTCCCTCTTCCTTTCCGTTTTGTAAGTCTATGGGCAAAAGGCACTCTCTAGGTTGACTGACTGGTATATCCTAACTCTTTGATTTTTTTCATTTAGTCAAAGCGGTCTGATTTACCCCACCAACCTTATTTTCCCCCTCCTCAACATGTAGATATTCCTTCATCGCAAAGCTTACTTGACCCCCTAGATAGGTTGTTGCCTTCTTAGTTTATAGTATATAATGTCTACACACACACACACACACGCACATATATACATGTATATATACACAATTGTTTGATTGGTTTATATCAATAAATACACACAACTTTTTATTGAAACAATATGTGATTAGTATAAAATTCTAGAGCTAGGGACAGAGGGACTACATGAACTAGTAGCGGATGAAAGAGGGCTGACGAATGCTAAAAGAGGAAAAGGGGCTATAGAGTATAATATAATGCATTTTTTTATTACTATTATTGGTGTGCGCGAGGATGGTGGTTATAAAAAAATAAAAAAATAAAAAAGGAGGAGAGAATGATCAATAGGATTCAGTCTTGGAATCAACGGGTGACGATGAGGGTAATGGCATGGGGTGGGAAGAGAATGGGATGCTACTGTTAGATGGTAATGAATAATGGATGATGGCAGGTGGATGGTTGGTAGAAGGTGGGGATGGATAATATGCAGATGCGGATGGAGCAGTGTTAGCCGCAGCGTATGCTTCGTGATGCGAGTAATGATGATAGGATGGATGATGGTGGTGCTGATGGTGATACACATAGATTGGTGGTATTGGATGATAGCCTTGTACTTGATAATATGAATTGCTATTGTAGTACTCTATTATTGATATTATAAAATAAATCGTCAGAAATCTTTTCAGTGATCGGCTAAGGACTTTTTTCTTCTTTTTTTTCTTGCCTGGATGATAGTGTTGATGTTGATGTCGTTTTTGTTGGTATCCATACTGTTTCATGTGTCGATGACCTTGATATTGAGATTGTCGTCCATGTCTATTGAGTTGTATAAAACCAAAAAGAGTATTCATTATGCAGCATGATCACGCTCCCTAGAAGTTTTTAAATACCCAATTACCTTTGACTTGAATCAACTAAATCACCTTTTACTGGCCCACCACCAATACCAGTAACTAGAGTGGCTTGCATTCCTTTGGGTCCTTTGATCAAATCGTATTCAACCTAAATCACCATGGATTAGAAATCACTTTTTGTTTTTTCCGCTGTTGATGATATTTCTTTACCTCTTCATCCTAATAATAGCGTGAAAACAAAAATCCTTATTAGTATTGAATAGCATACTATATAATCATCATTCTTTTACCTGGCAGAGGCTTCTGAATCCACCATCATTTTTAATTGAAGTATGGTGCACAAACACATCTAAGAAGAAGACAAAAAAAAAAAAAAAAAAAAAAAATTGAGTGCGCCAACCACTTTTCAAAACCACCTTGACTTACCTTCTACCGTGTCCGAACCTTCCTGTTCTTTAGATACAATAAATCCATATCCTTTGGTGGAGTTAAAAAACTTGACCTGACCAGTTTTTCGTGTTGATGTATGAGTGTCCGACATTGCAAAGAAAAAAGAACGTACTATAGAAGGGAAGAAACCGCGTTTCTTGTTTGGTTGTATAGGAAGAAAAATGAAAGGACTGTGTTGTCTAATGGAGTTAGTAATCGGAAAGAAGAAAGGAGAGAGAAGTGAGGCGAATTAAGGAGGGTGAGGGCAAGAGGGCTTTAAAAAAAAGTCTGATCTTCCCAATTTCGATTTAAAAAAAAAAAAAAGGTGAATCAATTTACTAGACTGCCAATGATAAACATCTAAATCACATGGCATTCGCACACACACACACGTATATATATATACCATCTGAGCATTTTTTCACCCACACTTTATTTTATTTCAAACATTGACCTGTGCAACAATATAAAAAAAAACAATCACAATAAATAAAAGTTGACCTCGACCCCCCCCCATTGATAGCCCTGTAGCACCATTGAAAATTGAGTTGTATTACATAAATGTCATTTATTGAAGTAAAAAAAAAAAAAAAAAAAAAAAAAAGAGAATATATTGTATTGGAAGAAGGGGGAGGGGAATTCATGGATATCATATATAAGCTACTGTCAAGTTGGCTACTACTACATATATTAACTTTAAAGAAGGGAGGGGAGGGGCATATAAAAATACAGGACATCAAAAGTAAATCATATCACGCTATCGGGGATTCTAAATTTGCATAAATAAAGGGGGAGGATGTAGTTTTTTGAGCACAACACTACTTTTTCTTCAAAAAATCAAACTTGCTTTTGCCTTGAAGCTTTGGAGATTTGGATTCATGGGATGATGGAGATGGTGCTCGTTGTTGCTGTTGCTGATGAGGCTGTTGTGGCTGTTGTTGTTGTTGGCGCTGTTGGTGTTGTTTCGCGGCTTCGGCTATGGCGGCTGAAGACATGAGCCCATCATTTGGATCTTGACGATAATAGTTGAATTCCACACCAACAAGGGTTCGACAAAATTCGTGAATCATGGATTTGATGAGTTCATGACGTCGTTTGGATGTCTGGGAGACACTCATAAACACTGGTGCATCGGTCAATGGATTGGTATAAATCATCGCATGTTCACGTTCAACATAACCCAATAACACATTCACCGCCGCAAATCTTGTTTCATCGGGATAATGAGTCACCAACTCCCCTATAATAATAATAAAAGAAAACCGTCAATGCAATTCTCTTTCTTTTTTTTGGGGGGAGGAGGCTTCATTTCTCTTTCTTTTTTTTTTTACCACAAGATTTGACCATTTTTTGATAGGTCTCCGTTGTCAAAAACCGCATATAACTTGATTCCAAAAGAGAGTACACCGATTGTTTGGCAGTTTCAAAACACTTTTCTACATCCTTTTGATCCAACGCTTCGGTCACTGTCCTTCGTACCTTGTCATCCAAATTCACTTCAAAATGGCTATTTCGGGTAAGATATGTCGTGAAGATATGTTGAGCGGTCGCCAATTGTTGAACCCGGGATACATATTGAAACATTTCATATTGTTCCAATTCAATAAAGAAAAACTATTATTTTTTAGCAAAAAAAAAAAAAAAAAAAAAAGGAGGGTGTCAGTTTTTCAGTTTGATTTTGTTTTTTCTGCGTTGTAGAGTTTTTTTTAAAAAAAAAAAACTTACCAAATTTTCATGACTATATTCTTCCAATAGATGATGTAAAAAATAGCACAGAGGAACCTTGGATTGTAACAGAGCCTTGAGACCTTCCTTTTTGATTTCCTTGATACATATATCGTGAGGGATGAATTCGCCAAAAAAGTGATCCAGTTTCTTCGATGAACGCGTGGTTTTGATTCGGTAGAGCGTATGGACATCAAAGTTGGGAGAAGGCGCCCCATTGTTTGTCATGATGCTGGATATCGAAGAAGACCGAGGACGATAGCCGCCGCGATTCGATGATGATAAGTCTGCTGTGTTACTGTTAGCGCTGCTAGAGTTGGTCGGTGTTGAATATGAATGTGACGAAAAAACAGAGGTAGGTGGTTGAAGACCTGAAGAAGCAGCAATGGCAGAGGCGTCCATTTTAGATAAACGTTGGCGATGCATTTCTTGAGACGTAGCAATCATATTGGTAGAGCAGGAGGAAGTGGGTTGTGGTTGTTGAGTGATATCAAAATAGGTGGTGGTTGTATCTGATAAAAGAGCAGGTGTCAGAGATCCACCGGTGCTGTGATGGTTACTGCTGGATCCAATAATGCTGTTGGGACGAGAGCTAGGACCGGAAGACGAGGAATCGTATACTTCATGCGCACATTCAGAAGCCAAAGATCCCCTTCGCGATTTGTTGATCGATTTTGGAGTTCTTGGTGATAAGAGATCATCGTTGGCTGCGGAAGAAGCACCGTTGAGATTGATGTGCGATGGTCGTCGTCTTGTTGTAGTGCTACTGCTGGTGTTACGATCTATCTGCATTGTACATGAAGAAGAACGGATGGATGGATTGAATATAAAAAATAAAACAAAAAAAGTGAAAGAAAAGCGAAATAATTCAAAAGGGGAAATGAAATAGGATTTATCTCCCGCCGAGCGATTGCCGTGCTAAAGAGAAAAAAAAAGTGCAGGCTATAAGATAGGCACCAATGATCGATCACGTTGTAATGGAGATTCCGGCATACCTTTATTAAAGTATTTATGTACCGCACCAATGATATTAAGTATCCATTCACAGGATTTTTTTTTCTTTGGCTTCCTTTGAATCCTTCCATTGATGTTTATTAATACAAACTTGTAATGTAATCCAATATGCTTCATATCCAGATTCTAGAAGAAAGCATGTCTAATTTAAGTATGATGCAAATATATTGATCTTTTTTTATGAATAGCATCCCATCAGGTATAACAAAATGACACATCCTTGAAAAAGCACGTGGCGAGTTGTCTTACCGGCATTTGGGTTTGCTATAAGGTTATATGTATCTATACTAAGATAGGACACTCATTTATCGTGCCTTGGTTTGTTTTTGCTCAATTCCCTTTTCTACTTATTATCCGGATCACAATGGTCGGCCGATCCCAACCCCATGTTTTCCAAAAGCGGACGACCAGAAAAAAAAAAAGGAGTAAAAAAAAACTTTATTAAGAAACTATATACAATACAAACTAATTAAAGGGAGTTTAAACGGTAGATTTGATATTGGCTTCATAATCAACGATGGCTGTTTCATGTAATCCTTCTTGTTCATGATCTACTACCTTTTGGGCATAAAGCTCTTTTTCAGACTTGGCGCGACCGATATTATCTTCAGCCACATCAGTAGCATCGTTTTTGCCATGACAGATATAAAATAAGATGGCACAGGTAAACATGGCCACACTAATACCAGTGTACATCCATTGCAATTTGGGATCCACCGCAACCGACACGAGAGCAAACCCAAGGACAGAGCCAATACAGTTGGTAAATAGAAACCCCGCCATCACCAACGATTTCATTTTTTCAGGGGCCTTTTTGAAAGCGTATTCGAGTCCAGTGATCGAGGCAAAAATTTCGGAAATGGCAATCAAGACATAAGAAGGCACGACAATAGCAGCCGTGATATCATTTTTCTTGCCAGAAGGATGGTCATAATAAGGTGGTTGTGAATAGATAAGGTGCTGAATAATGGCTGTATACGCCATTCCCAATGAAGCGAAAATAAACCCGCAAGTGATCCGTGACATGGGTCGCATGGGAAAGCCAAGTCGTCGAACAACAGGATAAAAAACTCGATCCTTTTTTTTTAAAAAAAAAAAAAAAAAAAAAAGACGGGTTTGAGTTAGCCATGTCGGTCGGGGGTTGAAAACAAGCGCTTTTTTTTTTTATTTTAGTTTTACCATGATAGGAATACAAATCACCAAAGTCAATGGATTGATATTTTGCATAATATCATTAGGCACGGAACCAGTTTGCGTTGTGGCAACCATAGACACCAAGTTATTAGTCATTTGAGAGTAGCACAGCCAATACAAAGGGAACCAGCAAAACACAATACAGGCTTTAAACGTACGACGAAGTTCATCCACAAACACATCGTCCCATGTCGCTTTCGCCGCATTTTCAGGATCGTTTTCTTGTAATCTAGAGGGTTTGCAACCTTCCAAGCCATGTTTGAACGACAAACGAATAACCGCGCCTACTTCAAAAAAGATACTTCCACGGGGCGGGGTTTGAACATACCAGCCTTTGCCAATGATCACCAGAATAATTCCAGGAATAAAAACACATGTCGGTAATAAAAAGGCTGCCCAGAAACCAACATTTTTTTCAATCAGGGTGGTAGTTAAAGATGCCAAAGAACCACAATTGATACCCCAGTAAAACATGTTGAATAGCTTTTGATATGTGGCTTGAGGACTAACAATCACACGTTCACCATTTTCCAACGTTCGAATAAAAGGCTTAGTATGAGGACATTGTTCAGCGATCAATGGAGAGACGTTGGATTTAATGCCACCTGTGCCAAAGCCAATTACAATGAGGGACACCACTAGACCTGGGAAAGCTGCCCCGTTCTCAATTGCCACCGGGATCGAAGAACATGTCAAAATAAGTAGCCCAATAAGGTAGATAAAAGAGAAGGTCAGAATCGTTTTATATCGACCGAGGTATTGGTCCGCAATGATTGCCCTACAAAAAAAAAAAAAAAAAAAAAAGATGAGTTCGAAGTCAAAAAAAAAAAAAAAGGAAGCGTGGGAAAGAATTTTAAAACTCCCGATATTCCATGGAGGAGTGTGTTTTATCACCCTTTTTTAAACAAAAAGATTCCCAGTAGCTCCCAACCATGATCAAAAAAAAAAAAAAAAAAGTAACCACTTACCCCAAAATTGGCGTACAATAACACCAGAAAGAAAAAAAAGTTGTTAATGCAGTAGCCGTTTGTTGACCTTTGTCTAAAGCACCAGGCACTTCAGCAGGATCTGGGTAATGGCGTTACACCAAAAAAATGGAATGAGAAGCACTTTCAAACATGAGGAAAAAGAAAAAAATAAAAAGAGAGCTTACATGAAGCAGGAGGAGGTTGTTGGATATAATTTTGAAAAGGACCGCTGAGACCATAGAAAGTAAATCGTTCACAAAATTCAATCAAGATGATCAAAAAGGCGGATTTAGGCAACGTGTCTGCTACTTCCCGTAGATTTTTCCAATCGTCTTCAGTTGGTTCAGGTTCATAATCATTATGTTGGTCTTCTTCCGATGAGATGTCAGTGGTCATGCCAACATCTTTGATTTTTTTTTCGTCTTCCATTTGTGTTTTTTGAAAAAGGGAACCAAGAAAAGAAAAAGTTTTTTTTTTTTTTTTTTCCAGATTTATAAATTATATAAAACCTACAGGAACGGGATTTATAATTTATTTTGGCCTGATCTCTCTCATTATGCGAGTGTTTTTTTCAAAAGGAGTTTGGGGGCCATTTCCTGATTTTCTACAGTTAGGAATACCGATGGTCAATTTGTCTTGTAATAATTTACAGCATCCTCATCATCATGATGCGCATTCATTCGAACTATAATCCACGTATTTACATTCTAGTAAAGAGAAAATTGGAAGGGAAAGCGTAATATAACTAGCAGGGGAATAAGATTTATTCTCCTGTAGCCCTGGTCGAGCGGGACTTGATCCATAGTTACTCGACACACCAGAGATATATTTGCCAGTCCCCTATTTTGTATTCCCCCATAATAATTTCTATAATCCAGCATCATGAGAGAGTATTTAGGTGATGGGCGGTAATGGTTACTACATATGGTGAATATAAAAAATAAAAAAAAAGAATACTATTGTTAATTCCTTTATAATACATATACACATTTACTTCTTTGTCCATCCATATCCCGATTACCCTCATATCCTTTTGAAGCGCCGTTGTAGGATTATTATTATTATTTTTTACTTTCCCCAAATTTGTAGTCTATGATTGGTTTGCAGCAGTGCACCCGGTAATCGATCCGTCTTCCATTGCTATGTTTCAAAAATAAATCATACATTGAGTTTTAAAAAAATTAATTCTTTTGTCTTTATTGGTGTTTTGATTGAGCTTACAAACATAAAAAATGGGAAGATATTCTCCAATGTCAACGGTAACATACTTCACCAAATGATAGCCACACAGTGTAGGCATCAAAAAAAAAAAAAAAAAAAACTCCCTTATGAAATTAATGGACCAAATGAAGGGCCTTTTTTTTTATTCCCACTACCACAAGTTTGTCCCTGTCTATGAGCCCCACCTTGTTACAACCACTTAATGATATACAAAGGGAACTTGACCCTTTTTTTTATCACCAAAAGCGGTAAACAAAAGGGTCTGTATACGATGCATTTTGTCACCTGCAAAGGGAGGCGGTGTTTTCCCCAAAAGAGGTGAATCTCCAAATCGATGTTCCCTGGTCACCCGATAAATGTTGATAAATTTCATTCGCCTCTTTGTTTCGTTTTTATTTTAGCCACTAATAGCACTGATACCCAACTTGTCTCGTGAACCAGATCATCGCTGTATTTGTTGGGCTGTTATCATTACCCAAAGTCTCAAGTCACACCTTCCTTGTGGTAGATCAAAAAAAAAAAAAAAAAAAAAGTTGGAATTGCAAACACTTGACATGTTCAAAAACATGCTCTTGATATGTGAGCAAACACTCATCAAAGGCTCATCACACCAACCTGATTTTCTGTAGAAAACTGGCTGAATTAATTTTAAATCCCGCACACGTGAGAATTGTTTATATGTTCTAAATTTTTTTTTCCTTTATTTTTTTCTTCACCATTCAACTTCTATGGGGCTATGTTGACATTAGAATAGTATCAGATCTAGTTTAGAAGAGTTTTCAGCTCAGGGATTACAACATGCATAGGGGAACCCTTTCATTTTGGATTCAGGATTGGATCCATCTTTAGCTGACTTTTGAAGCCTCCATTAGCTTAGTTAAGTGTTAGTTTGTCCCAGTTTGAATCTACAATTAAATAAAATATATATCTTTTTACTGCTTTAATGAACACTGCTCCATTCGTTTCTCTTTCTCTTTCTTGCCTTGTACAATAGGTCCCTTTTTACATGCTGCAATAAAAGATATCTCCTATGCCATGTACTATACAAACAATAGATCACCACCCTTTTTTTTACCATGATCCTTTTACTCTGTCGTTCTCATTCCTTGTATAGTTTACTACTGTCCCACTAAAATAGGGCTGAACATTCTTCAGATCTCACTAGCCATCTTCATGCCACCACCAATAGATCCTTTGGTGCAATCAAACCTGCACCTTTTACACAATGTGTTTCAATTCAATATATCCTTTTTTTATTAACTAACCATCCTCTGACTCCATTGCTCAGTGAACAAATTCGCTAACGTGGTTGTCTTTTCGTGTGTCCTATGGAACACCTACTTCTGACCTAGGTCAGGCCAAAAAGAAAAAGCAACTACCGATTATCAAATCCATGATATCAAGAAACATTTGGGGTCTATTCCTTGTGGTGTTCGCTTTTGGGTGCTAGTTCTGGCGTTAATAAACGTTATTAAAGCAAGCAAGACAAGCAAGAACAAGTAAAGCGGTATATTAGTATTGGCGCAATTACTGCCTGTTAGTTATCTCAAGGATAGCTATTGTCATTAATAACTTCGATATTGTTATTCTTTTTTTCATGTTACCGTCAATAAAAACTTTGTCATTTTGGTATACTTTTATCTTTCATTAAGGTGTTGTTGTTTTTTTTTTTTTGTTTTGCAAATGAGATGGTAGAGGAGGGTATTAAGGGCAGGCTAGGCATGGCTTGCGATACTATGACGCCTATTATGAGGTGGCAAAAAGTGATGTATTCTGTATGGTCTAAGAGAGAGATATTGCATATGGTGCTTGTTTCCTTTAATATAGATGATGTGTGCTATAATATTAGTCATACGACAAATATATGTTGAAATTCATATATGATATCAAGGGACTCCAAAAGATGGGTATTCAGAAAGAGAGGTAGAGCTGAAAAATGAAAACCACTCCGGCAGAATGTAAATATGATCTAGTATATACTGGCTAATTTTACTAGTCAGGGAAAACTATCAAGGAACTGACTTAAAAGGCTTTCCATGCTCATGAGGAATTTAAGCGAGTCATTTTTCAAGTAAAAAAGTACAATAGCAATCTCCCGTATCACCTGTCAAGGGAAGCTACTCCCAGAATAGACTTGAAATTTTCTGCTTCATGAATACAAGGAATTAATCTCTTTTATCTATATTGGCCCAGGTCGCTCTGAGAAGTATCATTTTGTAGGCTGATACTTGGATCAGATTTAGCACTTTAGCCCCACCACCCTGGTCATCGATTAAGTCGTACCAGCTTGAATTTTAGCATGCATCATAAGAAGATAAAAAAAAAACAATCTTTTTTTTTTTTAATTAATAGCCCAACCTCCAACATCAAAAAAGCTGGGATCAGTCATAATACCCACCTCTACACTTTGAATTTCCACTCCACTGCGAATAGAGTCGACCACCACATCTGCTTGGAATCACTTCATATCCACCATACACAAAAACATATAAAGCATATATACATATCCCCGCTTAGCCCTTAACGTCGTAGCACAAATACTTTAAACAACTAAACCGCACGATACTGTACACGCATTAGGGATCGTCTCAAAGAGTAACGAGCGTTACCGCACACCAATTCCTCACAAGAGACCAAAAAATATTTTTAAATCCCGCCCACGTGGCTACTTATTTTCTCCTCACCATCAAATTTGTTTCACTCTCTTTCTTTTCATTTTCTTTTTTAACTTCTTTTTTTTTTTCACCATTCAACTTCTATGAGGTTATGTTGGACTTGGAGTAATGTCAGGACTAGTTTAGAAGGGCTTCCAGCTTAGGGATTACAAGATGCATGGGGAAACCCTTTCATTTTGGAACTAGGATTTGGGAACACTATTAGTTGGCTTTTTGGAGCCTTCATTAGCTTAGTTTAGTATTAGTTTGCCCATAGTTGTATCTACGACTGAATAAAATATGTCTCTTTTTACTTGCATCATTGAAAATGTCCCAAAAGTCTCTTTCCTGTCTTGTACGGTACAGTGGACAACGGATCCTTTCTCTTTTTTTTTTTTTTCTTTACCATCGCCTTGTTACATCACTGTTCCCCGTTAATAAAAAAAAAAATCTCTTTAACCTTCCTTTTGCCATACACCGTGTATTAAATCCCTTTTTACAATTGACCCTTTAGTTTAGCGCTGACCTTTTTTTTCAGATCTCCCGCTAATCTCTCTCATGCAATCTCCACTAGATTCATTGTTACCATGAACGTCGCCCCTTTAGTGTAGTATTTTTACCCAATATGTTGCAAATAAAATATGTCCTGTTTATCAGTCATCCTCTACCCATTAGATGGTAAAACACACACACAGACACACACACATACACACTACTGCAGTGGTTATTTTGGGAGTGTTCTATCAAAACCACCTACTTTCTGACTAGCCTTCTACGACTACTACAACCCCCCCCACAAAAGACCCCAGAGACTCATATTGCGCTTGTAGTTCATTTTATATAAGAAGCGTAGCTCTATTGTTGCTCTATCATTTATATGAAACAGCCTAGGAAATTTCGTGCGTATAGCCGCTGCCATTCGCTCTTTTCCCGTTCTTTATGACTATTTTTCTATGTATCTTAATAAAATATATCATCTGTGTTTCTTTTTTTAGCGTTAGTCTCTCTCTTACAGGTAGTTTGTCTTGTCAAATGGATATATACGGTTATATAAAAAAAAATGGTGTGTGTATGAGTGTGTGTGTGCAAGAGCAAGTAGAAAGAGTGGATTGGTTGGTAAGCGTCTTTGTCCAGCTGCTGTGCCCAATAGTACGCACAAAAGAATATACAAAGAGTTATCATAAAAAGCGAAACAAAAACAATGAGCTGTCACCACATATCGTCAATTGTGATGACATGATTGGTCTAAGCAACAATCAAAGGAAATGAAAAAAAGTGGGAGTAGTGATACTGAAAGAGACTTTAGTCACTAGGGAAAGAAGCATCACATATATATATACATAAGAGACAAAGACAGGGACGAAATGAATGTATATTATATGATATCAATTTTGTATTTATTTTGTACATATAAAAAAAAAGGGCGAAGTCAAAAGATGAAAAGGTAAGAAGCGGAGAATAGCAGAAGAGAGAATAGTTGTAAAAAGAAAAGAAAATCAAGTAGAGGATATAGAATAAAATCACAGTAGAAGTAAGAATAATGTAAACAAAGGATAGTATAGAGCTAAAGGAGGGTAAGGAGGGGGAGGCAAAATATCAAAAGAGAGAAAGAAGGAAAGAGAGAGAGAGATAATAAACTAAAATAATAAATGGATCCAGCCAGTCTTTTAGAAAAAAAGTCCATACGAGTTGCATCATTCCGTCAAAGGCGTCACAACAGGTCTGGGCGACGTTCGTTTTGCAACAACATTGATCATTAGATTTTGCGTTTTGTAACGAAGTCCTTCAGTTTGCGGGAAGCTAGGTACTTGCGACGTCGTGGCTGTGGCTGTTGGTCGAGGTGCTTCCGTTACTGTATCAGTGGTCGTCGTCGTGGATGCAATGGCTGATTTGAAAAACGGTGTTCTTGCTTTGGACGCTAGGAATGATCGTTGTATCATTGGCTCACCTATGACTTTTAAAAAAAATTCCACCCTCCCAGTGTTAGTCATCTCCAGCTTTGAGTCACACTTTTCATTTCTTTCTTGTGCCTACTTACCATTGGGGTCACCTCCTTGATGGAAGGTAGTACTAGACGGCAATGAGTTGGTATATTGAGGTTGTTTCTTTGGGTGATCGTCTATGGCGTCGTTATCATCCGGAGGTGTGATCGGTTCTTCTTCTTTGACAGTAGCTGAGCGATGTTGTAAAGATGATAATGTCGGTGCTCTTCGTAAAGCAAATCGCTTGAGGTCCTGTAACATGGTTGACCTAGTAGGTGAAGGTACCGGGGGTACAACTGGATCCATGGGTTGTTGCGCATTATTATTGTTGTTGTTGTTGCTGAATTGGAAGGATGGTAAACCACCAGTGCCGTTGTCGGGATTGGATCGGATACTTCGAAGAGAGCTACGGGAGCGTCGATCACCAGAAGAGGATTTGGGGCGTCGTTGAGGTTGTGATTGCTGTCGTTCCATGAGAGCTGATCCCAATTTACTTGTCGCGGACGATGATGACCGTGGGGGTGATGATGATGATGATGATGACAGTTCTTCATGATTTAGACCTTTTTCAATCATGCCTTCGAGGATGCCAGCACGTGCACGGTTGTTCGGTATGGAAAAGTTGTCGCATTTGAGAGCCGCATTTTCAGCACTGATCACTAAATTTGTAATAAAACGAACAAGAAAAAATGAGTCTTGTTGCCATTTAAAGGTTATTGTATTTTTCTTTTCCTTTCCAGCTTGGTATCACCACCACTTACGTTTCAACGTCAAAAACTTTTGCAATGCTTCATCATCGTAAAACAGAGGAGGGTTAGGCAACGAAGGACCGAAATCAGGAACGTTGCTTTTCCGCACTATTTCAATTCTACATGCATAAAAACAGTAATATATTGTTAATTTCTGACCTTTTTCGATGTTACATCCCGGCTTTGGTTTTTTTTTTTATTTTTTTCCTTTTTATCACTTACCTCCATCTATGTTTGTTACTAATTGTTTCGAGTCGCACCACGATATAGACATGTAAAAACTTGGACCGGATTGACTTGGGGTCAAAAATAGCGTTGTCTTCCAAAAATATAAGACACACAATATCTATATAGAATCATCATCATATTAAGTTAAGCCTCTAATCACTCCATTACCATTTCAGTCACTTTCGTCCCTTCACAAAACTTACCATTTCCAATGTACCGTTTACGTTGCACTTGTTGTTTGTCGTTTTGGTGAAGGGGCATCAAGGACGCTACATGGAACATTATTTCATGATTGCTCCAGCACGAAATGACCGAGGTATCACCTGTTTCACCAGCTAAACCAAAAACAGAACAAAAAAAAAATAGGTAATCAATAAACACCATTCCATTTGCCAACCACTATTCACTGTACTTACTTCTAGTATCTAGTCCTGCTGCATACCCCTTATATCCCTTGAGTTGAATTCGAGTTCCCAATACCTTTAAGAATTGATCGAATGGTGGTGCCAGTCCAGTGTTCGAAAACCATTCTTCTTCTTTTGTCTGATTTTCTTTGATTGTCAACACACCGAATTTGTAAAAACGAGGTATCTAAATAGAAAAAGGAGTCAGTTTATCGTGACTTAACATAAGGACGAGATAGCCATAGCCATATTCCTTGTAAGGTCGCTAGTCGACACACAAAACTATTTCGTATTACACACATACCTCTATTCCATCTAAGCGAGTCAGCTCTTTTTCAAGGTTGCATGTGGTGATAGTGGTCGCAGATAAATGTATAGCATTGTCCATATCTAGTTCCGGACGCACAGATAAAATGGCTGCAGTCATTAGGTTGTATTGTTGTGAAGAGAAAGTATTCAGATTCTGTGGACTTCGTATCGATCGACGTTGTTGCTTAATTGGTTTCTGTGGGCCATTTTTCCCAAAAGTGTATTCGTCCTTCTTGGTCAAATAATTGTGTGCTTGAGTGTTGGAAACGATATATCGGCCTGTTGCATGCTAAAAAAAAATGAAAGTGGGTAAGAAAGAAGAGCAGTAAACCAGAGCTCGTTTTCTGCAGCGATACATACCTTAGGATGACGAACAATGATACGGTATTGGCTTGGCTTATTTTTGATATCGTTGTTGCTGTTGTCGATATCGTTGTTGGTCACAGCGTCATGATTGAGATGGCCGTTGAGTGGTGTTGATTCTTGAATGGCAGTAATGATGGCATACAAGGACTTCGAGTCCGGTTGGCCGCCTTTACCAATGGGACAAATATCGTTGTATAGTCCTTTCCACAGAAAAACTGGCGAAACCAATGAGTATTGCGAGCTAGATGGTCCGGCCATAACGCGCCACAATCCATTGGTGTAGCAATACATGGTGATTCCAGGGTATAAGAAGTAGTTGGTGTAGTGTCTGCTATATCGACCAGTTTGGATGCGTAATAGATAGTTGGTTTGAGTGCTGTAAGAATATGTATTAGAGACTAGAAAGAAAAGTGGGAAAAAAAATCAGAAAGAAAGAAAAGCTTTTTTTTTTTTTTGGTGGGAGAAACCTACTTTTAAAATTTCAGCGAGAACTGGAAAGGAAGATTGAGTGGGAATTTCCATTGCCTGTAATTGGGTTTTTAATGCGGTTTTCTGCTCATATGTTTCATCATCCACGTTATCTAAAAAACGACACAAACATTCCTTTGCAATGACCAGCTTGCTTGTAGAAATGATATGACTGGCTCGAGAAAGAGGAGTCAAATAATCACTGATCCATGTATAAAATTCTCGAAGAGTCGGCGGAGAGGCAGACTTGATACGGTCTAACGGAGATGATGATGTGGATGATCGGCTTGATAATAAAGAAGAATTTGGGACACGAGGTAATTCTTTATCCATGATACTAGGTTGTCGCTTTATCGGAGTTGGTGTTATAGGGCTGGTGCTGTTGTTGGCTGTAGACGTTGTTGATGTGGCTGAAGGGGTAACATGGGATGAATCCGGATTTGTATGCTGTTGTCTCCAAATCATATTTAAACCAACTCCACTGGGTCGTCGGCTTTTATCATTAAAAGCCAAGGATTGACTTCGATGTAGTTGAGAAGTACTGGTAGAAGAGGATGCTCGTATCGAAAATGAATGAGTGAGTCGTTGATGGAATTTAGTTGGTTGAGGTGATGATAGCTCTGGCGTTGGTACATCATCCTGATTATTTGATGTGTCCGTCGTAATCATGGCATTGATTTACAAAGGTAAAGAAGAAGAAGAAGGGGGACAACAAAGAAAGGGAAAAAAAACAAAGAGAAAGGAAGAAAAGAGAGACATGAAGGCGATTTCCTCTTTCATTGAGTTTTTGGCGGTATGATTATTTCTCCTTGCACAAGAGCAATTTTTTGTATCACCAAACCCAAATTTTTTCATCTGCTTTTCGACTAAACTAACCTAGTAAAATGATCATCATCGTCATTCACAAAAAAAAAAAAGACATTATTTGTCCATTGCAGTTAGAGTCGACATTAAATTGACAGGGGAGAGGAGTATATAATGTGTGTAGGATGTGGCTAAATGAAAATATTCAGTGTGTAGACTTTTTGTCAACATAAAAGAAATTTTTGATTCAAAGGAAATATTTGAAGTCCGGCGTCTGACTTTATCTAAAAAAGAAGTCTGCATCGTTCCCGAGATCACTCACCCCAACGCAGGAACGCTATTTTTTTTATATTAAAATCAAATCAACTGTTCATGAAATTAAAAACACGAGCCTTTCAAAAAAAGATTTCGTAATTACATAAATCACTACATTGCATAAATAGTAGGAAATGAAATAGGAGATTTTAGAAAGGGGATCGGCAAAATGACAGGTGGATAAGAACGAGGGATGGTCGATTCTATCTGTCATGCAATATCTGACTATAAAATGAGGGGGGTGATTTCATATTAATTTGAAAATAGCTTGCAGAATTCGGTTTTTTCACCAGCCGTTCTCTTCCTTTATTAGTCTTTCGACTAAGGTTCATATATCCGACGTACACGCATCCACCAAGCAAGTAATGGTTTAGCAAAGAAAGATACATTTTGTATATAAAGTACAGATTTTGCTTGATTTACAATAGTCATTTTACGGATAATCATCTTCCAATGAAATTGTATATACTTCTGTTGATATTATTAATTGCAGTAAGCAACAGCATTAAGTTTTCAAAGGCATAGACTGATGTTCAAACTTTCGGATATGAAATAATCTTTCTAAGGGGAAAAAAAATCAGGGTCTGAACAATAAAACTGGCTCATGGCAAGGATCGACCGTTTCATTCTCCTTCTCGCCTTCACAACTCGCCAAGCCTTTTCTCGTTCAAAATCGCACCCAAAACTTTGAACTCGGCCAAATAGAGGCCGGATGCCAATACATTGTAACGACATTGCAAAGATAAGAAGAAAAGAATGCAGCAGTGTACAATATAAAACATGATGTACTATTATTTTTGTTTATTAATTGAAAATAATGAGGATAAAAAAAAAGATATTGAGAACTAATAGTATGGTGACTAAATGGCTAATGGAACTTAGGAGAGATAATCACCAAAACGACGACTTGAGGACCGAGCAAATCGAAAATATTTTCTAATATTGATCCATTTATATCCAAATTGTAACGTTAATAATTCTATCCAGGAAGCTGTTCATCACAGTACATCAAATAGTCTATTGATTTCATACCAGTTAAACCTTGTTCACATTGGTATTAAAGTGGATTGGGTCGGGTTTTTAAATCATATTCCAATATTTTTCACCCCCGTCTCTTTTTTTTTCTTTCTTTTGCAACAAAAACCTTGTACATACTTGCACAGACAAAAAAAAAAAAACATGACCATCCTAAATAGAGTTGGCACTTCCATGCGTCGATGGGCACTAGCAACGCCAAAGCCATCTTTATTCCCATCAGCGATACAACCAACAACCAAGATGGGTAGTCGACTACCAGCAACCATCACACCATATTACAACAACAACAACTTGTCACAACAATATAGATCGATGGCTACTGTTCAATCCACTACTGACGTCGCATCCGCATCGTATCATTTCAAAAAGCAAAAACATCTTCCTTATTTCTTGGAATACCTCATGTGGGTTGTATTTGGCTCGGAGTGCTTGCATTTGATCTGGATCAAATCTGAATACAAGGAATATAAGGAACATACTCAACTCAAAATCGCCCTGTTCAACGACTTGCTAGCTTTATTGGAATCAAACTCTCCTGTACCTGAATCCCTTCGTGAAGAAATTCGTATGGTGATGCTCAATGAAAAATCCAACAGTAAGCACGCTCATCATGATAATGACATTGAGGACGATTACCTGGAGAAACGTAAGTGATGTCAATTTAGGAACAAAAACAAAATGGAAGATGTTGGCTGAACTATGTTGATAAATAAAGAGACTGACGCTTTATATTTGGTGGGGTGTGTGTTTTGTATAGTGATTGCTGCATCAGAAGAAGCAGATCGAATCAAGGCGACACCATCACTCTCTTCTGCTACCACTCCTTCTCCAACACTTTTGGATGCCACACAATCATCAGCATCAGCATCATCAGACAGCCATACCAAAAACGACGCACCAGGTGGCAAGGAAGTCAAGAAACCATCATTCCTTATTTAGACGCATTTATAGATATGGCTTAGGGGCGCTCGCATTCACTGTAGCATTAGATTAGTGTAGTTGTATTTTAGCTTTGTTTAGTCGTTTGTTTTGTCTTTATTGCTGTTTTAATAAAATTACTCTTCCTAGACACATTCTTGTTTGACCTTTTTACTATATGTTGCGATTGATTGATTTTTGGTTATGAATTCATTATATATGGGCAGAGAAAACTTGACCTGATGAAAGGGTGGGCTGTTTATGATGTGTGAAAAAAAAAACTGACGGAATAGTTACTGCATTATCATATTGATGACAAGAGCCAAGTTGTGATATATACAAATATAATACAGATTTTTAAAAATATCATTTACAGATGTGGGGATAAGACAAGGGTTAGATGTTTTGGCAAAGGCGGTATATAATGTATGGTAGAATAATAAAGGCAGACAAGCAATGAGTTTTATACTATAGCATGCTTGCATGTGCATAAAGTCAAATGTGAGTCTCAACAATGATCTATCGGCCCGAAGTAAAATCACACTGAATCTATCTAGCAGGAGACATGGGCATCATCATAAAAAAAAATAGTCAATTGAGACCAGTAGTGATTTGATTATTTTATTTGAAATGATTTTTTATTTTGAAGAAGAAAAAAAAAATAGAGGAAGGGCGGAGGGAAACTAACTACAAATTGATAACAAACGATCTATGAATAAACTACAAATCTATTGGTAAGGACAAGGCAAGATCTTTCCTTGGCAATCACCAAAACCAACACGATAACCTTCGGCAGAGTCACAGTAACCAGTCAAATTGATTTCATCACCGTCTTGTAAAAACATACGTTCAACGCCATCTTCCAGAGTCAACTTCTTGGTTCCGTTCCAGGTCAATTCCAAGAAGGAGCCATATTCAGATTCGTTCTAAATAAAGTCAAAAAGTATAATATGATTAAGCAACAGTCACTCCTTAGAAATATATGATTATGTCCACTTACAGGTCCAGAAATGGTACCAGTACCACACATATCACCCGCACGCATATTACAGCCATTGACTGTGTGATGAGCCAATTGTTGAGTAACTGACCAGTACATATGTTTGAGGTTTGATGTGGCAACAGTTTGATATTTGGAAGATTCAGTAGCTATAATTTTTGCAAAACAAAAAAAAAAAAAAAAAAAAAAAAGGTTAGTTATCCATTACATAAATCACACCAAGACAAATATGTTTATATTTATCCAAGTCACATGGGAAAAAAGATCACTTACGTTTCAATTGTACTTCAAGTTTGATATCATAAGCAGAAGGTTTGGTTTCTTTCAAGTAAGGTAAAGGTTCAGGAGAAGCTTGAGAAGGACCATTGACCAAGAAAGGTTCAAGAGCATCCATTGTGACGATCCAAGGAGAGATGGTGGTGCCGAAGTTCTTACCCAAGAAAGGACCCAAAGGAACGTATTCCCAAGCTTGAATATCACGAGCACTCCAATCATTCATAATCACCATACCAAAAATATGATCCTTCGCATCATCCACTTCAATACGGCTTCCAAGCTTATTTCCTTTACCAACGAACCATCCCTATGAGGAAAGAAAGAGACAAAAAAGATATCAGTTAAATGTAAGCCCTCATTATCCTCCTCATCCCTCTTTGTTCAATATAATTATAGCGTTCTTACAACTTCCAATTCAATGTCGAGCTTGGCACTGGGAGCAAAGATAGGTTGTGACTTGTCAGCAGGAGTAATACGTTGACCAGAGGGACGCACGATATCGGTACCAGACACAACGACGGAAGAAGCACGACCATGATAGCCAACAGGAATATGAAGCCAGTTGGGTTGTAAAGCATTGTCCTTGCCACGGAACATGATACCGACGTTGGTAGCATGTTCACGGGAGCAGTAAAAGTCAGTATAGTCACCAATTTGAGCAGGCAAGTAGAGCTTAGCGGCAGATTGAGGGACAAAGGCCTTGGCTCGGAGGGCTTGGTTATCACGGAGCTGAGATTCGTTGGCACTCAACAACTTTTGGAGTTGTGCACGAACGTTCTTCCAGACAGGGCGACCCAATTCCATAAAGTCATTCAAAGTAGACTACAACAGAAATAAAATAAAAATCACCCCCAACATGATGGATGAAGTTAGTAAATCGCGACAATGTAACCAGCGTTCATGTATATATTTATACACCTTGTTCCTCGCATTTCCTTGCCACTCTTTTTTTTTCAGCTTACCTGAGAAAAAACCTTGACTGCCTCGTCAACACCTTGGAAAAGACCAGCTTTTGCAACTTCAGACAAATCCAGAATCTGATCACCAATGGCAGTACCAACGCGAGGTTCAGGCTTGAAAAGAAAAAGAAAAAAAAAAAGGCATATGAATACGAATATACTTTTAAGGAAAGGGGTTTGGTGGATCTACTTACCTTTTCGTTTGTGGAGAAGATACCGTAAGGCAAGTTTTGAATTGGGAAGTGGGAATCTTTGGCAACTTCAATAAAGCTAGTGAGAGACATGTTGTAGGATTGTGTGTGTATGTGTGTGTAAAAAAAAAAGTAAGTTAAAAAAAAAAAGAAAGAAGGAGAATTAGGCAATCGCAGGGTTTTTTTTTTTTTTTAAATCGTGAGAAAAATCAAAACCAGGCGACACGATTTCAATTACCGATTCCGAAAGCAAGACAGTAAATCCGTCTGTTCCTTTTGATGACTAGTTTTTATATCATTTTCAAGTAAATAACACAAGTTGAATTCAGTTCTAAAGATAATCCGATTATAAAATGACAAGCCATAAAGTGGGTGGATGTAAAAAAGTGTGCGACATTAGGATGAATCGACAACAAGTGAATTCGGGATCAATCCGTTCCCGGATGAAATGTCAACTCTAACGGAACCCATTCATTTTAGCATTAATCTAGGAAAAAAAAAATGTCAGCAAGGTAGTGCTGTATTGCTTTTAACAAAGACAACTGCGCTATAGATATAATAGTAACGAACTCATATAGAAATATAATATTAAAGGAAGAAAATTTGCGTAAAAAATGAACGAATCAAGTTTCGTAGTAATCATGTTCCTGAAATTGGGTCAATAAATCAAAATCAGTAAAACATTAGCAAGTAAAAAAAACATTTTATTGATTTTGAATAAGAATAAAAATATTGCGGTAAGAAATCGGTATAAAATATAAGAACAATTAAGATCCAACTAGGGTTCAAAATCACGAAAAGCAGCATAATCTGGATTCAGTTACCCGTTCGAGTCGTATCCTCCAGGGCGCATTTTATCTGGTAACACTGCCTTTTGGATCAGCCGTTGAATAACGCTTGTTGCTTTGTAAAGGACTCCAGATACAACCACTAAATCAAATACTGTCAAATACAAAGAAGGTTAAAACCTTAGTCACTGTAATATATGTATTCCATTATTTACCACTTGCCCGTGTATTATGAGTTCCATTGATACGTCTTACGGGAGAATTTGTTGAAGATAGTTCATTTTTTGCCGAGTGCCATCTATTTGCGCTTTTTGGATCTTCTTTGATTGAATGTCCACCGTATTTTCGTACCTGTTCGTTCGATGCGTTGACGAAGATCAGGTTTTTCAATCATGTTCTTCCATTGAGAATGTGTTCAGAGGAAGGATCTGTGCCTAGGAGGGGAGGGGTAAAATTTGGTTCCGGAAAAAAAAAAATGTTCGCCGAGCTGCAAATAAAAAAAAAAAAAACATTTCCCGTTCGGCATTCAAACAATTTTTATGCTTGAAAATAAATTTGAATTGGGGGAAAAATAAATTAAAACAAGAAAGAAATGATAAAAATGGTGGTTCGCTTTCTTTGAATTTCTTTTTTTTTTTAGACTTACGCTAGGAATTTACTGTAATGGATACATGTTATATGAAATAATAAAAAGGAATGTGCTAAAAGAAAGAATCAAATCTTTGTGAGCTTTTTCTTCATCCTTATGTATTGGTTGCCTTCATCGCCTGGCAATTGATTTTAGGATATTGATCATCGACTTCGCTTACAATTCAGGCGAAGAAAAAAAAAAAAAAAAAAACGGTGACCCACAGTCCAACCAATCTCAAAAACAGACATGGTTTGTAATCTCCGCTGCATCAAAGATACCAAAGATATCGTATCTGTTCTTCCTTTTACATTTAAACACTATCCTAAAACTAATTTAAAACTGATGTAATAACTCAATTTATTACATGGAGATTTTGAAACTTGCTATACTTTTTATTCATGACAATTCCTCGATAAAACAGCTCAACCAATCAAATTGGAGCATCATTTAGGCTAATGCATATATATAATTAACCAGTTTTAAAAATATCAATTCTTAGATAGTATAGTGGTTAGTATCCCCGCCTGTCACGCGGGAGACCGGGGTTCAATTCCCCGTCTGAGAGCTCTTCTTTTTTGTTTTTTATGAATATTTCATAGCGGAGTTGCAACGTTGGTCTATCTGAAGTGCTGTTTGATATTTTGATGGAGGAGTACTATTTTTGGGGGGTTCCAAGCTCAATCGTTTTTGTTGAATGAAGACTTTATGGTGTTACGGCTATTTTTGAGATTGATATAGGCAGTAACGGTGTTGATTCAACCTTTTTGTTAAAGCTTCAGTTATATTTTACACCAGATGCATAGTGTATAAGAGTATTCTTGTTCTTATTTGAACGGATTTGTAGTGAGGATCAAAAAATGTAGTCTTGAAAGTATATAGGGAGCATCAAATTTATATTTGATTATAAGTAGTGAGCACCAAAACTTTTGTAGATAAAGTGCAACTTGAAATAAAAGAAGTTTTATAAAAAAAATAAAGCTTGATAAAATAAAATAAAGTAGAAGTATTGACCTTAGTCAGTCCAATAAAAAAAAAAGGAGTATAATTGACTCTGTAAATAAAATAAAGATAGATTTCTATAGCAAAATAGAAATAGAAAATAGCTTGATGGTTATAAAAAAAATTGTACTAAACTTTTTATTGATACTTGAGTAAAGTAAGAAAACTAAAGAAGAACTAATTTCTTCCAAAAAGTCTGGCTATCTACACTATTTTTTTAAAGGAGCGGAGTATGGTGGTCGTCGATGAGAATTAGGGTGGCAGAGTATGTTGGTGGATGAGGAGGGCGGAGAAGATGATATCGACGACGACGGCTGGATTGCGGCAATTATTCATTGGTAGCCCAAGCTATCAATTCACCAAGACCAAACAAATTGGCCAAGTCCAGACCGGCGTTGACAATGGTCATATTCCAAATAAATTTGTTTCTACAGTCGCTTGTAGTAGAAATGAGAAGAAATTTGGTAGTACTGACCATGGCGTGATGAAAAGTTCAACTGGTTTCGATGTTGTCCCTGAAAAGACAGCCAATTCCTTGTAGGATAAAATAAAAATATGCGAGCAGTGCTAGTGAATTATTTATGCCGCATCAATATTAATGGACCACACGTTATTCAGGTCAGCTAGAACTATTTTGAATAGATCGCATTCTGCAAATGACCATTTTTTAACAAGGCATTGAGAAGGCATGGTTTTCATCATTTATTGATATACAGTATATATATACCTTTTTTTTTTTTTTTTTATTCTTTTTAGAAGCTAAATAATTGCGAATAGATAATGAGTCCCGTCAAATTTATCCATTAAAACGCGCAACAAGACTGTGATATGTGCTCTCATCATTTCCTTTTTTGGAAGCATATACGATTTGTTTTTTATCGAAAATGACAGATCTCTCAATGGCAGTAAATGATAAGTAAAGGAACAAACTATGATCTATGATCAATCATGGTCAATACAAAAAGGCTATATAATACATGACAGATAAAAAAAAAAAAACATTCAAGAGTCAACAAGATGTGATATACAACATGGTTTTATTACAGTCATATCAAATGGAGAAAGGGGAAAGGGTAATAATAATGAAAAACAATATCCAAGGCTAAACTATGCTACTACTACTACTATAAAAAAAACCCATATAATCTACAATAAACTAAACTGCTAGTTCCATTCATATCCCGTTCATTGTCTTGCCACCACCTTAATATTGTGTTTCTTTTGGAAGTCGACAAAGTCCTGTTCCTTTCTTTTATAGGATTGTAGTAGAGATTGGATCACTTGTTGGATCTACATATGTATATACGTAAACAATACATATTTCGGTGAGTTCTACTATATCTTTATTAATATTTCCTTAATATTTGAATCATTTACCCCGTTGAAGTTTGTTTCCAGTGCTGGTAATACTTCTTTCACAGTTCGTTCCACTAACACACCACCCACCATCCGGAAACACTTTCGTTCAGGTTCCAAAGGCGAGATACTGTCAATCACCAACCTATTTTTTTAAATAGAAAGAGTCAATATATCACTGGATAAACACGTTCAACCTTAGGTAAGTATATGTTGCCATACTTGTGTTCTTCCACTTCAGATTCAAGTTCACCAATCTTTTGAGCCATAGCTTGTAATTCATTTTTGTATTGGTTGTACTACAAGAGAAAGAGAGTAATACAAAAAGGTAAGTAAGGATGATGAGGTATGACGGAGAGCTATCTTTACTTGTTGCTGCAGTTCAGCTTCTGATGGTTTTTTGCTTGACATTGAGGATAGATTGAGGGAAAAGTGAAGGAGAGAGAAAAAAAAAAAATTAAATCTGCGGACTTCCTTTCGACTTGTCTCTTTTTTTTCAGTGATAAAAATATGACGTGGAAAATGTGGAAAGCCAAAGAATGCGGAATTTCAAAGGGTGTAAGCAATAAAGTGTTTTTCCTTTTTTTCTGTTTTACACTTTTTATTCTCTTTGTCTTTTTTCTTCTTCTCCTCCAATGGCCTTATTTATTGGTAGACTGCCTCCAAGTTTGAAACAATATGATCTTGAGGATATTTTCCTCAAATATGGAAAGATCACGCGTTGTGAAGTAAAGGTAAATCGTCATGGTATTGAAAATAGGCCCTTCTTACAGAAAAGCACTAACATATTGTTTTATTTTTGCCAACTATCTACAGAAAGGAAAAAGCTTTTGTAAGTGTTCCAATAATAATAATAATAATAATAATATCAATATTAATAATTAAAACTATACTTATCTCACTGGTTTTATTTGTATTGTAGCATACGGATTTGTAGAATTCGACAACGAAAACGACGCTTATGATGCTATAGACGAAGTCGACGGCATGGTATGTAAATGCGCAATTTTTGGTATAGACAAAGGATATCGTTCAAGCAGTTTAAATATATATATATAATTTTTTTTAATAGGATATCGATGGTGTTCGTATTGTTGTGGAAAAAGCCAAAGGACGAGTCCGTCGAGGTGACGAACGCGGCTGTTATAATTGCGGTGAAGAAGGTAATAAATAATAAGACATACAATATTTAGTAAATTCCTTCCAATCTCTTGATGCGTTTGCACATACTTACTCCTTGATTTTTGTATCTAGGTCACTATGCTAGGGATTGTAGACAACGATCTCGTCCTAGGTAAATACCAAAAAAAAAAAACAACCCCCAACCCACATGAAATAGGTTCTACGGGTGATGATTGGATCGAAAAAGAGCAGAGACGTTATATATAAAAGCAGCAGGAATATTCTTACTGTCTTTATAGTTATTTGAAAGCGTGGTCAGCAGCCTTCCTTGTCCGCCTTCGTCTATATTTAGTCTACTCTTCCAATCATGATTTCTTTACGAGAAAATTGATATAGTTTATCCTTTTTATTTTTTTTTATTTTATTTTTTATTTTTTTACTAACGCCGCCTTTTCTTTTCTATATAGACATAGATCCCGTAGCCGATCGCCATCAAGAGGTAGAAGTCGCCGCTACAGAAGCTATTCGCGCTCACCATCACCACGTCGTCGTCGTCACCGTAGCTATTCCCGCTCACCCTCTCCTGATCGTCGTCGTCGTCGAAGAAGCTACTCTCGCTCAGTGTCCAGAAGCCCTCCTCCTCGTCGTCGCCGTCGTGATGAACGATCTTACTCTCGCTCGCGATCTCGCTCCTTCTCTCGATCCCGATCACCTGTGCGTCGGTCTCGCTCATACTCTCGTTCCCGCTCGCCTGTGCGTCGGTCTCGCTCAATCTCCCGTTCGCCTTCGCCCGGTGGTGGTGGTGGTCGTAAACGTGATGTGGATTCTCGCTCCCGCTCGCGCTCTCGCTCTCGCTCTCCAGTAACCCGTGATGATCCTGCTGCTTCCGAATCTCGCCCGGTAGATGAGGAACCTTCCAATGGCAATGTTGATCAACCTCCTCAAGCAGTCGCCGAAGCAACTGACAGTGCTCCCATGGAAACTGCTGCTACTGAAAATTAGAATGGGGTGAGGGGACGCTCAAGGATTTCCACTCTTTATCTATCTTTTATCTTATTGTCACCAGCTTAGTATTTATTCAGTTTTGTTGTCGTTTTTTTTTATTCTTCGATCTTAGTCTAGTTTTTTTTTTTTTTTTTACTTTTTTTTTTTTGATATATATAGCATATATATATATATATATATATATATATATATATATATTTGATGTGCTGAGCTATTACAGTTGATTGGTTTATTGTTTGTTTACTTAGATACTTGATTAATAAAAGAAAAAAGCTATGACTTTATATATATCTCTATTTGTCTTTGTAATTATTTGATTGATAAAGCGGAATGAATGTGTATATGATGGATGGAATCAGGCGAAAAGTGAGGGCGAGGGTGCGACATCGCACTTATAAACATTTAACCGGGAATATCTAGTGAAGACTTTTTTTTTTTTTTTTGGTATGATGACAGTGTGCCTGGCAGAAAGCCCCTTAAAGTGCACTACTGTACGGTATAATGGCGGCTACACGCACGGCACGACCTAGTATTCATTTATACGATTGGGCGAGAATGAGTACAGGCTATATTTGATATTAAGCCGTCAAGGACTGGCAATCAGTTCCTGGGTTTTGAAGGGGAAAGTAGCCATAGTTGGTGAATTAGAGGGTTGCAAGTGTTGAGTACGACACTCCCAAAACAGTTATTATATCAGCATTGTTTACTTTATTCGATGGATCATAATATCATTTATAAAAAGTCATATTTTATTGAAACATATTGATAGATACTAAAACTAAAGATGAAGGGTTTATTGTACAAGGGTAGGGTCTATTGGAGTAAGCATGAAGGAGGCTGAAGCGATATTTGGATGAATAGTTATTGCTAATCTGAAGGAACAATTGCGAAGAGGGTTCTATTATAATACATAATGAGTGCAAATGGCCAATGGGACATATGTTATTGAAACACAAATGTCAACATCAACCACATGGGGAAAGGGGGGGGAGTGGGTAATGAAGTCAAAACGGGATCTATTGCACAAGACACGAAAGAGAGACTTATGGGACATTTTTATTAAAACAAGTAAAAAGAGACATATTTTATTTAGATATGGATACAAACTATGGACAAACTAACACCAAACTAAGCTAATGATGACTTCAAAAGGCCAACTAATGGTCGTCATAAATCCTGAATCCAAAATGAAAGGGTTTCCCCATGCATGTTGTATTCACTGAGCTGAAAATGCTTCTATACTAGTCCTGACACTATTCTAAGCCCGACATAACCTCAAAAAAATCGAATGGTGAAGAAAAAAATGAAAATGAAAGAAAGAGAGAGCGAAAAAAAAATAATACGCCAGAAAAAAATAACTATTCACGTGGGCGGGATTTAAATAGTTTATCCTTTTTTCTTTTTCGTTTTCCGTTTTTCATTATTATTATTATTATTACTACTATCACTATTATTACAATTCACAATATATTGTTTTGTAATGATCATTACCTCGCCAAAAGCTACAAAACTCTCAACGCGATAATCAGAGTTTAAATTCCATATTTCCTCAACATCCAATCCTCATAGTTGTTGTTGATCTATAATGGAAACAGCAATAGGACCGAATTAGATCCATAATAATCACAAGACAAACAATAAACGCTGTCTTATGGTGCTGATCAGCCGCCACCATTGCCATTGCACTCACATCCTCGGCCATCGAATCTCACCCACTACCATTCCAACTTACATAGCACCATCCTCTCATTCCCTCACAAGGTAATGTAGATCAAATAGGTTATTGAAGCATTATCAAAAATATGAGTAGAGAATTGACCTTGGATACATATTCATCTATGCGTCTTCTTTTTTTTTTTTTTTTTTTTTTTAGTTTTTATTTTGAATAGAACTCTTTAGGGCAGTAATTCTTGGTGTGTATGTAGGTATGTTATATGACGCCGCATGGAAACTAACTTGGCGCAGATCCACGGTACAAAGCTCGGCTTTCTCCAGAAAAAGTACAAAGTATGATCCAAAGGACAAATCCAGGGAACGAACGATAATATATATATCTATGAATATCAACTCTTTTTTTTTTTTTTTTTTCTTGGTGTCTGTGTGTGTACTACAATGAAACTACTATTGATTTAAAACATCCATAGGCAATACAACCTACACCAGTGCCAGTATTAATTTGCTCTCGCCAATTTTTTATTTTGTTATCGACCAGCACCACTCTCCATCAACAGCCTACTTTTACGTGTTATACCAGTCACAGCAGCAGCTAAGCAATATCAGTACATATCATCAAGGTCGCGCGCGAGATTCCCTGTCCGTCTCTCTCTCTTTCTCTCTTTCTTCTCTATGCGGTCATCATCAACAATTATAGATTGCTCTGCAGATCGGCATCAAGTGACATATTGGAGATTGGTTGGCTTTTAAATGGTAACAAGCTCAAATGGCGTGTTTTTTTTTTTTTTTTTTGAATAAGCTGGTAGTGGTGCTCAGGACTCCTCTACATCCTTCCCATTCACTGCGGGATACTTTCTCTTTTGTGATCTACAATGACGTCACTTAATGGATAGGTTTTAGTTTTCCCTCCTATTCCAACATCAATCCTCTCCATATTCTTTTGTTATATCATGAATAATATTGGTAGAATAATTATTCAGCTGCCCTGCTCTTTTTTTCTGGCGGGGGCGTATTTTTAGTCCAGTTAATTTTTTTTTATTATAATTTACTCATTATTATGAAATAAAAAAAGAAAAAGAAAAATGTTTATGTATATATTTAATTGTCTTCAATGCGTTGGTCTATAGAGAAGATACGCTGTTTTTGGAACAAAGAATATATGTCGGTACAGAATTCGGTCCCTCATTTTTTTTTATTCTTTATCAACGTGCATGATTTAGATCAAATTTTTAATAGTAACGAAAGAAAAATATAGGCTTGGATGAGGGTTTCCTCGGATTCGCCCACTTTTTTTAATGCTAGTTCTATTAATGACAACCACGATTCTTACTACCAGAAACGAAAGAAAGAAAGGAAGGGTAATGCAAGGATATCAATCCTTTCACATAAACAAATGATTACCCAATGTCTGTGGTTCCACTTTTTTTTTTTTTTTTTTTTCCCATATCCTCCATTTAGATGAATTTGAAACGTTCATCTATTAGTATATATATATATATATATATATATGTTTACATATGTAGATGATTTTTCTACCTTTCTTCTTCTCTTCCTTTGTATCTTCTTGATCATCATTCATCTTCCGATTTTTTTTTTAACAGTGATAACGTTCGTTTCTTCTTTTTTGTTTTATTGTACCTTATTACCACCCACTTTTTTTTTTATCGCAAGTGAATGGATACAACCAGACAACAAATAATGATGATCAATGCGGCTGCCCACCCAGCCTCTACTCCTTTTCATAAAGACTCGTCTTCTATGACGATGGCTAGGGAAAAAAAAAAGTCAACATTTTCCTCTCCGAAATATTCCTATCAGACATGCCCCATTTGTTCTGAACGACTTTTGGTGCGAATGCATGGCTCTTTTGTATTTAAATACATCAATCTTCATTTTTCTACCCATCACCATGAATGGATGCACGTGGTCGTCAATTTGCATTCATGATATAACCTTCTCTCTAGAAATATATAAAATTTTCCTCAATCCCAATTATTTATATATATATATATATATAATTCATACATTATCATCGTAAAAAAAGCTAAAAAAGACCCCTAGCTTCAAAAAAATCATCACCTACCACTGCGTACTATCAAAAAATCAGCCCCATCCCAACAATTGTAGTATAAAAAAAAAACTCATTGACCCAAATAAAAAGAGACCCCACCAAGTCTGTACATACTCCCCTTTTTAGATTCCTGTGTTTTGTGTTTGTATCATTGTTTATTTCAATTTGACCCTTGTTTTTTTTTTTATTCAGTAACATAATAAAAATACCACGACAAATAAAAATAAAAAAACAATAATAATAATAATAATAATAATAATAAAACTATATACTAATATAACTAAATACTAAATAACTAAAGGACTACTACAGGCTAGATAAAAAAAATACACACATCCTCGGCATAGCTACGTCATGACACTCTGATAAAAAAATTCCATCCTATTTTCGTCGACTGGATTTGTAGCCATGGTCTTCGCCTTCCGGAGTAATGACAGATTTCTTGTGCGAAGAAGAGGTCGAGCCAGGACCTGGTGTGGTAGGCGGTTTTTGCTTCTGGTCTTGAATCGATGCCTTGCGAGCTTGTGTTTCTTCCATGGCATATCGTTCTGCCAAACGTCGTTTTTCTTCATCTGCTGATAAATGAACGGCGGCCGGGGATGGAGATGAATACTTCTGTTGTTCCAGTGGTGGTGATGTAGAAGAAGAAGAGAGGTCAGGGATCCGGAATCCACCTGCATCTTGGTGAGCAGGACGCATGTATTGTTGCTGGAATTCTGAATAGGGCCGTTGGGTAGGTCCATGTTGTTGTCGTTCTGTTAATTGATCGTACAGTTGTTGATATTGTCCCTGATGATAGTTAGGTTCCACGCCGCTATAAATGCCAGACGGTGGGGCCACATTCCAATTCATCGAGGGATTGTGACTACTGATGGTGGATGCCATGGTGGAGGAATGATGATGGGGTGGATGGTACGAGTACTGAGTTTGAGGCGATGATGATGATGATGACAATTGGGATTGGTGTATCGGTAGAGGTGATTGTTGGTATTGAATGGATGAAGGAGTTGCTGAGGTCATCGTGGTGGAATGTTCGTTGTCACCTACTACTTCTTCCTTGTCCTCGTGAGTAATGGGTCGTGCATGCAAGGAAGCGGGTGCTGGTGGCAAGGATGGGGTAGGTGGTTCTTGAATGTCAGGAATAGGTTGCTTGGCACCTTGCACTATCGCCGCTGGTTCGTCCGAATTACGAGGGGTCGCATTTGCATCTTGTTGTTGTTGCTGGTTGACTTGGGATGTTGTTTCGTCGTAAGCAGGTGGTGGTACATCATACAAATCCAGTTGATCAAGGTCCGTTGCTTGTCGTTGAGGGACAGCAGCAGCTGCATGATGAGAAGGTTTATGATCACTTGTCACCGAAGCAATGGCGCCCGACGTATAGCCAGAAGGAGTAGCAGGTGTCGTTGTGGATTCATGAGCAGGTAAGGATGAGCGTGGTGGCAATCGAGGTGGAGTTGTACTTCCAGTGCTGTCCGTTGTGTCTGCAGGTAATGGTGTCGTCGTTTCTTGTTCATCATGCAATTGTGTGATAGGACCCATGGCTTGTTTTCCTTTTTCAACATCACTATTATCATCACCATCCACCACAGCTGTCGCCTCCACTGCTTTGCTATTGTCGTTCATGTCCGCGCTTTCATCTGTTGGTTGATCGTCAGTGACTGTTGTTCCTTGGAATTTGCTGGTGTTAGTTGCAATTGTTGGTCTTTCATCCCCAGCTTGAGGTTGCCAGTTTTCCACAGCATTGATAGCATCAGCAAAGATCATCGCGGCTTCCTTGCCCTTGTCGTAAGGACGTCGAGTTGGCTCAGTAGCAGGTGTTGGTGCAATATCCAAAAGATCGACGACGTATTTTCCAAAACCAGCAATCATGGCCATTTTTTCCGCATATTCATTCATGGCATTGAATCGCAAGTAGAAGGCTTCCTTGAGAGCAAATCGTTTAAAGTCACCCATTTCCATTTCAGTGTCATGCGTATCCCGATCCAGAGAGGCTAGTTCTTTTTGAAGCTCACGTAATTTGGGAGACTTTGGGCTTGTTTTGGTAAGGTTGGCGATCCGACTGGAGAGCGTGCGTTTTTTTTCACGAACATCAGAGAGTCTGGTTTCACGATTCCTAATGGACTTGATGGCATGTCGATATTGTTGATATTTTGCTACAAAACATTAAAAGAGTCCCAAGTTAGTCCGATATGTCAAACGAACGTTTTGTGTTTTATATTGAGCTTACCTGCATATTGTTGTTCGATTTCAGTTTGCTTTTCCAAGAGTTTCACCAGTTTATCACCAATATCCTAAAACGCCAAGAAAAAAAAAGTTAGTACGAAAAAAAAAGAGAAAGAGCTTGGCATACTTACTTCAATATCACGCCCATTTTCTTCCTTGTCATTCATAAGTTCTTCCTTTGTCCATTGTTGAAAGACCTTGATTGTTTCAGACTGTTGGTAAGCTAAGGTACGCATAGTGGCCAAATTGTTTCGTTCATTGTATATCCACATGGAGAGTGCTTTGGTGTCTTGATTTTGAAGTGGATTGTTACGAGCAAGTTGGCTGCGTACATCAGTAGTAATTCTTCCAATAGAATACTGAAGATCTTTAAAATTCATTCTTGTGAGAAGGGAAAAAAAAAAAAGTAAAGAAGAGATAAAAAAGAAAAAAAAAGGCCATTTTGGCTAGCTTTATTTAAGGTTATTTAAAAGAGCGCACACTACAAATTAAAAAATATATCGGCACAACCGACTGATTTGGGGTCTTGCATTATCCATCATAAGCGTTACAGTAAAAAGGATTCTTCATCACTCGGGTGTGCTGAGAAGATTATTTACTACTTGTTGCTCTTGAAGGGGCCCACCAGTAACATATTTCTTGAAGGGATCTTGTATGATCATAAAAGGGACTGATTCGTACACACAGTGGACATCAGTACCCTGCAATAAATGTAAATGACGCAAATTAATCAGCTTCGTTCTTGTTTTATAAGAAAAAGAACTTTACCTGGTAGTTAACCATGATGCGGTAATGGTAAAGACCAGAAATATCTTCAATGTTCAGACGGAACGTAGATACGCCAGTGTTTTCATTTGGGTTGTTATATAATGCTATTATTGAAAAAAAAGTAGATTAGTAAAATAGTACTGATCGACCAAATTCAAACGCCGAACTATGCTCTTATTACATATGTTTTCCCCAAGGACATATTCGTTATGTTGAGTGCTGTTCAAGACACGAATACGAGTGATAATGTCAGGAGTGTTTGGAATATTTTGATCCACTTCCCAAGCTACTTGCTGTACTGAGTTTACTTCATAAGCTTGTCCCGGGGAAGTTGGGTAAGTGATACGGAAACCTACCCAGTAGAGTACAGTAATGCATTAGCGATTTGACTTTTTTTTTTTTTTTTTTTTTTTTATGATCTAACCTATACAATAATCAGGGTTGATACGAGGAGGGTTATAACCATACACCATCAATGCTTCACCAGTTTCAGCTCTGCGATTCAGGACAGCCGCTTGGGAGACTGAGGTGCAAAGGACGAAGAGTAGACAAGCAAGATACATTAATGTCATTATTATAAGAGTGATATTTTGATATATAAAATAAAAAAGAAGTGGAATCGTGAATAATTGATGACAGTTTTATACTCTATTTCATTATGAACTAAGCGAAGCCAAATCAACAGCGCCACATTCTCAGTTCATCATAGGCTAAATGGACGTGTGTTCGTAAATGCAGCATATATTGATTCTCATTTTTGTTATGATAATATTTACATCTTTTTCGTAAATAAAGAACCAGTCCTAATGAATATGTTTTAGTCCCTTAGCTTTTGCTTGGCTTTGTTGAATCTCATGTAACCTGTTAAAATTCGTACCAGAAATATATTTTCAAACGCCGACTCCGTGAGATCTCGAGATCTAGGAACTTTCTTGAGATTAAAAATTTTTCATGCTTTTCTATTTTTACTCCTTTTACTTTATTCATGCGACTGTGCTGAACACCTTTCACCTATATTTATCATACATATTTATTTGACGCATTCCGTGGTCTTCTCGACCTCGGGATCAATAGGTGGCATTGATAGAGAATCATTTACAAGGTTATCCGTCCATCACCAAACTGACCATGTAAGGATAGTGTATAAAACCATCGCAATGGTTTTACATAACATAATAGCGTAACAGATAGCTGTGTAGTTTTTTTTTTTTGTATAGATCTCGTTGTGTCTTCTGTCAAAACCCAGTTGGCCCTTGCAAGCAACCCTTGATATTTACGCGCTGAGCATATAGGGCTGAAATCACTACCTAAAAAAACACAACAAGGTAAGTTGATCCCTGCAAAAGCACAAACAGAGAGTCACCACTACATAGTGTTACTTTTGGTTTTATTTTTATTCACCTATTTTTTACTTTATTGGTGACCATGGATACAACGGTCATGTATTTGTAAATCCATTGATAGGCCCAAACAGCCATTATCAAAGCATTCAAACAATCTAAATCGACACTTGGGTTTCAACAGTATTTATACCATCGATGTCGGTAAGTCTCCGCATAGTTTGTCTTGAAAATGAACAAATGGTCAACTTATATCTTTTTTTTTTTTATTATGAAAGTAGTAGTGTCCGCATCTTTATTGAAAATTGCTACAAGGCCTGAATCACATGCATCTTATACAGGACATGATGAAGACTTTTTTCTTCAAAGAACATATCAACAAATTAGTAAAAAGACAACTCCCTCTTTTCCCTTCAAAAGCACCAAAAACTAATGAATTTTTTTTTTTACTATAATATGTCAAGCATATAAATCTATCTCATGGGATAAAAGGATCACGTTATCGTGTTTTGCGGAATTATATATATATATTGAGTTGGGCACGAACAATTGAACGGCGATTAGGCGGCCCGAAAACGACTTTTTACCCAGGGCTTGATATGGTATGCACTCATCTCTGATTGAATGCCAGTGGTAGTTAATGACTCTATAGATTTATAGTTACCATTCTTCCCCTCCTAATTTT
This sequence comes from Absidia repens, assembly GCA_002105175.1. NCBI lineage: Eukaryota > Fungi > Mucoromycota > Mucoromycetes > Mucorales > Cunninghamellaceae > Absidia > Absidia repens. The sequence continues at coordinate 275,067 of MCGE01000025.1, read as the reverse complement.
TTTTTATCATTATCATGTAGATAGATTTATTATTATCCCGTTTTAGTGCAGTGTTTTACTCTTTGATGTTATTGTTTGAATAAATAAAAAAATTATAGTTTTTTTTAAATAAAAATGGAAAAACCAATGAAACTATAGACTATTCTTAGGTCTGGATCATGGTGGTTTTAGTGTGGGACACGGGAAATACAAAAAAAAAAAAAAGATATCGTGATAATGGGTGGTTATGCATTTATAATTATTGTTATTGTTCATTCCCTCCTTCCATTTTTTTTAAGATAAAAAAAAAAACTTCCTCTACAATGGTTGAACATGACGAACCGACTTCAACAACACCACCAGCAGATGACGTAATGATCGAAAGGGGACAATATGAAGATAGATTTAGGCATCGATTATCACTTCCAGAGGCATCCAGGTTTGACGAAAAACGACTAAGGGATATGGGAAACATGTATGCGGCATACAATATGATGGTACGAACGGCATCTCCAGTCGTCAATGGTCAAAATAGTGAACGTCCTCTTCATATGGGCAACCCCGGTGTACTAGGTAAATAATCATGCAACCTTTTTTTTTTCCGCACCAATTACAACTCCGTTCCTTTTGTAATGGTTTGACCTTTTTTTTTTTTAACTTATGTACGTGAAGGATTGTGGTCATTCGCTGTCGTTACCATTTTACTTGGAGTATTTCGATTATTTTTACCTTGGAAACCAGCCAATATTATTCTTCCTACCGCATTGATGTTTGGTGGTCTATCTCAGTTAATTGCTGGGTCAGTACAAAAACAATAACAAACAACCCAGATTCAGATGTTTCTCTCTCATACATTATTACACCGATTCTTTTTAAACTGAATTAGGTTTGCTGATCTTTTTGTGGGTGGTACATTTTCTGGAGCCATCTTGATATCCTATGGTGCGTTTTGGAGTGGCAATGGAATTATGTTCTTTCCCGATACTGTGATCGGAGCTACCGCAGAATATGCAAATGCTGAAGATTTGGCTCAGGCTCGTGCTATTTATGATATTATATGGGCATTGTATACACTCATGCTGGCCTGCTTATCATTGAAAATTCGATCCGGAACATTCAATCTGACTTTTAATCTATTCTTTGTCTTTTTGGCCTTGCTATTGAATGGCTGCCATTTTTTGACAAATCCAGGATTGGGAGAAAATCTCATTCGTGCAAGTGGTAAGTGGGTTTGATAGAAGTATTTTTTTTTTGTTAAAAATAAAGAAACATAGACTTAACCTCTTCAACTCATTTTTAGGCGTGTGTTGTATTTTAGCAGCAGTAGGTGCGTTTTACAGTGGCATTGCAGCTGTGCTCGAAGAGCAAGGCATACATTGTGGCGTCGGCCATTATCCCTGGACAAAGAATATGTGATCTGTATATTTCCAATTTGTATTTATCATTATCACTACTTTATTTCAATAAAAATTCTGGCGTTTTTTCAAAAGTCAATTTATTGGGTAGGGCTAATTGTTTGTCCCAATATGTACTGGTGCTGGCCAGAATCGGTTTGCAAAATATTGCAAATTCCGCCCACGTGGATATTTATTTACTCATATTTTTTTTTTTCGCTCTTTCTTTCCTTTATTTTTTCTTCACCATTTAACTTCCATGGGGTCATGTTGGACATAGAATGGAGACAGGACTAGTTTAGAAGGGGTTTCAGCTCAGGAATTACAAGATACATGGAGAACCCTTTCATTTTGGATCTAAGATCTGGATGCACCATTAGTTGGCTCTATGAAGCATTCATTAGCTTAGTTTAGTGTTAGTTTGTCCATAGTTTGTGTTTACGTCTCAATAAATATGTCTTTCTTTTTTTACATGCTTTAATGAAAGATGTCCCAGTAGTCTCTCTCATGTCTTGTACAGAAGAGTATTCAGTTCAGGGATTACAAGATTCATAGGAATCCTTTCAATTTGGATTCGGGGGACTCCCTTTATTACTTCATTGGCTCAGTTTAGCGGTAGTGTGTTATAGTTTGTATCTATATTTGAATAAAATATGTCCCTTTTTACATACTTCAATTTAAAAAGTCCCATTAGCCTCTCCCATGTCTTGTACAAGAGATCCCTTTAGATTAGTATTGGCAGCGGCATGCTTTAATAAAATATATTCCTTTATTCATTCTCATAATTTGGACTACACAATTCCGTAGAGTGCAGTATATTATTTGCTTTAGATCAGTGCAGATCACTCTTCAGATATTTGGTAGTCTCCCATGCTAGCTCCCATTTTATCCTTCTATTGCCGTTGATCTTTGCAGTCTATGTTTTCAATAAAATATATCCTTTTTTTAACCATCAACCTCTAATGTCGGACCCATCATATATATAGTAATCCTCCCCCTTTTTCTCACAAAATAGAAGCGATCTAAGCTTCAATAAATATTCTTAACGGCCCAAAGAATGCCCGTTGAAGATTCATATGTTGATATTCGTATCTATCACCCCTCCAAAAAAAAAAAATAGTTCTTCTCGATAAAACATATCCTGTAGTTATTTTTTATTATTGTACACCTGCTGTGCTTTTTGTCCAACTCTGATGAAACATACATATATGGAATAAAACAAAAGATAATAAACGAAGTCAAAACACCAAATGGGCATTAAAAGTAATTAGTTTTTATCCATAATCCTTTCCATAGGTACAAAATGTAATAAAATCAAATGGTTCTGATTGATTCTATTCGAAATTGTTCCCTTTGGACCCAGAATGCGGCAGTGTGGGTTTTACTTGATTAAACAAGGAATATCATTTTCAGCGGTAGGGCTAGTTCAAAGCTTCAATTGCCTATTCAAATAACAAAAGCCCAGCCAATGCCTTGTCTGCCAACCGAATGGCCTCTTTAAGAAACACACATACACACACAGAGTCCTACACTACTTCATGTACGTTCATCGTAAGTCAAGGGGTATGCTTTCAGTATACTAAAACGAAAAAGGATCATAGTAGTAGGAAGTGGGCCTTTGAATTTTTCAGCATCCCCACCTTACGAAAGAAGAAGGTCGTCACATTGTTTTTCTCTTTACACATATGTACTATTAACCCATTATCCAGAGAGAGAGCCCTGATCATGAAAACTCGCCTAAAACCCAACTTTTTTTTTTTTTTTTTTTAACTACACATATGAGTACTTATTTGAGAAGACAATTCACTGCACGAGAGAGATTAATGGTAAATAAGATAAAAAAAGACAAGACATATTTTATTCACATATAGATATGAACTATCACAGCACAATTAAGAGTAAGTTTAGCTAACGACGGGTTTATAACAAAAATCTGAGATGAAGACTAATCTAACGGAGGTCCCAAATTTTGAATCCAGAATGAAAGGGTTTCCCCATGATGTTTGTATTGCATTTTTCAACATGCCCCTAATTTAAGTTCTAAGCCTAATATAAGATCACCATCATTCCATGGAAGCTTCAAGCTCTGAATCTAAAAAGAAGAAGAAAAAAAAAAAAAAAAAAAAAAGGAAGGAAGGAAGAAAAAGAATGCACCGGCAGGGAAAATAAAAAAAAAGGTTGTCAACCGCGCCAGTCGGAACCTGAATTTCCCTGCCGTCGTTTTTTTTTTTTGGACCATCCCAAATGAAAATGGCATTAATAAAATAAATAATCAGCAAAAGAATGAAAACAACATTTATGTATTTCATTATTACTATCGTTATTTCACAAATGTCCTTCCCACTCGATTGAAATAAATAAATAAAACTGTTGTCATATTTTATATTTCACCAAACATTGGCTTTATATATATATTTTATTGGATCATTATTGAATAAAAATAGACAGAAAAGAACGAATAACATTTTTTGAAGGTGATGTGATGTGATATGATGTTTGTAAGTGTGTAAAATGTATGTTTGGTTTACCCCAAGACGGGTAACACTACAAGTTCAAACTAAGTAATAATATAATATAATAATAATAGATAAAAGGAAAAGAATAAACTAAGCTAAAAGTAAAAGGAAATAAAGTGAAGGAGACGAGGAAAATATAATAACTATGGTTTTTCTTGTTGGAAGGCAGCAACGATGTTGTAAGCGTTGGTCATGCTATGATAACAAAAAACAAAACAAAAACATCAGTATCATTGATTTCATCAATGCAGTATGATTATTGTAACTTACCCAGTGATCTTGTCCCAAGATTGTTGTACACGCACTTTTTGTGCATAATCAGATTGTCGAAGCGCCAATTTCTCCCGACGAGATTTCACAGGCACAGCCTTGGCTGTCATTTCAAAGCTCCAGTAACGGAAGATATAAACCTTGACCACATCCAAAATCATAAAGTAGACCAGGGAGACACCAAGGACGGCCAAACCCCAGGGCCAACCACAGGGGGCAACGCCTTCAGCATCACCAAACACACCGTATACAGAGAACAGGAGCGCCACAATTTGAGTACCGATGATACATACGGCGAAAATCCAATTGGGCATGTTTTGATACCAGAATCCAGGCACACGAGTGGAGAAAATGACAAAGTGAGGAGCTATGGATGCCATTAAAAAAAAAAAAAAAGAATGACATAGGAGTCAGTATATACAGTGACCTCTTTTTTTTCTTTCTTACTTACCAGAAGAAATGTGCAGATACATAATGGAATGCAGTTCATTATCGGTAACGCCGAAGATATCCCGAGCAACATAAAAGTGACCAAAAGATAAAGCAGCTAAGAGTACAGCAAGGACAGTGGAGAGTGTAAGGAGTTGACCAATACGCCATTTATCGGGTCGTTCGGATATTTCGACATTGTCAACAGAGATCACCAATGTAGCAGCATCATTCTAATTTCAATAATAATAAGAGCAATGTCAGTATGGCAGCACATCATCCTAGATGATCATCGTTTGATTTTTTTTTTTTTTTTTTACCAAAACGCAAATCATGATCAGCAAAACAGCAGGCATATTCCAATCTTCCACAAGGGTAATGATAAACATGAACATCAAAAAGTGAATGGTAGAGGTAATTCGGTACAAGGCATAGGATCGTAAACGTTGGAAAATAGCACGAGAAGTGATGACACCATCCGTAATGGTGGACAAACCAGGAGCCAACAAGACAATATCAGCAGCAGACCGAGCAGCATCAGTACATCCTTCAACAGCAATACCCACATCAGCCTTTTTAAGAGCAGGTGCATCATTGACCTAAATAATAATAATAAAAAAAAAAGAAACGTTGTGAGTATAGGTAAACAAGTTTTTTTTTTTTTTTTTTGTAATGGAGAAGGAGATAAGGGCTGGGGGGGGAGGATGAATACTTACACCATCACCAGTCATACCAACCAAGAGACCCTTGTTTTGCAATAGTTCAACGACGCGGTACTTGTGTTCAGGAATGACTTGAGCAAACCCATCGGCACGTTGACAATGTTCCGTCACTTCGTCTTCAGATTTGGAGGGATCCACAAGGTGGTTGGCATCCAAAATAACACGGCCCATACCAAGACGAGCGGCGACTTCTTTGGCAATAATTTGTTGATCACCAGTAATCATCTTGACATCCACACCCAGTTCGTTACAGGCCTTGATGGTATCCGCGGAATCAGGACGAGGAGGATCCAACAAGGAGATCATACCCACCATTTCAAAGTTTTCCATAGCATCATCTGTTGTTCGAGCCACACCAAGAGCACGAAGCCCACGACGGGCCAGCGAATTCACAGCACGCACAGCTTCATCATTTCCACCGACCAGTTTTGTAATGACTTGAGGAGCACCTTTGGCAACGCGGAAGGAAGTGTTGGTGGTGGTGTTCAAGATACGGGCTTCAGTCATTTTGGTGGTAGGGTTGAAGGGTTCAAACTTGGTAACCTTAAAACCAGGGACTTGGCGTTGATCTTGACGGTTCTTGAGAATGTCCAGGGTGGATTCAGCAGCACGGCGGACAGCCGATTCAATAGGATCGTTCGCACCAGGTTCGGCCGCCAAGAAGGAGTAAAGCAGAATGTCGTCCTTGGTGTAGTCCTTGTCCAACCAGGGTTCGTCAAAGGACAATTCATTCATCGTCAGCGTACCCGTCTTGTCAGAGCAAAGCACAGACACAGATGCAAGTTCTTCCACGGCAGTGAGGCGCTTCACAATAACTTGTTTGGCTGCCAATTGTTTCGCACCGACCGCCATGGTCACCGACATGACCGTAGGAAGCCCAACAGGAATGGCAGCAATGGTAAGCACCAAACAGTTTTCTAACACCACCTTCCAGTTGCCCTTTTCAGTACCTCGGAAACGGACCATTTGGTAAACGAAGACGATGAGGACCAAAACAATAGTGGATGAGATGAGAACATTGCCAATTTTTCCAATAATTTTTTGGAAGTGACCAGCTTCAGAAGTAATGGCAATAAGGTTAGCAGCACGTCCAATGAATGTGTTGGAACCAGTTTTGGTGACGACGGCCAATTGCTGACCTTGTTTGACAATGGAAGAAGAATAAACGGTAGAATTTTTTTTTTTGGCGACAGGTAAAGATTCACCAGTGAGCCCCGATTGATCGATTTGAAGCTCCGCATCATTTTCTTCACCACTGACGCCGAGACCCAGGATGCGGGCATCGGCAGGAATAATATCACCAATACGAAGTACTATAATATCACCTGGGACCAATTCCTTGACTTCGACTTCGACCAATTTAGAATCACGGAAGCACCTTGTTTTGAGGGCTAAGGTTTGTCTAAGGGCATCCAATGCAGATTCGGCTTTTGCTTCTTCAATAAAACCGATGGTGGCATTGATCAATAACAGTGCCAAAATAATCCCAAAATCAATCCAATCACCCACCACAGCGGCAATAATACAAGAGATTTCAATCAAATACGCAATAGGACCAGTAAAGTACATGAGAAATTTCACTAATGGATTTGTCTTCCTTTCGGGCAGTTCATTCAAGCCAAATTGTTCAGTACGCTCGGCCACTTCAGCGCTTGTCAACCCAGTGGTGGGTTCGGTGTGTAGTAACGCTTCTAATTCTGGTGGTATGTCATCTTGATGTTCGATATGTTCATGGTCTTCAAATTCCACACCACCTTTCTTTTCGTCGTCCACTGGGGTGCTGTGCTCGGTCATTAAATTAGATAACTATCAAGAATATAAAATAAATAAATAACAGGAAGAAAAAAAAAAAAAGTAAAGTTAGATCGAATTGTTAGTGGATTTTTTTTTTTTTTTTTGGGAAAGGAACAAACAAAAAAAGGAAATATCAAATTTTTCTTACACTGCTCTGTTTGTAATTAAAGAAAAGAGAGAGAGGTTGATTTGTTGATTAATAAAAAGGCGATGACGATATCAAATACAATAGATGGAATCTATATTGAATGATACGTAATAATATAAAAAAGTTTAAAAAAAAGAGACAAGGAAGAGTAGTAAGAAAGAGTAAGAAAAGAAGAAGAAAACCAAAAAAAAAAAGGAAAAGGAAGAAAAGATATAGAAATTCGGTCGGTTTTTTATTGTGATTTGACCTGGTTGGGACGTAAGAAGGAAGAAGGAATCAATAGAATCGCCTCATCGTCACTCCGCACGAAGAAATCTATAAAAAAATTACAAATTATGTATCTGATTTAGTGCCCATCATAATCATCATCATCAATTTTTATCATCACAATGAACATCATATACTTCCTTTTCGTTCTTCTTCACTCCCTATTTTTTTTTTTCACCACTATCACTATCATGATAATCATTATTGTTACTTAGATGACAAAGGATATACAAGGAGTTGTCTTCTCTCCCCCCCCTTTATTTATTCAGCTCACCCTCGACAACCTTGTTCAGTTTCTTGCATGAATCGCGTTTGAACTCCGCCCACCACTACTACTAAATACTACTTTGTATATTGCTATCGTTCTATTTTTATTTCTTCATTGCTATTTACATTTTTACCTACAAAATCAGCACCCGAGAGTTTATTTAAAAGGGAAACCATGGTGACCATGACCTCATTCACAAATTTTAATGACGATGGTTGATGAATAAACGGTTAAATAAATTGGGGGGTGGGACAGAGCATATGATAATAGGGAGAATGGATTAAAAAAAAAAGGGAGATCATACATACAGTAAAAAAACAAAGTACATACAGTATTGTACATATTACATGAACGACTCTTATGCGAAGAAAGAAAGAAAGCGAGAAAAAAAACATCAGATGGCTTGCATCCGCCTCCCCAAGTTAGTCCGTCTTTAACCTAAAAAGCAACTTGCTCCTTTTTTTTTTTTTTTTTTTTTTTTGTTCCCTTGGTTCCCCCTTCCCCTTTTGTGCCCCAGCTATATCCCTTTAAACTTCCACCCCCTTGCTATCCCGTCTTTTTTTTCCTATCTCCACTGTTACCATCCAAAGGGCGGATTTTCACTCATTTTGAGTTTTTGTTATTTATTTATTTATTTATTCTTATTATTATCATATATACATATTTTCCAATACATTATCCATTTCTCAAGTAAATATTATCACATTTTCAATTTAGCATAAACATCCGAAATTAAGCATATATGAGATATATATAATCAACACCCACGTAGTTTAAAAAAAAGGGGGGAGGTAGATGGTGTCACGCTTTTATTTTTTCTGTCAAAAAAAAAAAAGAAAGACGAGCGAAAATCATGCGAGCGGGATTTAAATATGGCCAGAGAGAGAGAGATCAAGGCGGGGAAAATAGGTTACCCGCTTTTTTTTTTTTGCCCTTCGAGATAAAGATAAAAAAAAGAATTCTAAGGATTCTTATTTCACTTCCATTTTATGGATTTTAAAAGGATGATCAAAAGACACACACACACAAAAAAAAAAAAAGGAGAAAGGGGAGTGAGAGGGGTTGGGGAATTACCACACAAGGAACAAAAAAAAAAAAAAAGGCGGAAGAACAAACAGTTATTTTAAAAATAGGGGTATGACAAAAGAGACGGCACAAAACATGGCAAAAGATGTTGATTCATGCTTTTTTTTTTTTTTTTTTTTTTTTTTTTTGATACTTCTAATTATACACTCCCTCCTTTCGCCATTGCCGCTTTAACGTACAATCGTATCATCATCAGAAACCTTTCCCAAATTAAGAGCTAGGAATCTAATAAAGAATTCCTTGTAAAAAAAAAAAAAGATAATGATAATACAAAAAATAAAAAATAAAAAAAAGGGTTAGGGTTTCAAAAAAAAAACGCATGACCACGCCGCCTGCCCCGCTTTTCAACAATCCTATTGAGCTAGTTGTCCCTTGGATCAACACACATACACAATCATAAAATACGCCACCCATGGACGATCTCTTTCAACTTTATAACACATATGGAGTTTATTAAAAAGACAAAAAAAAAAAAAAAGAATATACAACAAAAAGAACTATATATAATAACAAACTAAAAAAAAAAAACACACTAATACACAATATAATAAAACAAACATATATATATATATATATATATATATACTATACTAGCAAAATCAAATCACTAAACTAAACTAAGCTAAACTATATCTAATCCGTGGTCCCATTTTCTTCATCTTGTGGACGGTTCTTGCTGTGATGTATATCAGATAATGGGACTTCTTCGACCATATCTTCTTGGAGTTCATGTCGCATCTTACTTGGTACATTGCTACTAGTATTCGCACTATTGCTGTTGTTGTTGTGGACGGGTATGATGGGAGAAGTAGACGCGCCGTTGAAGTAGGAGGTAGCAGAGCTAGAGGAAGACGAGTGAAGAGGAGGAGCAGGTTGTTGCTGTTGTTGCAGTTGAGATGGAGGCGGTGAGGGCGATGGCGAATCCAACATGCCAGCTGGCACCACTGCCATTTTTGCAAGAGGCCAGTCACTTTCATTGGAATGGACCGAGCCATGTCGTGGAGGGAGTGGTGTTGTTTGCCGTAATAACATCATGGAATCCCGAAAGGCTTCACTGCGGGGCCGTTCTAAGAAGCGAGGTGTCGGTAACTGATGGTCCAATGCATATTGCGTCCGGCGTTCCCGTTCAAATTCGTTCCATCGTTTCATCTTGAATACCGTTGAATCAAATTCACCTTCCTTATCGCCATGGCCGCCTTCCTTTTGTTCGCCTTCCACTTTGCGTGTGTCGCCCCATGAAAAGTCATCAAAGTGCCAATACGCATACATCGGCAAAACAAAGTTCCAAACAGGTAAGCTGATAATGTACAGTAACATCCAACACACATACACCACCTTGCGACTCGTCATCACAATCAGGACAGCAGGTAGCCCAAGAATCAGAGCCAATAAAATCAATGAGATCACCGCCGGTTTGCCAAGAATCGCCATAATAATGAGGTACAGTGTAAAGGTGATCGCCGCTGGTAATGCCAAACAACCAATAAAGTCGATAAACAGTACAAATTGCATCGAGAAACAGAAGGTACCACACAAGTCGTTGACGAAGAGTAGTTCCATCAGATTGTGAATGGTCGAATTGATCCATCGTCGTCGTTGGGATAGCAATACCATGAATGTATCCGGTACTACTGTCTTGCATCTGCATATATTCATACACACACAAACACACACATAAAAAAAAAGGAGATATATATAAATAAACAATTCAATAAATTGGCATTGCACATATGCATTGATTTACTTACACAGCTTGGGGGACAAACATCATTTTACGATGGGGGAACGTTTTCAGCATCAATGTTGATAGGTATCGATCTTCACCAAGTAACAACAGGTTTTTCTTGTGCAGAGTGTCCACTACATTTTCAGAATAGCGTTCCACAATATCAGGATTGGCAAGAATAGGTACCCAGTAGCCATTGGGACCTTTGGGAGCTTTGATACGATACATACAGAAACAACCAGGCAAGCAAGTAACACACCCAAACACAGATTCGAATGCTTTACTTTGATGATGAGAGATGTAATATTCAAACACTATTAGGAAATAAAAAGTAAGATTTAGTTTTTAGGGGATCCAGTCTTTTTTTTTTTTTTTTTTTTTACCTTGAATCATAGTCACCCAGCTATCCCTCTTATTCGCAATCTTCGTTTCACCACACAAACCAGAAATAGAGGGATCTTTGACAGCACAAGACACCAAACGAGAGAGCGCATCCGGGTAAAGTTTCGTATCGGCATCGACCATGAGGCAAAGTTCAAAGGCATCTGCGGGCAGATTGGAGATTTGCCAAAACGAGTTGAAGAGTTCATATTCCATGCGGGTCATCCGTTCATCAAACATCACCTTTTGCATGAATTGCATCAACATCATTTGTGAGTCCCGTTTCCCGCGATTCCCAGGCTTGGCTGCGGTGTTGGCTTCTTCTGTTGTTCCACATTTCACAAGTGTAATCATGGGGACCCGTTGTTGTAAGGAAGGATCCACCGTGGCATCGTTGAATTTGTAAAAACCCGCATACACTTTGGCCATGTTGTTCTTCTTCTGTCCGTCAGCAATCGCAATGTAGGGGAACGCCTGTACTTGGTCCGCAGGCACGATCAGATCGCGCATCATGTCCACACAAATCTCTGGTGTCGATTTACTGTTCCATAGCCAGTGATAATACCATCGCAGATCACCAAGAGGAGCTTGTGTGAGTTGGGGTAGTCGCTAACCGCCACAGAATCCAACGTCGTCCGAATCCCATCTTCCCCTTCCGAGTAACATGTCACTAAACACACCGTAGGCGCAAGGACGAAATTGAAAGGCATGTAATCCGCGGGTGGTTGAGGGTTGGCAAAAGGAGAGACTGGTAAAGGACATTTGGGCATGCCATTGCTGTTGTTGCTTTCGCCGCTAGAGAGGGATAATGAAGTCGTTGATAAACGTGGGGTGGATAACGCTGATAATCGATGGCCGTTGTTGTTGTTGGTTTCATAGTAGCTGAGTCTAGGCGATGAAGCACCACCAAAAAAGGCAGAGTTGGGTCGATTTGATCCGAACCCACTAGGTAAACTAATAGACACACAAAACAAACAAACAAATCAAAACAAAACAAAACAAGAAACCATGTTTAAAAATTAGCCTTGTATACCATCACACCATGTTGTTGTTGTTGATTTTGCTTACCTGATCATTGATGCACGAGACATAAAAGGCGCATTGGGAGCGGTTGGATTCCAGGTAGATGAATTATTATTATTCGCCAAAGCAGCAACGGACGCACTCGAAGGGGAGCCACCACCAAGACTAACAGTTGTATCATAGTGATGGACACCATGTTCCGGTTGTGTATAACGTGATGTTTGAGGCAATAATGTTTTCCGACGCTGTTTCTTGTTGATATAAGGATTGGTGGGTCGCAGAGCATTGAAGGGTGCTGACGCATCCATGTTTCGGGTCCAGTTTTCAATTTCTTCTTGACGTTTCATTCGGGCAGCATAATCCTTGTCTTCATCAAAGTGCCCCAATTTCCAAGATAAAAACCAACCAAAGACCACGGCCAGGAAAAACTTGACGAGAATCACCGCCAAAATCACCACCAAGGAAATGTAAAGGACAATATCAGAGGCAATACAACCAACACTGAATGTATCAATGGATCCAACCTTGATTAACGATTGCAAACACGTCGCTTCTTCTTCCCATCGATTGTCCGCTAATCGGTAGCCCATAATAGTTGATGTCATGTCCTTGCCCGCAAATTCAGATACATTGTTGGCAATAGCTTCTATAAGCCCACCTTGTAATACGCCAAAGTAATCCGTAGGTAGTGACTGTAATAGTTTGAGATTGAGGACATCACTGATAAAAAGGAAAAAAAAAAAAAAGGTGAGTTACCAAAAATATACCACCACGAAGTTATATTTCAAATCCCGCTTTTTTTTTTTTTTTTACCCATTGTAAGCCATATATTGATTATCCTGATTCAGATCGGTCCAATCATAATAAACCCGAGCAGCCTTGTTCACACCACCGCCTTCATTTTTCTTTGGGACACCTTGTTGATCAAATGTGTTGAATTGTTGAGTAGCGGCTGATGATAAATGACAGCTGGTTTGATTGGAGAATTGGGAAGGAGGGGGTGGTGTGGTAGCATTAGGGTTGAAGAGTTGGCAGGGGAAGTACACTGATTGATCGCCTTGTTTGTTTGTCAATACATTTTTGCAAGCCGAGGTATCAATTTGGGTTTGGAATAAAAAGGAAGCATCCATGCCACCACCATTGAGAGGAGGATAGAGGACATTTGTATCAGACCCTTCCGTCACACCAGGGATCGTTGGATGACCATTCCAGTCGGCCAACATGTAGGCCCAGCCATGAATCACCATATAGCCATCACTGACTTCACCACCATGCACACTAAGCGGGGGTATACCACATACCTAAGGAGAATAAAAAATGAGCATGAGTAGATAAACAAAATAAATGAAAGAAATACCAGTGTATGTATAGTTTCTTACCGTAATAGTGAAACCAAAAGTAAGGAAACCAACAAAGCCCATCACCAACAATATCATGGAACATAAACCAATTTTTTCTCGCCAGGCACTTTGAGCAGGTCCATCAGGGATCCCTAAGACACAGGGATAGATGAACACAATATTACAATATTTGAGACAAATATGTATATTTGATAAATAAATTTGTTAGTTCATTTTATTTTGTCTTAGTTTGTGTAACTTTTTTTTAAGATTTACCTGCCCATCTCAGTAGTTGACTTGGAAAACAGCAAGTAATCAATCGACAATAAGTAAACCAAGGATCCGACCATGTTCGTTTTTCATGTCCATATGGATCAGAGCTACCATCACTATCGTCGTCATCTTCATCTTCAGCCAAGGTTTGTTTTTCTTCGCGACCCAAAATACTTTTCCCTCTTCGGAGTAAAAGCCGAGAAGAGTCAGCGCCAGTAGGATTGGTGGATGTAGCTGCAGCAGCAGTAGAAGCAGCAGTAGGAGGAACAAATGTATCGCCGACAACGCCACCACCACCGTCGCCAGTTCGTAAAGAGGATTGTCGTTCAATGGACCGCACGGGCGTATGACCTGTTGTACTTGGTGCTACCCTGTCAGCATCTTGACTTTTTTCTACTTGTCGTTTCGTTGCTTGTCGATAATGATAGTGTCGATGCTGCTTGTCGATTCTTTCCCTTTCAGGTCGTACCAACGATTTGGTGCGTTTGGGCGTTTGTTGTTGTTGTTTTTGTGCTCCATCGCCATGATCGTCGTCATCGTCATTTTGATATGGAATGCCACCGGAAGATATTGCTGGTAAGGCGCCGCCGTCGCCGCTGCTATCCTCATTATCAGATGTTGAATGGAAGGAAAGTTGCCGATTTAATGCTGGCTGATAGGACGAAGTGGGTCGTGTCATAAGATGGCGACAATGAGAGTGTGTTACTGTTGAATATTAGTTGATGCAGAGAATGATAAATAATAATAATAATAATAATTATAATAAATGATGATGATGATATGAAATAATAAAAGAAAAAGAGGGTTTCTTTATCTATAAATTATAAATAAGCCAAGAAAAAGGTGATTGAAAAGTGAAAGAAAAGTAAAAATGGCGTCCCATGAAAAAAATCTTTTTTTTTTCTGAATAAACGGTGTTCTAATTATATACTTTCATCGAGCTTTGAATTCGTGTAACGTTTTCACTATTGCATTCTGATGAGCTTTTCAAACAGAAAAATGGGGCTCGTGCCTTTCTCCGCTCATCGGTCTTGACTTTCCCTTTTTCTTTTAATTCTCACTTTTTTTTTCTTTTCTTTTATTCCCTCCCCCTTCCCCCCGCCACCCCCTTTACCCTTTCTTTCATCTACATTTTATTTTATATCCTACCTCCATTATTCCAATGACTATTCAAAAAGACAAACCATCTGTCCTTATATTAGGCGGCACTGAATTGATAGGTCGTCATATGGTCCACCATTTGGTGACGCACCAGTTGGCTTCCCACATACGCGTCGCTGACAAAATGTTACCACAAACTGCATACCTGTCAAAACAACATGAACAATCTTTTGAAAGTGTAGAATTCAAGCAGGCCAATCTCGTCCATCCAGGTAAAAGTGGAACACAGTATTTATGAACCTATGGCAACCAGCTCACTCTTTTCTTCTTCCACGTTTTTTCTATTGGTATGCAAACTATATGATAGCCTCTATTGCCTCTTGCTTTCAACGCGAAGATGGCTCTGAATTTGACTACGTATTCAACTTTGCTGCCGAGTGCAAGTACTCTCAAGTAGACGAAGTTTATCAAGACCGGGTTTTGAACCTTTCAGTCAATTGTGCCACCGAAGCCGCCAAACGGAAAATCAAAGTGTATGTCATGCTTTCTACCGCCGAAGTCTACGACAGTGATCAAGTAAGTATACATATAAAAAGAAATAAAAAAAAGGAGAGTAGTTTCGGAGGGAGGGGGGGACGGAAGGGTATAGTATGGATGCACTCAATTTTTTTTCCTTTAGGTAGCATCCAAAGAATCATCGAAAATCAAGCCATGGACTACCATTGCCAAATACAAATATCAAGCCGAAGAACAATTAAAGAAGATGAATGGGTAAAAAAAAGATCAGCACAGAAAAAAAAAACAAGTATGGTAATGATCGACTCATTGTACACCCTATTTAATAGATTGAACTTGATCATTGTTCGACCTGCCATTGCTTACGGACCAGGAGCAATGACCGGGTTGACGCCTCGTCTGATCATTGGTCGTGTTTACAAGTATTTGAATGAAGAAATGACTTTGCTGTGGTCCAAGGACTTGAAATTGAATACAGTACATGTGACTGATGTGGCTCGAGCATGTTGGCATTTGGCTTTATGGTATAAACCAGCAGATCATAAAGAAGCGCCTATCTTCAATTTGGTTGATAAACAAGATACTGGTAAGAAAATGGAGAGAATCGAAGGGAATAAGGATTGGTAGAAAATATATATTCACCCTTCTTTGATATCAGATCAAGAAACCATCAATGGTTATTTACGGGCTATTTTTGGAATTGAAACTGGTTATCATGGTAGTGTGGTATCGACATTTGCAAAGGTAAGAAGGGAAGGAAACGAAGGATAGTGATGATCATGCACTCATTTTTGTTATTGTTACTGTATTTAGATGAATCTCAATTCTGTATTGGAAGATATCAACGAAAAGCATTTACAACCATGGGCTGACATTTTGAAAGACAACCAAGTGCAGAACTCACCATTATCACCTTATTTGGACCCTGAATTACTTTACAACAATGCCATTTCTGTCAACGGCGCGGCTATCGAAGAACAAACTGGATTCAAGTACTCCGTACCCTCCCTTACACAAGACAATCTCCAAGAAATTATTGATCAATTCAAGGAAATGGGACTCTGGCCATAGATTAGGACACCCCCCCTCCCCCTCCCCTTCCTGTCTCCCACACACACACACACACACACACAGAGTAGTTTTATTATTATTATTATTCACCTGCCGTATATACACCCTCTCATTTATGCCTTTTTTTTTCTTTCTGAATAAATATATATCTTCTTTTATCATCCATTGTGTTTCTGTTTATTCCAAGTCAAAAGCAGTAGTTTATAAAAGTACTGTATTTAATTTAGTCTCTGTTTGAAATTGTTGCAAAAAACATGGTATGATTTTCGTCGCCTCCATCTTTTTTTTTTCCGATGCATGGCCGGAGTGTCATTGGCTCGTAGACGATCTCTAATTTTACCACTAAGGTATATTATTATCTTTTCTCTGTCTCTGCTGAGTACAATCAATAAAGACAAAGTAACCCAAAAAGGGGATGCACTGGGTAGTTTTTTTCGATGTGATTTCATCCCTTTCTCAATTGTCGTGGATCACCGAGACTAATTTTTAAACACCGGCCCTTCATTTTTTTTTTTTAGTCTATGCCATTTGCATTATTTTTAACTTGTGATGATGACGATGACAATGACAATGACGACTTCATTTTTTTTTGGGCGTGTATGTGGTCACTCCGCACAATGGATCATAGTCACCTTTTAATGCAGCACTCTTCATGATGATAAGGATGATGTCACTGTTAGGTTTGTCTTTTTTTTTTTTTTTTTGACACCACAACAAAAAAAAGGATCTCGGCGGGAATTAAAATATCCACCATGATTTTTGAAGTTTCTTCATTTGTTTTTACTCTTCCGTTTTCACTCCTGAACTGAATCAAAGGTATTAAATATAATACTTGGCAATGGTAAGCAGTCGATGTCGAAGGGAAGCTATGTTTTAGTCTATGTATTGTTTTACATTCATTATGCAGACGCGAAAAAAGAGTGGTTGACTTTGAACTCGACAGGTGCTAGTCTTGTTTCATGTACCATACTAAAAAAGGACTTACTTGGAACAAACTAAAAGGGGATTATAAAAAACCAACCGAAAACTCACTCTGTTTTTTTTCGCTTTCTTTATTTTAGTCTGCTCTATTTCTTAAACAATAACAAATATAATATGAAGATCCCTACTGAACCTACTCCCAACTTGGTACAAGTGACAAACATTGGCAAAGATACCTCTCAAGAATCTTTACGCGACTTTTTTGCATTCTGTGGCAAGATCAAGGATTTTGAATTGGAACCCGCTGACGATCAACAAAAGGCATTGATTCTTTTCGAGACTGAAAAGGCGGCCAAAACTGCTGAATTATTGAGCAATGGTAAGTGTCTTTCGAAATGCAAACTGTGGAATGTCTCTATCGCTCATATGCATTTTTATTATTATTATCAAATGTATAGCTTTAGTGGAAAACAATCATATTCAGGTCCAACCTTACTTCCAAACCTCAACGCCAACCGACGAAAAGTCTCCTGAAGCAGCGACAACTACAACACAACAAGTCAATGCGTCAGATGTATCATTGATCAAGGATGAAGCGGAACACAAAAAAGCAGAAGGCGGTACACGATCACCCACAAGCACTGGCGCAGCGGAAGAGCAGGACAAGAAGACGGTTTCCAATATCATGGCGGAATTATTATCCTCTGGTTATATTCTGGGGGATCAAGTGTTGGCGAAAGGGATTGACTTTGATCATCGCTATGGCGTGCGGGAAAAGGTGCAACGCTATTTTGATCAGATTCGACAAAACTTGCAACAATGGAATGAACAATACCGTGTGACGGACAAGGCAAATCAAATGGAACAAAGGATGGGCTTGCAACAAAAACAAAAAGAGGCCTCGGACAAGGCGCAAGATTGGCTTCAAAACAACCCTACCGGTCAAAAGGTCTCGGGCTTGATCTCTCAATTCTCGCAACATATTACTGATTTACATAATGAAGCTCGGCGCTTAGTGGTAAGTGGAAAATGGTTACGTTTTTTTTTTTGTTTTTTTTTTTGTTGGGGAGAAGGTCTTGTGACTCTAGAAAAAAGACTGATATTTGTTCTTATTACTCCTTGTAGTCTGTTAGGCAACAAGAAGCACAACAACAGCAACAACATCAACAGCAACCAAAAACAAGTACTGCATGATCTATTTTTATGGATGGTGTTATTAGTTTAGTTTACTAGTTATATTATTACTGTTATTGTTTTTATTTTGCTAATAAAAAAAACAACAACAACAATGATTCCCCTATTTGAACTACTGTTAATTATATGTCATATGATTGATGTCTCTTTAGATAGTATTTTATCAAGTGGTTTGATTGTGTATAATACGGGTTTTGGCTGATCATTGGATTCAATTTTATTTTTATTCGAATGGGATAGATAGATTACCTACCTACATGAACCGGATGACCTTGTATTTTATTTTGGGAAAATGCCGAATCACGTTATTCATATCATCTCTCTTTCTCAATGATTTTATTGGAATACAAACCTTGACATGATTTATTTATATGCACCATACATTGATGTCTTGTGAGTTCATCCAAGGAAAAGATCAATGAAAGTGACGCCCCCTTAACATGTCAGTAGGCCAAATTCAAACGGGTGGTCGGAAGAACTCCGCCTGCTTTTTTTTTTTTTGATCTATGATACGCATAAATTACAAATAAGGAATACATATAAACGCCTATCCATTTTTTGCCTTACCACATCTTTTCTTCTCTTTCACTTAACGCTTTGTGACCAAAATACAATGATTTCACTGGATTATCCTTCCACTATCCCTAAACAACATGATATTGATTATTATGTGCCTGAACAGTGTCAATGTAACATTTATAGAAAAATGGAATGTTTTTATGGCATGTTTTGACTTGATGTTTTATTATTATTATTATTATTATTATTTTAGTTAGTTATCCTCCTTCTGCAAACAATCCCACTCAAGTACCATGTTTAATGGAAAATGAAATGAACGCTGCTATTCCTATATGGACAAGTGTGACGAATCAAAGTTTGTTCCCTTTACCACCGAATGATCATTACCATCCTTCATCTGCATCCATCGGGATGATTCCTGATGTCTCGGTCGCTGGTGGTGGTGGTGGTGTACAATCGCCTTGTTATATTACATCCTCTCCTTCAACATCTACCGATTCCTCTCTTCCTTCGCCCATCTATCAAAAAAACAATTCCTCAGCTCTTCCATCCACGACGCCGACGACCATCATGACGCCTTTGGCTTCCTTGCAACAATGGACCCGAGAATCTCTGATTGATCGTGTCATGACATTGGAACATGAATTGGAATATTGTCGCTCTTCGGAACCACCGAAACAAGAAGGTTGGCAATGTCGATGGGAAGCATGTGACATTGTTACATCGACGCTTGAGCAGCTGACGGATCATCTTTATCGTATTCATGTTGGTCGAGGAAAGGTAAGAAATGCCATGTTGTGTGCTCCGTCCGACTCATCATTTTTTATTTTTATTTTTTATTATTATGGTAGGCGTCTTATTATTGTGGATGGACAGGTTGTGCACGCCATGATAAACCATTTACCAAGCGACACAAGGCATTGAATCATTTAAGAACCCATACTGTGAGTCAAAATCATTCCCCTCCACTCGTTGGATTAAACAAAATACACAGTAGATTGATTAATTGGTTTTTTTTTTTTTTTTTTTTTTTGGTTTGGTTTGGTTAGGGCGAGCGTCCATTTGTGTGTCGTACGCCCGGATGTCACAAGCGATTTTCTCGACCCGACTCTCTTAGCACGCATCAAAAAACCCATAGTAATGTCCGACCTTTTATGTGTATAGAATGTGGAAAATCATACTTTCATGCACGATCACTCAGAAAGCATTTAAAAGCAACACAGCATTCAACTTTGACTGGTTCCTGCCAATAGGGTCATCCGGGTTTTATTTTTATTTTTAGTTTTTTGTATATATTATATTATATTTTAGTTAGCTTTATATTTTGATTTTTTTTTTCTTGCAGCACTTGATCTTATTTTGGTGCTGGAACACCTCCTTTTATATACTATCATATACTATTACTCTTATCATTATCATTATTATTTCTTATCAATAAAAATAATTCTTCATAGGTTACTGTTTCGATTTCTCGAGGATGCTGGGTTTGAATACATTTGAACAATGGGGTGGGAGGTGGTCCATGATTTTTTTGTTTTTTCGTTTTCCCTTTTTCCATTAAATAAAAGTTTATAATGTCAGCAGGTCAAGGACCTGGATCCAAGAAAAAACACGTTACGAATAAAAGTGATCGAATCGCTGCACTACCCAAATCACAGCATCAAAATAATTTGGCTCAAGTGGTTCTGTATCAATCCAATCTCCACGCCCCCATTTGCACAGAACGAAAAACTATTTACTGACTTGTCTCTTTTTTATTATCTACAGTTGAATCAAGTACAATATTTAGAACGTGCTGAACAGACGGAAAACTGTTTTTCCTGCCAAGTGCAAGAATACTGCGGTAAAGAAAAAAGCAGGATTCTCTATAAAGGAAAGTCTAGGCGAGGTACTGAACGCTCGTTTCTCTTGCATATAGGTTTGAATATAGATAAACACAACTAATTTTGGATGTATTGCAGAAAATAAATCATGCAACCATGCAATTTACTTTCTTTTTATGGGGAGAGGGAGGGAGGGAGGGGGGGGGACACTATTGTTCAATCGAAGGTAAGGGAACCTATTCAGTGAAACACAAAGACTATGCCGCAAAATACTCATTGTTTTTTTTTCGCTTGTGTATTTGGCTAATCAATGGCAAGCACTTCTTTTTTTTCTTCTTTAGAAACAGAATGCTCTTCTTTATTTTTAGCTTTCATATTCATAGCCAGTGCATTTAGAAACACCATACTCTTCCACCTACTTCCTAGATTAGTTATTCTTCGTTTTAGCTGTTAGATGGTTTTTAGCTTTAACGTCATACATATATCAAAAAGAAAAATAATAAAATTCTTTATATCAGAAAAATGGTTATCACCATCATCTGTATGCATGAAATGATTTGAAAATAATTAGGTACTGGTATCCTGGGTGCTTGGGTCGCGTATTTGTGCATATTTTTATATTGTGTCATCTTATTTAGTATGGACAATACTGCACTGTACGGAGTGGGTACTTTTTTTTTCAGATGAAATGACTTCTTTACGATCAAAGTCATTACTTCTTTTTGAAAATGTAACAATTATCCTACCGCTGTTATTGTCATTTATATACAAACAAATACTATTCACCATCATCATCATCAAAAAAAAAAGATCAATGCATGGTGTACATAGTTCAACATGATCTTAAGTAAACCTTAATAAGTGCAATTTTTTAGCAAGCAGGGGAAAATGGTCTAGAGTAATACGCCGGCTACATTTACGGCACAACATAGTTGCATTAATACAGTTAGCCGATTAGTAATAAGTCCACGTTTGATATGACATGCACCAAGACTACCGGCTAGTCCTTGGGTGTATAGGAAGGAATAGCCATTGGGTGGTGTGTGTGTATGTGTGTGGTTATAGTGGGTGAACTAGATAGCAAATATTTAATAAAACGCTCACAAAATAGATACAATAGCAGTATAGTTTATTATTCGATGGGTCAGACTATGGTTAATAAAAGGGCATATTTTATTGATGCATATTGGTAGATACTAAAACTAAATGGCGAGGGGCTCATTGTAACAAGGACATGAAAGGAAGGGACCTTCATGAGGAAGCATGTTGGAGACTATTATGAGATTTGAAGAATGGGCAACACTAATCTAACAAGCCATTTGTAAAAAGATATATATATATATTGTGCAGTGCAAGGCATAAGTGAAACTACTGGAGTTTTTTTTTTTTTTTTTTTAATTGAAGCACAATAACAGTCAACACTGATAAATAATGACGACACAAAAAAAGGGATCTGTTGCACAAGACATGTACGAGACTAATGGGTCATTGCTCATTGGGCTAAGTAAAAAGAGACATATTTTATTGAGTTGTAGACATAAACTATGACTAAACTAAGCTAATGAAGACGCCAAAAGCAAAACTAATGGTAGTCCAAAATCCTAAATCCAAAATGAAAGGGTTTCCCCATGCATCTTGTAATCCCTGAGCGGAAAACCCTTCTAAACTAGAACTGACACTAATCTAAGATCACGATGACCCCAAAGAAGTTGAATAGTGAAAAAAAAAAAAAAAAAGGAAGAGAGAGGGTGGAAAAAAAATTGAGAGTAAACAAAACCCCACGTGGGCGGGGTTTAAATCCTTCGTCGTCCCTGTGAGTTTTTTTACTGACGGTACCACTTTTCATTTTTTTCACAACTACCAACACCAAGTAAATAGTCAACATAGTAGCACCCACGATATTGTGGTTATCTTTTAATGATGGCTTCGGAATCACCATAGAGCAATTCGGTCTAGTTTAGTTTACTCCCTTTATTGTATAATGATCTGTCTGTGGAGTAGCTTGTCCTCTAATTTACATCACGTTATATTTTTATTTTATACCCACCCTCACGCACTCTACATTCACACGCACACACTCGATCTTAATCGCCTCACCTTTAGACATGTGTCATGGAACTATTATTAGGTTAATTTAGTTTAGTTGTCATTTTTTTATATCTATTTCTGGATAAAATATGTCCTGTTCTTTTTTACTCCTATATCGTTTCTCATACATTTAGTTTGTATTTTCAAATGGGTACATTCCTACTGTATAGTACTGTACAGTATATGTGGATGTAGAAAAAGAAAGTTGGCTTATTTTGCAATTAAAAAAAAAAAAGGCATGGAACGACAGTGAGAGGGATTTCTTAAATGGTTTAAAAAATGATCATGGTGGACGCATAAACAAGCAACAACAAAAAAAGACAGCGAAAGGGCGTATATATGTATATAAGAACAGGATGAACGCATGATTGAAAGTATACCGGGGAAGTATTTACTCTACCCACACAACATTTCCTTTTTCTTTTCTTGGTGTGTTTTCAATTCATCAACCTGTCAGTTAAAAAAAAAAAAAAAAAAAAAAAAAAAGAAGAAGAACCAGCTGCAAATGTCGAGATTTTCCTTCTATAGATAGATAGAGATCCAACCATGTCATTTTCTTCCATACCATAATTGCGTGGTTCAAAATTTTTATTGTCAAGTAAATTCCCCGTCCCCCTCCCTCTCTCCCTCATAAGACCCAACTATTTGTTTTTTTTGACGTTCATGCTGAACTGAACCATATATAGATAGTGGATTTACTAGAGGGCCAGAACATTGATTGTCTATGAACTTAAAAAAAAAACCAGAGATTCACCGTCGTCATTGTGTTAATTTAAAAAAGCATAATGGTGTAACTGAAGTCGCTAGGCTCGAAATTGGAAAAAGAAGGTTAAGAAAAAAAGCTGGTAAGGTTCATTAGGTATCTTCGCCACGCTTTAATATGTCAGGGATGGAGAAAGACCAGACAAAAAAAAGGTATTTGTAGATCTCTATATAACATATTTTTCAAACAAAAAAAAGCACGGATCGAAGTCAATAGACGTAGAGGACTTCAATTCATCATAATAAATTAAGGTAAAAAAATCAAATGATATCATTTATAAAGTTTATTAATAAGTAATATAAAAAAATAATAATCTACATGGGTCAAGGATAAAAAAAAATCTATAAAGGTTGGAGAATAAAAAGGGTGGGTTCATATAATATAATAAATACTACTATAACTACATCAAAATAAACATATATAAATTAATAAATAATAAAAAGAAAAAGATAAGAGGCATATAAAAATACATTAAGACAATAGATAGGAATTAAGAAAGAGCATAAAATAAGAGAGACAAAGAGACCAGAGAAGAGCGAAAGCGAGAGAGAGAGAGAGAGAGGGTGACAGAGCAGGAGATTTTTACTTCTTTTTCAAAAAGTCAAACTTGCTTTTTCCATGCTGTTTGGGTGATTTGGATTCTGGTGGAGAAGGAGAACGTTGTTGTTGATGTATTTGCTGAGGAGAACGAGGGGTTGCTTCCGCAGAAGAAGATGAGGGTGCTGATGATAAAGGTAATGGACCATCATTTGGATCATGGCGATAATAATTGAATTCCACACCAACAAGAGTTCGACAAAATTCGTGGAGCATCGATTTGATCAGTTCATGTCGTCGTTTGGTTGTTTGAGAAACACTCATAAATACAGGGGCGTCTGTCAATGGATTGGTGTAAATCATGGCATGTTCTCGTTCAATATAACCCAATAATACATTCACGGCGGCAAATCTTGTTTCGTCTGGGTAATGTGTTGTCAGTTCCCCTATATGTCCAAAATACAAAAAAAAAAAAAAAGTCAATCGCCTGTAAGGAAAGATCTAGGTTGGAATCGAGAAAGGTATTTCTTACCACAAGTGCTGACCATTTGGTGATAGCTGTCCGTCATCATGAACCGCATATAACTGGATTCCAATAAAGAGTACACCGATCGCTTGGCAGTTTCAAAACATGTTTCCACATCCTTTCGTTGAATCGCATCCGTCACCGTTCGTCGTACCTTGTCGTCGAGATTCACTTCAAAGTGACTATTACGGGTAAGATAAGTATTGAAGATATGCTGAGCTGTTGCCAATTGTTGGACCCGGGATACATATTGAAATGTTTCGTATTGTTCTAATTCAATGAAAAAAAACTATAGAAAAAATGATCAGGAAGAAAAAAAAAAAAAGATGGCGCAACAATGAGTGATCCACAGTATACATGTTATATGTGTTTGTTTTATCGTATCACTTACCAGATTTTCGTGGCTGTATTCTTCCAATAAATGGTACAAAAAATAGCACAGAGGAACCTTGGATTGCAACAGCGCCTTGAGACCTTCCTTCTTGATTTCCTTGATACAGATATCGTGAGGGATTTGTTCACCAAAAAAGTGATCCAGTTTTTTCGATGAACGAGAGGTTTTGATACGGTAGAGCGTGTGGACATCAAAGTTGGGATTGGGATTGGCGCCATTGGTGGTCATGATGCTGGAAATGGAGGAGGAGCGGGGTCGGTTAGCACCCATCATGGAAGACATTCGATTACCAGGAGTGTTGTTTGCAGGTGTCGTTGCAGTTGTTGTAGGCGTTGGTGTTGAGTAAGGAGGGCAAGGAGGAGGAGGACGCTGATGTGAATCACTGGTAATCGCATCAGAAGTAAACACAGACGTGCTGGGCTGCTGCTGCTGTTGTTGTTGTTGTTGCTGTTGTTGTTGCTGGTGGTGTTGGGAATTGTCGAAATAATTGGTGGTCGTTTCAGAAAGAAGACCTGGTGTCAACTGACCATTTGTTCCATTGTTTGCTCCAAGAATACTGCTAGGTCGAGAACTGGAAGTTGAAGAGGTTTCGAAGGCTTCTTGTACACAGTCAGCCACTAATGAGCCTCGCCGAGATTTGCTAATCGATTTAGGAGTTCGTGGAGATAAAATGTCGTCGTTGATAGCTGTTGCTCCGCTAAGGTTGATATGCGAAGGTCTTCTTCTTGTAGTAGTACTAGTTGTACGATCTATATGCATAGTACATTCAAAAAAATAAATACAAGAAAGAGAAGTGAAGAAAAGACAAAAAGGGGAAAAAAAAGAATTTATCTCCCGCTCCACAATCAGAATAAGCTAACTGTATCTTTTTTTTTTTATCGTCACCCGACGACCTCAACTGCACCAATGATAAAACTTGCCTCAATTACCTTGAAACCCAACTTAGATTACTATTAAGTGACCGCACCAATAACTCCAAGTATCCATTCACAGGATTTTTTTCAGGGCGGGAAAGAGAAGCTATTAACCCCAAGGTTTCATTTAAGTCAATTATTAGTCAAAACTAAATTAATATAAAGATCATGTCAGATATTGAGAACTAAAGCATATCAAATAGTAAGCTAATACTAAGTATAGTATGCAGCTCATAACTAGGATGTCGTCATTGACTATTTGGCCCTCTCCTAAAAGAGATTTGCGCTTTTTCTATTGTTCGTTTTCCGGTTTCTCAGATTCAAAAAAGAATTATTATAATAATCTTCATTTTCCCTGAAATGCACGTGAGGAGCTACGTTACACAAAAAGACATGCAGACCCATTGTGGTGATTCAATTCTCTATATTGGAAGGAGCTATTCTATTTTCAAAAAAAAAGTCAACCACTGATTTGATGCAGCCGATGTTACAAAGCCGATGACAATCAAACTTGAACACAACTCAGATATCTCCGTCTCGTTTTTATGGGAGAGGTATTGGTGGCTTGAGAAAGCTTCAAAAATAGGTGGGGGACTTTTTTTGCACAAAATGAACAAATATAAAAAAAAAGCACACAATCAACACCAGGAGGTCGCCATCTCAGTATGATAGTAAAACCTCCACCATTCCAATGCTCAGTTGCGGTCTACAACCAATAAAAAGCAATAAAAACATATCACGCGTAGACCTCATATTAATATGTATATAATAGTATAACTATGCTTAGTTTTATTGATCAAGTTTTAGTGATAAAAAAAATTCGAACTAGCATATTATGAGATGTTGAAGGCGGCGTATGACTAATGCCTTTGAATACAAATAATCTATGCTTTCTGGAACTCACTATCGAGAATGAGGCATTTGTGCAAATAAAAATCTAAAAAAGATGAGTAATATAGATTTTTTATTGACAGAATGGAAACAGAAAAGGATTATGATAACGATTTATATGATATATAATATGATGGCTTTATTGACAGACAAAAGGAAGAAGGCGTAGGTAAAAACTAAGCAAGATATATAAAATAAAATAAAATGTGTAATAATAAGAAAATGCTACAAAATAAAGATGAGAGGAGGGGGGGGGGGATAAAAATAACTAAAAACTAAATTGGATCCAGCCTAATTTTTTTTTTCTTGAGAACCAAGATAACACACATCGTAAATCCAACCCAACCCATAGAATCATTCGGGCAAAGAGGAGGCCATAGGCCTGGAAGTGCTGGTAGATCGTCTTCCAATGACATTGATCATCAAGTTGTCAGCTTTGTAGCGAAATCCATCCATTTGCGGGTAAGAAGGAACATGCGATGTTGTGGTTGTTGCAGGTAATTTGGCTTTTGCCGCTAAAAAGGACCGTTGAATCATTGATTCGCCTATACAAAAAAAGAAAGATAGATTAATCAAGATATCATGTATCGCCCAAGATAATAGATATTGGTTCTTCCTTCCTACTTACCATTAGGTACATTACCATGATGTACTTGGACACCTGAGGATCCTGTGAGAAGTGAGTTTGTAAAATGGAACGGTTGCTTCTTTTCATCGTCATCCGTCGAAGTGCCATCATCCGGGGGAGTGAGTGGTTCCTCTTTCAATGTGGTGGTGGTTCGAAGCTGTAAAGAAGGCAAGGTGGGTGTTCTTCGTAAAGCAAATCTTTTTAAATCTTGCAAAATCGTCGATCGTGTTGGTGAGGGCACAGGTGGGACAGGCGGATCTACTGCTGCTGTTGCTGCTGGTTTGGTACCATTGTCAGGGTTCGATCTGATACTGTGGAAAGAGCCACGGGAGAGTCGATCGCCAGTAGAAGAGTATGATGAATTGGTGGTGTGCGTATGTCGTTGCGATTGCGATTTCTGCCTTTTCAAAGTTGATGCCACTTTATTTGTCGTAGTTGAGTTTGTTGACGATGGTCGTTGTTTTCCTTGCGTCAAGCCTTTTTCTACCATGCTTTCGAGTATGCCAGCACGTGCACGATTGTTTGGTATAGAAAAATTGTCACATTTGAGCGAAGCGTTTTCGGCATTGATTACTATAATATATTAGTATAGAAGAAGAAGAAAAAGTATAAGTCTGCTAGGATTCTTCCTTTTTTTCGTCCATTGCTATTTTTGTTCAACTTACACTTCACAATCAAAAACTTTTGTAGGGATTCGTCGTCGTAAAAGAGTGGTGGGTTGGGTAGAGAAGGTCCAAATTCAGGCACATTATTTTTCCGTACCACCTCAATTCTACGAGCACCCCAAAAAAAAGCACAAATTAATGGTCAACTCCGTATTCTCAAGTACGTACTTTATAAAGCTTACCTCCATCTATGCTTGGCGCCTATTTTTTCCTGTCGTACCACGATATAGACATGTAAGAATTTGGATCGGATTGCTTTTGGATCAAATATGGCATCACCCTCTAAAAATACTAGACAAACGATATCTAATAAAAAAACGCACACATAGAATGAATCATTGAGTACAAATATCAAAATGAAGAGAAACGAGTTGCTTACCATTTCCAATATATCGTTTGCGTTGGACTTGCTGTTTATCATTCTGTCGATATGGCATCAAGGGAGCTACATGGAACATGATTTCATAGTCTTTCCATCGAGAAACGACCGAGGTATCACCTGTTTCGCCAGCTAAACCAAGTAAGGAGAAAGTAGTCGATTTAGTGTCATTCACCATGTTCACCTTTTTTTTTTTTTCACTTACTTTTGGTATCCAGTCCAGCTGAATATCCATTGTAACCTTGAAGTTGAATGCGCTTCCCAATCAAAGTTAAAAAGTGGTCAAACGAAGGAGTCAAGTCAGTATTCGAGAACCATTCTTCTTCCGTGGTTTGGTTATTTTTGATGGTCAAAACTCCAAATTTGTAGGAAGGAGGTATCTAAGACAAAGAGAATGCGTTAGTTAAAAAGAGGGGGGTTTTGATTTGATTCATGACAAAAACAAAGAAAATTTGATATACTGTCCACCTCTATTCAATATATTACCTCTATTTCATCCAAATGTAGCAAATCCTTTTCCAAATGACAGGCCATGGTGGTTTCTGCATTTAAATAGACGGCTTTAGTCATATCGGATTCAGGGCACACCGATGAAATGGCTGCGGTCAATAAATTGTCTTGAAGTCGTTGGGATGATGATGATACGATTTGTTGATGGTAGCCTCGCAGTGATCGCCGTTGGTGTTTCAGACGTTTTTGTGATCCATTCTTGCCTGTCAGATAGTGGTGAGCTTGAGTGCTGGAAACAACTTGTCGTATCGTATGCTATGCATATTAAAAAAATCCCCCGAATCAAAAAAAAAAAAAAAAAAAAAAAAGAAAAAAAATTGAAGTAGGAAAACGAAGACAATGGTCAGTCAACGAAGTATCGTATATAGTAGTGGTGTCATTTTTTCCCCTTACGTTTGGATGGCGAACGATTAATCGATATTGACAAGGATCAATTTTGGTGAAGGTAGGATCGTTACTGCGGCTGGCATGGTTGGTGGTAGAAGTAGCAGTGGTAGTAGTGAGAATTGGTTCCTGAATGACTGTAACAATGGCGTAGGTAGTTGAGGGAGATTGTTTGTTGTAGATAGGGACAAGTGAGGTGGTATAATCCTTTCCACAAAAGAAAGTACGGAACCAGTGAGTATTGCGATCAAGATGGTCCGGCCATGAAGCGTCGCATTCAGCAGCAGCAGTAGTAATAATACATGTTGGTTCCAGGGTATAAGAAGACGGCGTATCAGCTGAATCAATCAGTTTGGATGAGTTGTGTATGGTAGGTTGAAGTGTGGTGAGAATATGTAGCAAGCACTACAGTTTGAATGATTTATAAAACAAAAAAAGTGAGGAAGAGAAGAAAAAAAAGGGGAAAAATAATATTTGGCGGAGGGGCTTACTTTTAAAATCCCAGCGAGGACTGAATATGGGGCGGGGTGTTGTCTTGGAATTTTCAGACTATGTAACTGATTTTTAAGTGTATTTTTTGATCCAAATGTTTCATCATCGATCACCACATTATCCAATAAGAGACATAAACATTCCTTTGCAATTGCTAGCTTATCTGTAGTAATA
The DNA here is from genome assembly GCA_002105175.1 of Absidia repens. Taxonomy (NCBI): domain Eukaryota; kingdom Fungi; phylum Mucoromycota; class Mucoromycetes; order Mucorales; family Cunninghamellaceae; genus Absidia; species Absidia repens. Next base: position 244,961 of record MCGE01000025.1, on the reverse strand, counting down.
ATATGGTTTGTTTTAGAGAGTGGTATCAAATAATCACTGATCCATAAATAAAATTCCATGAGACTTGGAGGGGAAGAGGCTTGAAGACGTTCCAAGGGTGAAGAGGAGGAGAGGGAAGGGGATTGCTTCGGTGATAGTGAAGAAGGGGGTACTTCAAAAGGCAACTCCTCTTTCTCCAAAACAGCACTTTTTTTAGGCTGTTTCTTTACAATTGTTGAGGTTTTGGAGATTTTGGACGGAGTCTGAATCACCGTGGATGGCCCTACCAATGATGAATCAGTATCAGTGAAGGTACTAGTAGTCCGTTGCAGTCGCCATAGCTTATTCAAACTGCCCATACTGGGTCGTCGATTTTTTTCATCAGTTGCGAAGATTGTCTACGGTATAACTCACTAGTAGTGGTTGATGACGATGCTCTTATCGAAAATGAATGCGACAAACGCTGGTGAAGTTTAGTTGGTGGTGACGACGATGATAATGATGATGATGCGGTTGAGGTCGGGGCAATGTTAGGTGCTTTAGTTTGATGTTTTGAGGTATACATGATAAATATATGATACCATCAAGTTTGTAAAACGAAAGAAAAAAAAAAGAAAACGATATAAAACAAATTTACAGTCTTTATTGAGCTTCACAGTATGATTATTTTTCCTCCTTACACAAAGCCAATTTTGTATCACTAACCTCGGTTCTTTTTCATCATCGTAACTCTAAAAAGAAAATAGGGAGGACAGATAGAATGACAATAACCATTCGATATTGAGCATTTCATAGAGTGAATGAATACTGGGAGGTATTCCCCGAATAAGGTTGGACCTTGATCATAGAGTACAATCAGTGTGACCTAGAGATGCAAAATAAAATCAAAGCACTTTTTTCTTTTTCTTTTCATAGATAGCAACCAAAACACATAAACGATCAATCAATAAAGTAATAAATGATCATGATACAAAAAGTCACCAGTTTATTTTTAATAAAGCAAATAAAATAGGGAAGAGGGGAAGAAACGGAGCTCGGAGGGGAGGTGGGAGGTGGGAGGGAACATCATACAAATGACAGGTATATACATATAGCATAAAATCTATCTACAGGGTTTTGTTAAGGTACTAAATCTAATATGACTATAAACTACAGTGAGGGGTCGCTTGATACCATCCGAAATGTCCTGTAGAATTGTCCTTTTTCATAACCATCATCCTTTTTCTTAGTTTGTCCTTCAAATAGTCGTTTGATACTTCGTTTCGGTTTCTTTTCCACGTCTTCTTCATCGGACCTAAGTTCAGAAATAGACATTATTGTCAGTAAAAATAGAAACATAAAAAAAGCGTATTCAAAAAACAGGGATTTGACTTACCATTCACAGGTATTCGTCTTTTCCATACGATTGGTGATTGTTTTCCAGCTAAAACGAATAATACTAGGGAATCCAAAAAAGGGAGATTCATTCTCATCCAGCCAGGCAACAGTATTAGGATCTAACATCACGCCCACCCCCACACACAAAAAAATATGATCATACAAAGACAACAAGAAGAACCGGTTAATTCCATCCAGCAAACAACAATCATATCCCGTTATTACCCCGTGCACTTTTTTTTATCTCTTCTTTTTCATACCTGATGGATAGCCTGATCCAAATTCTTTTGATACATGATCCAACCCGTTTTCTGTCCAAACCCAACCTTTGACGATTTGATCTCTGGTCACCTTGGCACATATACTGGCAGCACTGACAATTGGATATAGAGAATCTGCTTTTGGTTCCACCGTAATGGCTATACCAGGGAAATATTTAGATAATTTTTCTTGATATGAAGCTGAGGGTCCAACAGGATCGACATAAATCTAAAATGCCCATTCCCAAAAATATAAGTTGATCACCCAAAATATACCCCCTAGTGAGTTAATTAAAGCTGCTCTATTTGTTTTCACCTAGTTCATAATGCTTACCTCCGTCAAATTCACTTGATTTTGAATAACAAGACTGATGAGTTCAATAGTAGCGTCGTGGGCCAGTTGATTCAAATTGATAGGACTCACTCTGTAACAGATCAAATATTAGTAACCTTATCACTATCATAACCAGACAATTCGATTGATACACACACTTCTACCTTACCTGTTAAACATGTTCGTGGATATATCTTGAGGTGAGATCACCTTGACAGCCCAGCCAACATAATCTTGACTATCTTGAATAATTTGCGCAAGTTCAAGTCGTCTGTCATGTGTCAGTTTTTTGGAATCTACAAGATCAAAAGGCAAAAAATAGATGGAGTTGGAGAGTGCTATATCCTTTTCCCCTTATTTTTTGAGCAGCCCTTACCATCAAACCCTAGACTTTTGAATTCTTCATACCTTGATAAAGGACAAAAGCTAACAGCGTACACCATCGGTCCAAGACAGGGTCCACGACCTGCTTCATCAACGCCCAAAACACAAGGCTCATTGACTTTGTTGGCAAGATTTTGAGTGACAAATGTTGGCACAGGACTAATATAAGTGTAGGATCGTGTCATAGGTACCATGACTGAAGGTAAAGGTGCAGTGTCTGTTTCCATAGCATCGGCCGTCATAATGATATATTATTTAATAACAAAGAAAAATAGAAAACACGTTTCGCGTTGAGAATAAAAAATCTTTTTGCCCATCACTAACGCAGTGCGGCGTTTCAATTTATTTTGAAGCCTTTTCGACGTTTTTATTATATGCATACTTTACCAGCACACCTCATATATGATTACACTCGATGTTTATGAGATCTAGTAATATAAAATTAACAAAAGGATTGGGTACACGTCCGTCTGCTATTACCTATTGCGCCAAGCCAACGATAGTTCAACCTTGCCACTGCAAAATGTGGGTATTTGGCTACTTTACCGACGTTGCATCAGCATCGGCTCATTAAAAGATAATAATATCTTCCTTATTTCTGGGAATACACATGTATCTGTGTGCGTGTTTTTTTTTTCTTTGATTCGGAATAATTACACTTGGTTCGGTTCGAATTAGAATACAAAGAATACAGGGAAGGAATTGTTGATTTATCGGAAGCAAAAAACTCCTGTACCTGAATCTCTTTTCAAAAAACCCCGTATGGTAATGCCAGATTTTTTTTTAAAAAAATTCAACAACCCAAGATAATGGGTTTGAATATGAGCTCCTGAAATGATTTTAGATCATGTCATTCTGATCCGGACTAACAAATCTTCCATTTACCCCCCATCGAAAACGTTGTGCAGTCAACACCCCTTGTAGACTACTAATTCTTATGAGCTTCTTCAATGAGGCAATATATATTTCCAAAAAAAGTGTTCATTTTATATTTACAGCAATGTAACGCATACACCGATTTTATAATTATAGCCTAATGCATATGATAATCCCATGTTGGCATTTCTCACTGCGAACAAATATCTATTCATTACTGCATAGTCATTTTCCCCCATCATTCATTCACCATCAAAAACATCATTTTTACATCAAGCAAAAAAAAAAAAAAAAAAAAAAAACGGAACAAATTATTTATTGAAAATGGAATCATACTGTAATACAAAAATATGGGAGGGGTACTAGTTCTAATAGATATAAAAGTGTCAACTAACTATACTACACTATACTAACAAAATCATCAGAGAATCATTTCACTAAATCTAAGATCTGACTCTTCACACAACCAATTCATCCATCGTTTCAAGAACCCACCATCCACGCGAGAAGACCCACCATTGCCACCACCTTTGTTTCCAGCCAGTGTTTCAGAATCACAAATTACACATAAATGTCGCTTTGCCCTCGTCATTGCCACTATCATAAAAAAAAAAAGGTGGGAATAGAGGTGAGATCCTATCATATAACCTCCTCCTCCCCCTGCCCCCCCAACTACGCTATTACCATTCAACCGACGTTTTTCTTGTAAAAAGCCCACTTCGCCATCATCATTGGATCGGACCAAAGATAACAAGATAGCTTCTTTTTCACGTCCTTGGAACCCATCCACAGTGCCAATTTCAATATGGGGCCATTGATCACGAATATCACGCACCAATCGAGCGACCTGAGCAGCATAAGGGGTGATCACACCGATTTGGTCCTGCGTCAATCCATCCTCCAGCAAATCCTGTATATGGTGCACGGCCAAGGCGACTTCCAGTTCATTGGCTTTACTTTGGTCATCCAATGAGCTTTTGCTATTGCTGTTGTCGTCCTGATTATCTACCACTTCATGCCCCAGACCGGTGTCGCTGGTATCCAAGAGCACAACAGGCATTTCGGTATTTTCTGAAGACGTCACGTCCGGTAGGTCTTGTAATAAATGACTGGCCACACTCTTGTCCGCCACCAATTGATTGTCGTAAAGTTCCTTGGAGCTGAATGCCATGATTTTTTCGTGCATGCGATATTGTACCACTAACATTTTCTTGATCTTGTTTCCGTGCAATGCTAGTAGTCGATCAAAGAGCGTCGTTGATAAATCCGTTGTTGTTGATAATCCATTTTTGTTGCTGCCGCTTTTCTTCGCTGGTTTACTTGGAGTTTTAATCGTGGGCGGTAGCTGTAAATGATCACCGGCCTAGTTTGTTGTTTGAAAGAAAATAAAATAAAATAAAGCATGTAAGCAAGTTATTATTGAGAGATGCAGTTTACCATCGAAAACGACTTACCAAAATAGCTCTGGTTCCTTTTTGTAAAGCGATCCAACATTCAGCTACAAAGGTGTCAATAATGAGTGAACTGTTCCAAATTATAAACCTTTTCTTTTTGTTGATGGCTTTTACCTTCCAATGCTTGAGTTGCTTCATCAATAATCACAATGTCAAATTCACGTTTCATCATCGTTCGGCTTCCACATCTAAGATATACAAATAAGAGAGAGAGAGAATTTTAATATTGTATTTGACTTTTTTTTTTCTATTCTACTATTTCAGCCTGCTTTACCCATTCAAAGTAGAAAGAACCACTTGTGCATTTGAGATGACTTCATCCACCACCTTTCGTTCTCGAATCCGATAATCTTTCCTTAATTCCTTGATCTGACCATATAATAACCTTCGTTCCGCCCTGCTTTTGGATTTGCCTATTTTGCCCAAAGTATCATCCATTTCCTTCCGCACATCCGCTACAATTTTGCCAGAGTCACACGTGCGAGTGATAATGTCCAGAGAGTGTTCCAATACTGTCGGTAGGATACGTGCAGGATGGCCTACCCGTACAAGATCCATGCGATGTCGAGCTAAACGTTCCACCAGATTATCTAAAAAAACCAACAAACCAACAACAGGAGGTGTAATAATAGTTGGTTAATCTATTTTATCCTATAATCCACCCCCGCCCTCCGCCAGCTTTTTCATGATAATTTAAAACATACCTACTGATACATTGGAAGGACCACAGACTAAGACTTTTTTATTTTGCTTGACAGATAGCTGTCGGATGATTTCGACCAGAGTATAAGTTTTCCCAGTCTATAGAAAAAAGAAGTAAAAAACAGAATGAGAAAGGGAGTTATAGATTAATTCATGACGCCACTATTTATATACGATGCTTACCCCAGGAGGCCCATGGATAAGAGCAATATCTTGTGCACCTAGAGCGAATCGTACAGCATCCTTTTGAGAATCATTCAATGTGGTGTCAAAGAATTCGAAGTCTGATACATCCTCCACAGTCGCTGGTTTTTGTTGTCCAAGGAGCACTTGAGCCAGACGAGAAGATCCATTTGCTGCATTCACCTTTAGTAGTTCCAATCCTTTGATCATTCGTTCGTAGGTGACGTTGTTGGCCAGTTTGACACTAGAATCACACACATACACACACACACACACACACACACACGCATTGCGAAAGGGAGAGAGAGTCAGCTCAAGTCAGAGAATCATGGTTCTGTTTTTTTTTTTTCTGGAATAAACTTACATTTGACACCTATCCTGTATTTCTGGAGGCAGGCCATCATCCGTATCCTGGGAAAGAGCCAAAGTGATTCTAGTATCAGTGACCCGTAATACCACCCCAGACCATGGTGATGCCTTCTTGGTCGGTTTGTCCTTTTTATATTCGTCCAATCCAACAATATCGCCAGTAGTAATTTTGTGAGCCGGAAATGCAGGGATTTGCTTATTGGATTGACCAAGTTCAAGATCGATCAAACTATATGCATATATAAGAAGAACAGGTTTCCAGGTCAATCCATTTGCTTGTGCGACATTTTATAAAAATACACATAATCTATTTTTTTTTTCTTACCTTTTACCACCAAGTCCAGTACGCATTGCTTCATCACAATAGATTGTAAAGAAAAAAAAAGGGGGGGGGGTCAGTAAAGATGTCAAACGAGTCATATGAGTTGGCGTTGCGTTGTTCTGCATTTACCAGTAACCCGAAGTCCTAGAAGCGCCACGCCACGTTTTTGAAGTTGGATAGGCGAATAAGAAGAAAGCATTTTCTGCGTGTCCTCCACATCGATACGTTTTTCTTCTTGGACGAGTTGGACTTGATGATCAATAAAGGTCTCCATGTTTTTCAAGTTACAAAGAGAAAATAAAATAAAAATCGGGCTAAAAAAAAAAAAAAAAAAACGAGAAGAGAAGTGCAAGAAAAATCGTTCCGTGCGGCATTTTAAAAAACTGCGGCGTCGAGTGGAGTTGCCATGAACGGTGTGATCATACAATACATAAAAGCATAAAAGTCAAGGTACAGTCAATCACATCGACTTCTTTGTTTTTTTTATTGAAACGAATATTTCATATTTATTGGGCTAAATAATAAAATGTCAATGAGGTGATATATAGATATGTGAAGTTAAAATATACAAGGAGAGGTACTAGTAACTAAGTAATAGGATAAATAATAGGATAGAATAATATAAAATAAGTAAACAAAAAAAAGGGTGTGTAGGATATAATATATATATATAACTAATTAGCTAAATGAAAAAAATCGGCATCAGTTGTCAATGGCCAAAAGCATTTCATCTGGACCAGACCATAAACTAATCATCACAGCGGTTGATAAGACAAACGCAAATCGGAACCATCGCCATAACCGTTGGAAAGCTTTCGATATCCATTGTCTCACAAGTCCAGGTCGTGTCATTGAAGGATCATAGCGGGTCAACGTACCTGAAGAGGACGATGGTAAATCAGGGTAAAGGTCTTGACTCGGAAATGTATATTCCACCAAAGCCAAATGAAGATCATGGTCATGGTCGTTGTTGTTGTTGATGATACTACTACTACTGTCCACACCGCCCATATGACTGGCTATTGTTGTCCATGTGGTCATAAAAGCGTCATCACCTACAGCAGAAATGGATGCTGGTACTTTGTTTGTTGTTTGGTTGTTGCCTTGCTGTTCGATGCCTTGTTCCAATTGGTTGATAAGGTTGAGTGCATCATCAATCAATCCATTGTCTATCCCAGTAGCCTTGGTGAGTAGCGACTCAAATGGATCCATATCACCAAAGTATTGAGAGAATAATAAAGAGGAAGAGGATGTAGATGAAGAAGATGAAGAGGTTGCTGTTGGTTTTGGTTGTGAGCCTAACGGAAAAGAAGGATCTTGCTGTTGTGATGGTGCTGGTGTTGTTGCTGTTCCATGATTGTTTCGTTTGTTCCATTCAGATTCCAATTCGTCCAAAAGGGAGTGATGGGGGTGGTGGTGATCTGAGGTATTGTCGTTTTGTTTCATGATAACACTTGGGCAGGGTGTTGACGATAAGGAATGGATGTTGATGCCCCTGTCCCTGAGTTTTTGAAACACCGCGCGATGATCTTCCAAGGATTGATTCAGCTGCGTGATATGTTGGAATTGGCGATCATACGTCTGTTGAAGTGTTTTATACCCAGATTCAGTGAATTCAAAGTTGTCAAATTGCTGTTTGAGTTGATGTAAATCGGTCAATGCTGCAGCTAGTTTTGATTCCATTGTTCGTTTCGCTTCGAGCGCCTGCTGATGTTCCGTTTCAAGGCGTTGCACGTCGTTCAAAAGTCCATCAATACTGGTGGCTTCATTTTCGTTGTTGCTGTTGTTCTTTCCATTTCTATTGCGTAGTTGGTTTTCTTGCTGCTTTTTATTCAACAGTTCCAGTTCTTGAATTTTGTTGGTGGCCATTTCCAAGTCATTTTTCAAAGCAGTCATTTCAGCTTCTAGTTGTTTTGTACGTTTTCCACTCGTGTTTTTCATTGTAGTATGTTCCGTCGAAAGGGATTCCAAGCGTTCATTGAGTTCGACGTTTTTCTGTTCCAGTACTTCGATAATTACTTGCCGAGCATTCATGGAAGGTATATATTGCATGTCAGGGCATTCATCGTCGTCGGTAGATTCGTTTTCATCGGTGGCACTGAGTGGCTGTTGTTGTTGTCGTTGCAATAGTTGACGATAATTTTGCTCTAATTCGACATTTGTTGATAGTAGTTGTTTTCCGATTTCAGCTGCTAAAGTCAAATCTATGAAAAAAAAAAAAAAAATAGGAGCCCCCATCATTCCCATAATAAGAATCAAAAAGAATGTCAATCACATGAAAATAATAAAATCACGCACCAGCAGCCACCCTACGTTTTCCTTTGACAAGTGATCCTTATCGATTTTTTTAAATTACCCTTTTCCTTTTCTTTAATGGCAGTATAGGCATTTTTTAAAAGTGGAATCAAATCTTGTGGACCTTTATCAGCAATCCAGGACATGGAAGATATCAAAGACGTCGTGGAAAAAGTTGGTGATGGTGGTGCATGTTGAAGTGCATCATGAGGAAGCTTGTTATCCAACTTCAAAGGTAGCGGTGTTGTATGTGATGTCATTGGTTTTTTGGTTGGTATATATTCAGTTAATAAAAAGAAGAAGAAGAAGAAGAAATAGTAGAAGACAAAAAGTCAGGGAATAGAATAAAAAATTCATCGTTCTTGACTCCTTTACCTTTCATCAATGTCGGCATTTCAAATATTTTTGCCATGTGAAATCCAAAAAGGTCAGGGGCTTTTTTATGCCGCCAAATAAAAAGCTGATGACAATGATGAGGGGCAACCCAACAGACCCATCATCCTAATATTCATAAAACCCACTAAAATCATAAAAGCGCAGACTTTAATTTCAAATTCCAAACGCACACACCATACCCCAATCAAAATAATCCGTTCCACACACACATATAATAATAAAAGCATATGTAAAATAAGTAAAAATTGTTTTTTTTATTAAACCCAAACATCAAAGCAAACAAATAATCTATTCAGACTTGTGGAAGGCAGCAATCTTGTCAGCAACCTTGGCATCACGTTGCTTCTTGTTGAGGCGTTGAGGACGGCGGTAAGGCTTGGCAGGGACACCCTTCTTTTCAGTAGGCTTGTGGACGGGATCGGCACGGATGGCTTCATGAGCTTCAGAGTACATATCTTCGAGAGCATCGGAGGTGACACCAGCCTTGATGAAACCAGCGAAGTGCTTCTTGTAACGTTCTTCATCTTCTTCTTCCAAGTATTCCATGTATTCAGCGACGTGGACACCGAAGATGTAGTTGCGCAACAATTCATCGTCGTTGGTCTTGGTTTCGATATCATAACCAGGGAAACGGTTACCGGAGTGGGGGACAAAGATACCACCATCGGAAGCACCCTTCATGGCACCGAAGACACGAGCACCAGTGGAGGTACGAGCCAAACCGACATCCAAGAAAGCCTTGAAAGGACGGGGACCTTCTTCGTTGGCTTCAGTCAAGGAGAGAGCACCATCGGCTTCGGTGACACCTTCGTACTTGTCAGCAAGACCGAGCTTGGTCAAGGTACGGCGAGCCAACAACAAACCAGTAGCGTAAGCGGCAGCCCAGTTGGTCAAACCACCCTTGATACCGAAACGAGGCAATTCGTGAGCGTAGGCAGCAGACAACACGAAGTCACCTTGGAGCTTGGCGTACACAATTTGACAGATGATATCCTTGTTGGTGAAACGGACAACCAATCTGTACTTGGGAGAGTTGTACTTGTTCTTGGCTTGAACGACGAGTCTCTTACGAGCATAGTAGTCGGTCTTACCCTCTATAGTAATAATAAACAATAAGAAAAAGGTCATGAGCAATCAAGATCAACCACAATTTCCCTACTAAAATGTAGTAGTTTGTTGTTGTTGTTTAATGAATCATTATCAGATAGGGGCGAAAGACAATCATACAATGGGTAGTAAATCCACTGTCACATGAACTATACTTTTGCTAAATCATCCTATGATTCATTGCACAACCAACATGTTCCAATAATCTTTTTTTTCCTTACCTCTTCTTCTACGGTACTTGACTTGGTAACGCTTGAAGTAGGCCTTGTTCTTTTGTTGCTTGACGAAAGGCTGTATATAAATAAATAAAAATTGGTGAGTGGCTAGTTCAAATTTTTCTCATTTTGCACCTATCATCCATCCATACATCCATCCATCCATACATCCATCCACAAACCCATCCATACAATATTGTATTTATTGTATCCATTCACCCTTCTTTTTTTTTTTTTTTTTTTGTGAAGTTTACATACCATGGTTATGACAAAGGGGAAAAGGAAAGGACAAGAGAAATTTGCTTCAGTTGATTTCTTTTACGAGCAATTAATTTCAAACGCCGATACAAATGGAAATTCACTTTCTTGGAATAGATCAAGTGATGGTGCACTTTTACTATGGGTTGACTGTAAATGTATGATACTTCCCTGCTGGTAGACCATTTAGAATACTTGTATACATAAATGTTAATTAGGTATGTACTGACATCCATCATTAGACTCGAAACAAAAGGACCATCTTAATACCCCTCCAATCAAATGGCAAATACACCATAGGCGGCGAGATATACAATAAACATTTTTGATGATATAATAAGGAAGATATCATATGAATATATGAGAGAGTAAAATTAGGCAAAGACATGTTATCGACGAATCATTCGCTTGGTAAATCTAATTTCTCCTTTTCCCTAGTCGTCATTCCGTTTCCCTCGTCCCCTGACCTCGACATAAAGGCACATCGCACCGTTTACTGTTCATCATACACATAGACCCACTTAACACAAAATATCATACTGATCATCCATTAAATAAAATAATATAACCACCAAACACTAAGCACAATATTACATACAAATGACTAAAATAGGTGAATAAAAGAGATTTTATTTGGCAGATAAAAAAACAAAAATAAAGGTACGTATGTCTAAAACTGCAGTAATAAAGCAAAGAAGTTGTTGAGTAACAGTTCGTTTCATTTCAGTCCAGTTAACATCCTCCCTTTTCATTCAACCTTTGGTGGCATTGGTCGGTTCCCTTGAAATGATGTACTTACTTTTTTTATGTCGAATCTCAATGCTTGTTTATTCTTCGTCGGCAGGACCATCAACAGCCCAGTAGCTACCAACAAAAGGAACGTTAGATAAGATATCCTTGCGAACCAAAGGGACGTCAGAGCCCAAAAGAGCAACAGCAGCACCGGCACCGGCACCCCAGACAGCCAAAGTGGGGACACTATGATGGTATAATAAAAAAAAAAGGGTCAATACTCATACTGGCTATTATCCAATTGCACATGATAAATATGGATACAACTACTTACACACGGACGAGCTTTTCGGGGGTGATGAGAGAGAAGTGTGGGGAAGAAACGATTTGTCTGACAGGCATGGTGGAGTGTGGTTTTATACAAGTTATAATAAAAGGGGAAAAGAAAAGAGGAAAAAGAAAAAACTCAGTCCTATCCAGGGTGGTTAAAAAACAAAAAAAAAAAAGGCTCGCACTGTGACGTCTCGAATTGCTGGTGTCCAGTTGAAATACCGATAACGCCATAAAATAGAAGGCCATTGTTCTTCAACCATGATCCTCTAATCAGACTGGCAATCCCTCCCCCCTGTGCTGTTATGCATTTCCTTCTTCCATTCTATTTAGCAATAACATAATATTTGTAAAAATATGGTACTGATGGTTCTAAATGTCGGTGATCATTACCGAGTATCTTATTTATTTGTGTAACGGTTGTTTTTGCTTTTTGAGTGATGGCCTACGAATGATCGTTACTGTCATTGTCAAATCGCTCCCCCCCCTTTTTTTTTTTTGCTCTTAATACATATACACATAAAATAAAAGTGACAGACAGAGAGAAAAAAAGAAAACGTAGCAGGAACGGGCCTCTGGGAGGGGAGCCAATATTCTTAGATAAGCTAGACAACGGTGAAGAATACTCTAAAGCGGCAGCTGCACTCACAACTCGATCAAGCTTTATTATTATGATTCGCCAATCCGGAATATCGTCTATCTTTGATGGTAAGTGATCTACGACTGTTAACCTGGTCCTCCGTCTTTCAAGGTGAAAGAAGTCATAATAGGTAAATTAGAGAACAAGTGTTGAGTAAAGACACTATCAGAACAGTTATCATAGCAACATTGTTGACTATCCGATGGGTCATAACATTGTTTATAAAAAAAGACATACTTTATTGAAACATATTGGTAGACACAAAAACTAAATACGAAGGGTTTATTGTATAAAGGGAGGATCTATTGGAGAAAGCATGAGTGGACTAATATGTGAGATTTGAAGAATGGTCAACACTAATCTAAAGGTACAATCATAAAGTAGGCGAATGACTATAAGTATAGAGTACACGACATGTGAAAGACTAAAGGGATATATCTGTTATTGAAACCCAACAACATTCAACAGTAATCAAAGGATTTTGATGGTAGTCAAACAAAAAAAGATCTATTGCACAAGACATGAGAAAGATTAATGGGAACATTTTTCATTGAAGCAAGTAAAAAAAAAAAAAAAAACATGTTTATTCAAATATAGATTCAAACTATGGATAAACTGACACTAAGTTAAGCTAATGGAGACCCCAAAACGTTAACTGTCGGTTGTCCTAAATTCTGAATCCAAAATGAAAGCGTTTCCCATGTATGTTGTAATCCCTGAGCTGAAACACCTTTTTAAACTAGCTCTAACACTAATCTACATCCATCATAACACCATAGGCGCCACAATTGAAAAAAATCAATGAAAGAAATTGAAAAGAAAGAGCGCCAAAAAAAACAAAGATGGGAAACTAAAATTCACGTGGTCGGGATTTAAATTATATTTTTTGGTGGTCGCTGATGAGGTGTTTTTTTTTTGGATGATAACGCCCCCTTCCTCTTTCTTTCTTTCTTTCTTTTTACAGCAGTCAACACCATACAGCATCATCAACATAGTGGTTCTCATCCCCCCTTACAATAACCGTTAGCATTTAATATTGGCAGCATGGTTGTTCTCTCGACATGATGCCTTTGCAATCAAATTGGAGCAATTGGCCAAGCTTAGTCAACTCCATTCCTCACTAGAATAGCTTATTGCTCACCATAGAATAGCGTACTCTTTAATTGAGCTAGCTCATCAGGTATTATGTTTATTATTCAACAAGATACCTTACTCTACGCACACTCCTGGTAGCCTCACCATTAGATACGCATCATAGTATTACCATTAGACTGGTCTAGCTTAGTTGTCATAGTTTTTCTCTACATCTCAATAAAATATGCCTTGTCTATTTGCTTTTACATCGTCTCTAATATATTTAGTTTGTCTTGTCGTATGGGTATATTCAAACTGTACAGTGCATGTGCATGTAGATAAAAAATTGAAGTGTGTGTATGAGTACCTGTATGTTCCACAAAAAAAAGGAAGATAAGGTATTAGGCGGTTTGACCAAACGTCGTGCTAAGTGCTCTGTCAACTGTACTGGGGGGTTTCAATGAATTGGAGCTAGGTCGGATTTCTTGATGGTTTCAAAAAGTGATTATGGTGAACGCATAAGAAGTAAATAGCGATGACTGCATAAAAATATGATGACTGAAGCATAATGAAAGATATTTCGTTTACCCACATAAACATTCTTTTTTTTAAGCTCTTTTTTTTTTAAAGCCCTTGATAAACAGTACCATAGTGGCCATTTGACTCCCAAAAAAGAAAAAGACACTTTTCAGTACTGGACTATTCACTGTATTTCTAAACAAAAAAGACTTTTAAACACATAGGGTGATGATTCATCAAAGAGGGGTATTTATTTATTTACAAAATATATAATAGAAATCAAGGCCGACTCTGTGATCCAGCAAAGTCATATTAGGATAGATAAAAATCAAACTAAACTAAATAAAAAGAACTAATAAAAAACTAAGTCTATTAAACTAAATTATTCTATTTGAAGGCTTCACGAAGAGCGTCGATAGATGACCAACTACCGAAGATAAGACCAACAATGCCGAGCAAGACAATGAGACCACACCATGCCAATTCGTAGATAGGCTTGTTGCGGAATCCAGTCAAACGGAAATAAAAGAGGACAGGGAAAATAAAGATCAAGAGGCAGTTAGCAAAAGCACCAATAAGAGACATCAAAGCGGCAAAATTGGTAAACACGCAGGCAATGACACCAACAAAGACGATGATGAGCACACGGAGAGCGGCACGAATAGCGAATTCACCCCATTTACCGAATCGTTCGACGCTGATGTTGGCCATTTCTTCGCAATCCAAAGAGAAAGAGGTCACCAAGATAGGAGCAGCCATAATAACGTGAATAGTCATCAAGATGATAGCAATAATTTTGGGAACACCATCAGAAATGCTATTGTAGACAGGAGATTCCACAGCATCACCAAAAATATAATAACCAGGGATAGCAGTGAGGAAATACAAGGCAGCACAAGTACCCAAGCCAGCAGCGGCAACCTTGGACCAGTCCTTGGGCTTCTTCATAGAGGCTTCCACGTGAGGATACACAATATTGCCACCGAAACTGAAGGAGATAGTTGCCAAAGCAATGGGGAATTGGCTCCAAATGACAGATTGATGGGTATGAGTAGCGGCTTGTTCAGCAGTGAAATGGGTTTGATCGATACAGCTGACAATCAGTACAATGATGACAACGATGGCAGTGGCAACAGCACCAAACGCAGACATGAACGCGACTTCTTTCATGTTCTTGACCAAAACAAAGGGAATGGCAACAATCACACAAGAGATGATGGTCCAATAAATGTCACCGATTTCACCGACGGTGCCTTTACAAAGTTGATTCAAATTCTGTCCAGATAGCACCATGTAAAGGATAGGAGCACCAAGAGTGATCCAGGCGTTGAAGAAGAAACTGACCCATCCACCAATAGCGCCAAAAGCGGCAGTAGCAACATCCTTGTAGTTATGAAGACGCTTGTTTCCCTTGACATAAAGACATTTGATCAAAATAATAGCAGTGTAGGTTGACATAAACCAGGCCAAAAATAGAATAAATAAACTAGAAGCGTAAGAAGAAAAAAATCACATTTAGTATGGAATTCTTTTTTTTTTTTTTTGGGTTGAGGGGTTACGATGAGTTTTTTATGCTTACCCAAACCATCCACCTTGTTTCAAGGCATAAGGAAGACCAAGAGTACCAGTACCAGCCTAAATAAATACAAAAATAAAAACATCAGTATTCTGATCGATATATATTTATATAAAAGAGGGCGCGGGGATGTTCTTTGAATACTTACAATCACACAGACAATGTTGAAATAAGCCCAAAAGGAGGAACCCGCTTGAGATCGATCAACATCAATAAATGCTTCACCGTTGTAGGATTCACTATAAACATCTTCAGCAATAGATCCTTCATAGCTAATAGCATCCCCTTTTTTTTCTTGCATCGACATGGTGATGGTATTGGTATTAAAAATAAAAAATAAAATAGAGTAAAAGGAAGCAGAACAAAAGGAATTTGTTTTCATTTTATAGAAAAAAAAAGCGGTGTTTGAAAAGTTTTTTTGTTTTTGCTTTTTTTGCTCTTCTTGATAAAAGGTCAAGTACCCCATTTGTCAAAACTCAATCGAAGCCCGAAGTATGGAACTGTCAGATATTATTGGACAATTCTAAATGAGTCAGGTGAGTAAAATCGGGCAACCTTCTTTTTTATATGGTAATAAGTGAAATTGATTGTCCCTTTTCACTATAGCACTTCTTTACCAAGATAAGGTTTTCTCACACTCCTTTTTTCCCATAGATTTGTGTATTTTTCTAAAGTCGTATTATTATTAGTATTATTATTATTACCTGATCCACCCGTCTTTCCCCTACAACTGTCATCACCTTCCACCCACATTCTTTTATTCTTTTTCTTTGACACCAAGAAATGCCTAAAACAGCAACGTTGTGGGCGGAGGCAAGACATACTATGAAACAATGTCTGTGTGTGATTGGTTGGATCATAAAAAGAAAACCTGGGAGCCTACGAGAATTCCGGAAAGTAAAAAGTTGATATTGTTATTGGTTCCAAACATCTTCAGATAAGCGCCACTTTAACACATTCGTCCGTTTTTGGTTGGGTATGCGCGTGAATTTTTTTTTCTATTCTTCCCTCATTTCCAATATAGCTTTATCGATTGGTTTCACACTTGGAAAAGATGGAATGATTTTTTATGGTTTCATCAAACAATAAAATAAAAAAATCATGACGTGAGTGAGTTACACCCCTCATATTTTATATCACATGCACTTGTAAGTCCAGCACTGTTGCCAATACCTTGAAAGATAAAAAAAAAGGTATGGATTTAATTCCCGCTCGATTTTTTTTTTTGGGAAATGGACTGGACCGCTCATTCCACATTCCATATTCCAAAAAAAAGTGACTTATTGGGCGAATGGTTTGGTCACATGAATAAATGACACATTCAAATTTACTGGTTCGTTTGATCTGCATCGGATCCAACCAATCCATCCAAAAAGGTATTTGGACCCGGCAATACCTTTCATAATTAAGGTGCATTGCTGCTACTCGACACTTAATGGTTCTTTGATATTCTTGATCATTTGGATCAGCGGGGTGATTGTATTTCAAACAATTACTTTCTTATCAGACTTTCATGACTATAGTGTTTCATTATAGTGCTATATTTACACTCGTTTTTGAGGGTATATGATAACAGTTGTCACCAGTTCGTTATGATACTGCCCGAATCTTTTCCCATTTTTTTTCCGCCCATTTCCTGTTCTGTACACTGAATGCTTGAAGCGCCAACGGTATAATTTGGTAGTAGATGGATCATAGGCTGTTGGCAAGGCAATTATTTTTGTATGCGTTTTTCTTCTGCGTTCATCATTATTCATTTTCTTGCGCACCAACAACTATGCTTTTACTTTATGCGTCGATCATCGCGATTTCTTTGAAACCCAGTAGTTGTCACCCTAAGCACTTCTATGCAACCTATATATACCCATTCGACAATAAATGTACGGGAGACTAGTAGTAAAAAGACATTATATATTTTATTCAGGTGCTAAATATAAACTATGGCTTCGAATGACATTATCATGACAGCTATCTTTAGTTGAGGTTAATGAGGGTAGGTTACTGTGGAGTGTGTACATCTGGTGAAATGGCTACAGTAAATCGTGGTGTTGTCTTGTTGTAAAAGAATCATAACGTAGTGTGAAATAATTCGAGTAAAACTAAAACATGGTAAGCTACAGATCGAAAGAAAAATTTCAAACGCCGCGCATGATTATTTTATTTTGGTGCACTTTGTTATTTTCTTGTCTCTCTTTTCCCATTTTTTTTCTTTCCTTATTTTTTCACCATTCAACTTCTATGGAGCTATGTTGACTTTAGAATAGTATTAGGACTAGTTTAGAAGGGGTTTCAGTTAAGGGATTACAAGATACATGGGGAAACCCTTTCATTTTAGATTCAGGATTTAGGACCCCCCCCCCATTAGTCGACTTTTTGGAGCCACCATCAGCTTAGTTTAGTGATAGTTTGTCCGTAGTATGTGTCTATATCTGAATAAAACGTGCTTATTTTTACTTGCTTTAATGAAAACCGTTCCATTAGGGTCTTTGATGTTTTGTACGATACGGACAAAAAAAATTCCGTTTCGCCATCACTCCCTGTAGATCTACCGTCATGCTTCAATTAAAAAGATACCCTTGGGCTATCCCAAAGGCATATATTAAACAGTACTTTACACTAAGTTCCTCTTTACAATTACCAGATCGGCTTAGTATTGGCCATTTTTCGGAGCTATCATTACTCTCCCTTACGCCACTTCCAATGCTCCCTTTGTTGCAGTGAACCCTTGTCTTTAGTATTAGTCTCTAGCAATATGCTTCAATAAAATATGCCTCTTAAAACAATCCTCTGAATCCTCAAATAGTGAGCAATGTCGCAAATATATCAGTTTTGTGAATATCCTGTGAAGTACTAGCCTTTTAGCTAAGCAGTCTTATTTTCTCCCTTCATAGAGCCTCAGCGATTGGCTAGCAGCATATTAGTCAACCTAGGTGCTGCTGCCCGTTCAAGCTCTCCTATAAAATAACATCGTCTCACTAAAATATACATACCGTAAATATTCGATTCATCATTTTTATTTTTGATATATTATGAAATCCAAACGAAGGTCAGTAGGACCCCAAGGGGGCTGCACTCCAAAGTGCAATATGTCAGAGGCGTAGGCAAAAAACAACAACACATTGCCTATTTTTTTTTGTAACACACACAAATACACCTACACACAAAATAGCCTAACTAGACTGAATACATACCAGTTGGTCACCGAGGAGCCTCCCACCAAAATATGAAATGTAGGAGGCGGTAGGAGGCGTCTAGTCCATCTTGAAAAGCGGTTGTTCAACAAATCCCCTGCCCACTGCTGCTCCTGATACTCAATAACTCTTTTTTTCTCCTTGTAAATGTGGACACGTTTAAATATTGCAACATCTTTTTGAGCCAGGAAATAAAAAGTGGACGTGTCTGTCCTGAGTCTTGGTTATGATTAGACGTCTTGTCTGCCCAAAAAGCTTCTTTTAAAAAAAAGGCAGCGATGATTTAAACACCGATATGTTTATTTTTTCAGGAAAAAAAAACCTGCGGCGAATCTTTTTGTTTACCCATTTGCAAAATATATTATGACGGAGCCCATACAAGCGTCTAAATCATCTACAAAGACAGACTCAACCACTCCAACTCAAGATGTCAATAAAGACAAGCAAAAGGCGATTGCAGAAAAGAAAAAGAAGAAACGAGACCGACGAAAGAAGAAAGCAAAGCGTGCCAAGAAAAACGAACCAAAAACAAAGGTAGTTGTGCGCCGTCTACCTCCCAATCTGCCCGAAGATATCTTTATGAATACCGTACAACAATGGACTACTGATGACTTGGTGGACTTCAAGACTTATATTCCCGGAAAACTAAGTACAAGGTAACACTGATAGAAATAAAAATATATCTATCTATATATATATAGCACGGATGATACTCATCACTGTATTTTGCCCTTTTTCAGCAAAGCAAAAGAAAGCGTCTTCTCCCGTGCATACTTCCATATGAAAACTGTTGATGCTGTTATTGCCTTTCACCAAGGATTTGATGGACACATCTTTATGGACAGCCGTGGTAAGTAGCGTCTTTACAACCTTATATGCAATTTGATGTTTTAAGCTAACCTTGGATACCAATAGGTAACGAAAGCCGTGCAGTGGTAGAATTCGCACCTTATCAAGGTATTCCAAAGGAACACAAGACCCCCGATCCCCGTTCAGGAACAATCGATGATGGTAATATTTCTCTTTTTATAAAAAATAATAATAGTGCCGCTGGTGCTTGGAAGTTGACACGACATTCAATTTTTTATTAGATACTGACTACCTCCAATTCTTGGAATCCCTCAAGGCGGAACAGACCAAATCAACTGAAACGACAGATCTCACCGAAAACGGGTCACAGATTGAAAAACTGGAAAACAAGCTTGCTTTGGTATCAGGTACGATAAGAAGAAGTAATTGCAGCCAAGTCGATGTATCTAAACCCTATATTATTTTACATTTAGCTCAAGCCCTTGCGCAAGAACAGGCCAATAAACCCAAGACAACACCTTTATTAGAACATCTCCGTGCACAAAAAGCAGCAAAGGCAGCAAAAGCGGCAAAAAAGAAGGCGGCCGCCAAAACGATATTGAAAAAGAAATCACCAGCCGATGGACAACAACCACAACAACAACAGGGGAGCGGATCTGAGGAAAAGAAACCAAGCCGATCCAGAAAGAAAAAGGACAAGGCCAAGGCATCTGGAGAAGCAGCAAATAAATCAAAAGATGGACAAGGAATAACACCGTCATCATCTGGTACAGCAACACCTACCTCGAAAAAATCGGACAAATCCTCGACGACAACAGCAGCAAAAAAGGAAGGAGGCAGTAAACCAAAACGATCAAGGAACCGTGATAAAAAATCGAAATCTGGACCTGACGGCGGCGGTGGCGGCGGCGATTCTAGCAAGCAACCACCTGTGATGAAAATACTGGGTCGCCAACAAGACGGAGGAAACAAGAGCGGTGGTGGCGGTCAAAAAGCACCATGAGTTATGGACTGGTGTACTTATCCTGATTTGGAACCTGTCTTATATCCCCAATCTTTATCTACTCGGTGATCCTCTCTTCCCTTCCTCTCCCCCTTTGCCCACTCACCTTATCTTTCCCATTTTATCCATTTACCTTCGTTAACTTTTATTACTCATCTTTAGTATATAGAATGTATTATTATTTATATATGTTTGATGGTTAGTTATTTTATGATATATGTGTGTTGGAGTATTGGTTCTACGTAGTATAGTTTTCTTGTGTTTTTTGGGGGGAAATTGCTTGACGATGAATCACAATAAAAAAATATATGTTTTGATTCCAAAATAAACCAAATGTGTTTATATGATGTGTAGTACGTATAGGTGATGTACAAGGTTGGATATATGAACGTATGCATTTATATATTCAATGTGTGGTATAGCTCGGAATGAATGTTACCTGTAAAATATCAGAGGGTGGAACATTTCAACTTCCGCCCACGTGGATTTTTAGTTTCCCCCATTTTTGTCTTTTCACTCTCTTCCTTTTCAATTTTTTTTTTTTTTTCATTCCTTTTTTCCTTTGTCATTATAACTTCTTTGAGGTTATGTTGGGCTTAAAATAGTGTCAGGACTAGCTTTGAAGGAATTTCAGAACAGGTAGACAAGATGCATGGGGAAACTCTTTCATTTCGGAATCAGGATTTAGAACCGCCATTATTCCATTATTGGCCTTTTAAAGCCCTCATTCGCTTACATTAGTCTTAGTCTTAGTTTAGTCATAGTTTGTACCTACCACTTGATAAATTTTTTCTCTTTTAGATATTTTAATGGAGTATGTCCCATTAGTCTCTCTCTTGTCTTGTGCAATGGATCCCTCCTTGCATCGTCCAATGTAGATAGTGATGTTGGTGGTATGCTTTAATAAAATGTATCTCTTTGTTGCCTTCCTCGTGCCTTATACTGTATACTAGATCACGTTTGATAATTGTCCTTTATACTAGTGTTGACCATTATTTAGGACTCACATTAGTCCCCTCATGATTCCTTCAATAGATCCCTCCATAAAATTACATTCTTAAAATAAACCCCGTTTTCTATAGTGTAGTATCTGCCAATATGCTTCAATAAAATACGCCTTTTTACTAGCCCTCCTCTGACCCGTCGCATGATAATCTATGCTGCTATTGTTGCTATTTTATGAGTGTCTTGCCTAACTCTTGCTTTCAAATTCATCCACCATTATTACTCTCACTCCAGCCCCCATCCACCCTATCCTCTTGAAACCGGGTGGCATTCTTAAATCACGTACTATCAAAGTTGACTTTTTTTTTTCTGCTCGGCAAATCATAAATATAAGTCTAGAGCGTGCCGTGCGTGTGATCTCCGCTATTTGGAATATGTTGCATTGCTTTCTAGCTTATCTATGACAACTATTTGCGCCGCCTTCGGAGGCCGTCTTGCGACTGATTGACAGTTCCAAATCATTTAAGAAATTTTGACATATTTCCGCCTCTATACTTCACATCATTCCGCCCAGACCGGGTTATGCCAGTCACCAACTTCCAAGATTGAACATTATATATTCAGCTTGTTGTTTTTTATTTTAACATTTTTTGGGGAACTGTGTTGTATAATAATAACAAAAAAAAAAAAAAAAAAAAAAAAAAGAAACAAAAACAGAAGCACAAACTGAAACCAATGGAGCACTAAAAGGTCTCCTATAAAGGGAGTGTCTTAACCACACTTCCAACGACCTCTTTCCGGCATCCTCCCCCAAACCTCTCTGGTACCAAGTGTATACATTTTTTGGAATTGTAAAAAATGGTTGCATCTCCCACAAGTCTTTTGAATTTGGCGTGTTCAACATGGAGAGTCTTCTACGCCATGCCCTTCACGAAGGTTGAAAATCTAAAATAAAATTGTAACAACTCAACTTTGCGTTTCTTGCTGGAATACCTCATATATAGTACGAAACAAAATAATGGTAAGCAAATTTCTGGGCCAATCAATGGAATATGGTGGGGTTGTCTTAAGGAAATAGGGATTTGGGGGAGGGAAAGTGTTTTGATTCAGGCACGAACGACATTTTTTTTTTTTTTTTTTTCGTGGAATGGGCTCATCGGGGATTCAATTCATTTGAATTTTTGTTAAAGCTTGTGAATAAAAAAACATTTTTTTTGCTCTTTTCTCACTTCCTTCTCTTATTATCATTATCATACGCAGTTGAATCCACAGAAAATGTCACCGAAAACTCGACGCGTAGTAGATCAAGACAATTCGAAACTAAACGCGGCGAATGACGATGGGGCGGTTGACAACAAATCAACACTTCCCAGCACAACATCAACTAGCAGCAGCAGCACCACCAGCACCACCTTTGATCAGTTGGCACCTACCTTACTGGCGATGAACGAAAAATTCACGGCCATGAATGACCAGTTCCAGGAATTAAAAAAGGTGGATGATTCTTTAGCACGCTTTAACGATGCTTTTGGTGCGTTTTTATTTGGTTTATCGGCGAATGGAACTACGGTACAGTGGCCCAAAACATCAACAATACTCGATATTGAAAAATACAAGACACCCCAAATGGCTCAAGTGGCTCAAGGTATATCAAGAAAAGGAAAAGTGATGGTTTTTAAAAGAAACCTCATCACTCACCTTTTTTTTTTTGCCTTTTTTGAATGTGTGTGTGTGTGTGTGTATGGATGATGTGGGGGGGGGATTGAAAACAGTAGGGACTAGTGCGAAACCCACCGAAGATCAAGCACCAAAGAAAGAATCGCCATTAGCCAGCAAAATTGGTACTACCGCAACTAAGGATAAAAAAATAGCAAAGAAAAGGCGCAAGTTTGTAACAAAGGTAAACGTATGGGAGTGAATGATTTATAGTGATCAGAACAATCCACTCAATGATACTATTCAATAGATCGATATCAACAAGATCATTGCGCACTTGCCATTGAAATATCGGGAACAAACGGTAAGAATGAAGATAGAAAAATGAGGAACATACGGGTTAATGAAATTTTGGGATGGGGGGTTGTATTTTCAGGAACATATGAAAACAATGGAAACGGTGCTGCGTGTTTTACGACTGAAACCAGAGGGAATGTAAGTAAAGAAAATAAAAATATGCAATCTACAGAATGGTACTTAGTATTATTATTTTTAGGACAATGGCTGCTATGGTACGAGAGATAGGATTGCCACAATATCGCGTAACAGATTGTTTGAATGCGTTAGTGCGAAGCAAAGACGTTCAAAAGTTTAATCCCAAGGTAAAAATAAGAAATGTGATTCCAAACAAAAAAAAAAAAACAGTAAATGGCTTGGCTCTTCAATTTCGTTTTTTTTTTCTTTTTATTTTACCTTCTTGGTCTAGGGTCAATTGGCAATCTATCAAATGGATCCCGCCAAATTTGCCTCCCATTGAGGCTCTTTTATTGGATCTTTTTTCCCTTTCCCCTTTACATGTATATAAAATTAGGGACCTACACATTATCAATGATTATATCCTGTTGATATTAGTATCAGTATTCATTTATTTGATTTTATTTGTATTTTCTCCATGTTATTATCTCTCCCCTTCCTTATCACATCAATAAAAATATTATTCCTTATTGTCAATTATACTCAGGTATCAATATACAACAATGTCTCTCTTTTTTGTTTATATGATGGTTGCGATAAAATGATGTACGTAATGTTAATGATTGAACTTGATAATTGATCAAATGCGGATCAAATCAAAGATCTGGAGAGACTCGGCATAGGATCAGGCGGGGCGTGGGGCGGGGGACAAGGCACAGGACGGTAGGAAGTTGTAGACAAGGCTCAAGACATTCTCATCTTACACTCCCAGATTCAAAAAAATAAAAGATTATACGGGATTTAGTCATTTTAACATTTGCTACCAGATATGGTTTTTGAGAGGGCAAGGGGATGAGCAAAACTGGACAAGACTGGGGAACTAGAAAGCAGGTACTCGATAAGGCGCTCACAAAAGATGAACAATAACGACATTTTTCACCATCATATGTGTCATAGAATGGTTAACGAATAAAAAGTAATATTTTATTAAAGTATACTGATAGGTGCTAAACTAAAGATGAGAGGCTCATTACCACTAGAGATCTAATGGAAGGATCTAATGGAGGTAGTATATGGGATACTAAAAGGTAGACTAATGGAAGTTCAGAAAATGGTTGACTCTAATCTAAAAGCATAATTGCAAAGAGGTATATAATACACTGCACAAGACATAATAAAGAATGGTAGGACACTTCTTATTGAAGCACAACAACGGTCTAACACGAATCAAAAAGGGTGATGGTAGTAAAAAAGGGTTCTATTGTACAAGACATGAAGAAGACTTCTGGGACAATTTTCATTAAAGCATGTAAATAAGCGACATTTTTTATTGATTTTGATACAAACTATGAGACTTTAATACTAAGCTAAGCTTTTGGCGGCTCCAAAAAGCCAACTAACGGTCACTGCAAATCCTGAATTCAAAATGAAAGGGTTTCCCCATGCATCTTTAATCCCTGTGCTGAAACCCCTTCTAAACAAGTCCTGGTACTATTCTAAGTCCAACTTAGCCCCATAGAAGTTTGAATGGAGAAGAAAAAAATAAAGAGAAAAAAGAAATGAAAGAAAGAGATAGCGGAAAAAACATCGTGTAAATAAATATTCACGTGGGCGGCATTTTAAATAGTTTTGTGGTGAATTTTTGAAGTGGACAAATTGAAAAATAAACAGTGATGGGAGCATAGCTGAAGGGCACTGGAGGATTTGAGGAGAAATCACTTGGTCGATCATAATCGGCCTGGACCAGATTTTCTGTCGCACATTCTATAAACTTGAATATATCATATGATGTCATTCTCTTATTTAAAGCTATGAGCCAAAAAAAAAAAAAAAAAAAAAAAAAGGAAGCCAAAACCCAATGTAAAGGGGGATTTTGTTGGTTTGATGTCAAGTTGGATCAAAATAACAAGATAAACCTATGAGACGATGAATATAATATATATAAATATCAAAAGTTGGAAATGAATACATTAACATACATTTCATAACGTGATACAAATAATGACAAAAAGAAGGTGAATACGGTACCACTTTTTTTCTTTTACTTATCAATTTGAGAGGTTTATGTAACATATAACTAATAAATCAGCTTCATCCCTTTTTTTTCGGGATTTGAGAGCGCAGTGGGGGGGAGTATCTTGCCCGAAAATGTGACCATATTCTTCCGTATTGGGCGGTCTTCCAATTATTATTATTTTACAAGTGGGGGGAAGTACATGTCCTCCTATTTCTTCAATCAATAGACAACTCTTATATGGATCGGAAACGTGTTACTGGACCTGAACTCAGTGTTCAACCAATTTTCAGGAATTCTACAACACCAAAGGATATATTGACTGAAAATAATCAACGTCTTGATGATCGCGCCTTTGACGATCTTCGTCCTATTTGTAAGGTTTAGGAAAAACAAACGAAATTGAACAGACTCGAAGACTTATTTGTCAACAGTTATGAAAACAGGACTGGTAACTCAAGCTAATGGATCTACCTATATTGAAATGGGAAACACGAAAGTCGTTTGTGCTGTGTAAGAAATCCTCCTTTCTCCTTCCTATGCAGTATGTACAGTGTTGTGTATTAAATTCGCTGTGTGATATATTATTAGATATGGACCGCGGCAGTTGAAAAAGTCGGCTTCTCGCCCCATGGTACGTTAAATTGTGAATTCAAGTTTGCTACGTTTTCATGTGCGAAACGTCGTGGACATATGCGGGTAAGCGCAATACAAACAAGAAAAAAGAGACGTCAACTGGGTATGGACACAGTGGCACGCATATACCAACCTCTTTTTATTTCTTTAGGATGCACAAGAGAGAGAATTCTCGCATACATTGATTCAGGCACTTACACCTGCGGTACGGCTGGAATTGATTCCCAAATCGGCAGTGGATATCTATGTCAATGTATTAGAAAATGATGGTACCAATGCATGTTTAGCTGCTGCTATCATTGCTTCCAGTGTTGCATTGGCGGATGCTGGCATTGAAATGATGGATCAAGTCACTGCATGCTCTGCGGTAAGTCATATCTTACTATAACTACTCAATTTGACTCCATCTTGTCTTGTCATCCAAGTAGGTATTTTCCCGTGATTCGATCTTGATGGATGGAACCGCAATAGAAGAAAAACAACAGGATGGATCATTGATGCTATCCTATATGCCGTCATTGAACGAAATCACCCATATACTTCAGTCAGGAAAATTGGACACTGACAATATATCCAAGGTAATAGAAAAAAGATAGAATAGAAGGAAATGCTCGAATGCTATATCGAATACTCATACCGTTGGGGTTTTCTTGGTTATTAGGCAATGGAACAATGTATAGATGGATGTTCCAAGATTTACAGTGTCATGTCCTCTGCATTGTTGGAATCCCTTCGTTGATACAAACTATTCTTTCTCCCATCACACACTTAGTTTAGATACACATCACACAATCACGCATTTTACATCCTAACATAAAATATATTCAAACAATCCCCTTTCCTCATCACACGATTATGAATAAAACAAATTTCACCCTATCATTTTATCCCTCTTCCATCAAGCAATCAGGAATAAATAAAATGTGATGGTTTTTTTTACCGTCTGTCTCTATCTGTCCCAGTATGATATATACAATACAATGATTGTTGATTCAATAACCAAAAATAAAAACCAAGCACCTGCCAAATCACAGCAATGCAAAAAAAAATAAAAAAATAAAAAAATAAAAAAATAAAAAAAGGGCAGGACAAAATAGTGTATCATTTTTGTATTTTATTTTATCAACACCTAAGTCTATGTATCTATCTAATCTATCTATCTACGTAATAAGAAAGCACACATCTAAACTAGTCTATAAAAAAGGCACTAAAATTCCTATCACCGACCCTACCAGTTAAGTCAGTCAGTCATCATCTAAAGTTCCAAAGTATCTCTCCATTCGGCTGTATCGACATGCTTGATGCCCCGATGGCGCCAAGGTTCAATGTGCATAAAGGCAGTAGCCGTGATTTGACAGACATCACCATGGCATACGAGAATCACTGTCTTGCCTTCCATCGTGGCTTCCACGGTTTCCACAATAAATCGTGTCGTACGTTCGGAGACGGAAGCCGGGCCTTCCACACCGTGCTTCGAATGTTCACCATGATCAGGAGCCGTTTCATCGTCCACCCAGCAAAGCTTGTAATTATCGTCGTTTGTCATGTCATAGTCGGCATACCATCGTTCGCGTAGAGACAAGGTGGGGGTAGGATCTTGAATCTTGGTGTTGCTATCACCAGAGGCATCATTGTTGTTGAGAACATTGTTGTTGAGAGTTTCTTGAATAATGGCGGCGGTTTCCATGGTCCGTTTGAATGGTGAGCAGAAAATCTTGACAGGTTCATCAGTCGCGCCTTCATATTTACCAGAAGGGAAAAGATGCTGAGCGAGCAAGGTGGCAGACTAAATTCAAAAGAGCGAGAGAGAGAAAATAGGCATGAGCTATCACATCAATCAAACTACCCATGCTTTTTTTTTTGTTCCTACTTCTTTGACTTGAAGTTTGCCTCTTTCATGTAAACCATAGCCAGTTCCAAGGGGTCCCTGATATAGAGTGAAGATTTGTTGTGTAAAAAGAACCTAATTTATTAAAAGTGGGTATTTAGCACCCACATCATATTTACATAAAAGAGAAATGAAGGGCGAATAAAATAACACTTACCGACTATGGCCGGTTCAATATAGAATGTTAAAGTAGAGTGGTTTGAGATAAAAAAATAAGAGGAAGAAGAGAAAGAACGGAAGGTGTAAAAAATATAAACTAAAAAGGGGTAAAAAAAAACTAAACCCGAAATGTCAAAATCATAAATAAAGCTAAATCACATCAGTCTCCCCAACTTAATCAGAAGTTATCTGGTTAACCTCTTCATCGGGTTGTCGATATAACTTCAAGTTTTTGGCGTTGACCTTATGTTTGAATTTTGTTCCATCTTCTTCCATCAACTCGTACGAGTTATGAAATCCTTTGATGATACGATAGATGATTGGGAAGTATTTGGGATCAAGTTTGCTTTGTCCCCTACGCTTGGAATTGACCATTATAACTTTGTCGCCAGTCTTGAATAGAGGTTTTCCTTTTGCTTGCTTCGATTTTGCTTCTAATTCCACAGCATTGGTTTCGAGTGTTTTCCTTAAGCCCCACAATCTGACCAATCTTTCATAGCCAATGACCTTGCCAATCTTAAACAGAACGTCCTCCATAGGGAAAACAGGGCTTTGTCCATATAATGCTTCGAATGGGGAAATTTTCAATCTAGAATGACATTTGATACGATAAGCATATAACGCAGCAGGTAATAGTAGGTCCCAATTTTCTTGTTGTTCTTGAGCGATTTTTTTGAGACTTCCAATGATGACACCATTAATTCTTTCGACCATTCCATTACATTCAGGATAATAGATAGAGGTGAGTTTGTGATTTGTTTTTATGATTTCCAAAAATTGCTTGACAGTATGATTTAAAAAATGTACCCCATTATCCGACAAGAGATGAGTGGGAGGGCCGAAATTACAAAACAATTCAGAATACATGAATCTAGCAGCAGTAATGGCATCGTTATCCTTAGTAGCGAGGGCAATTGGCCATCTGGAAAAGTTTTCCACCGCCAGGACGATGAATTTACTTCCTCTTGACGTGACAGGAAAGGGTCCAATAAAATCAATGCTGAATTGTTCGAAGAGTCTTGTACCAACCACATGGTGAGAGTAATGTGCTTCAATGCCACTTGAGAACATTTGGCAGTCGTGACATGATTGTAGAAAATGCTTGAGATCCTTATAGGCAGAAGGCCACCAATAATGAAGGTATAAAATTGACCAAGAAGATTGCGATCCGAAGTGACCATGTCCATCGTGTATCATTTTTATGATACTTTGTCGTTCCGGAATGAAAGGGACAACCACTGACCGTTCGCCGACACGTTTGTTTAATTTTCCATTGTGAATAAAGTAAAATCGAGCTTGTTGTTTAACTTTGGAATTGAAGCGTTGAGACCAGGGATGTTGTAAGAATTTGAAGATCAAGGCAAGTTCAGATTCGTAAAAAGCATCCATTAATAAAAGACCATGATACAGAAATTCGATGTCGTCTTGTCCATTTGATATGGGTTCATGCGTTGGAGGAAATCTTGACAGTGTGTCGGCTACCACATTCTGTTTACCAGGGAGATGTTTTACAATGAATGAGTATTCCAGGCAACAAAGGGTCCATCTTTGTAAACGTTGTGAGGCATCTTGCTTGACAAACAGATAGGTCACAGCTGAATTATCTGTGAAAAGGAAAAATTCCTTATCCAAGAGAAACTTGCGAAATTGCTTGAAAGCGTAGACAACGGCTAACAATTCTTTTTCCACGGTGGGATACTTGATTTCAGCAGCTTGCAATTTTCTTGATATAAAAGCGATCGGCACATATTCATTTTCATCTTTGTGACATAGGGCGGCACCTATACCGATGTCAGAAGCGTCCGTGAACAGATAAAAGGGCTTGTTTGGATCAGGGTAAACCAGTAAACATTTCTGAGACAACAACGATTTCGCTTGTTGGAAACACTTTTCCATCTGTTCAGTCCAGGTAAAGTATGCGTCTTTTTTGAGAAGAAGAGTCAAAGGAGCCGTTTGATCCGCAAACGATTGTACATGTCGACGGTAAAATCCAATAATGCCTAAGAAGGCTCTGACATCCCTTTGGCACAATGGTCTGGGGAATGTCTGAATAACTTCCACCCTTTTAGGATCAGGATAATACCCAAATTCGTTGGCAATAAACCCCACAAAGAAGACCGACCGATCAAAGAACGAGCATTTATTGGCATTAAGAACCATATTGGCGTTTTTGATACACGCAAAGAATTCTTCCAGGTCAAGGAGATGTTTGTTTGGAGAAGGGGAGTGTACAATGATATCGTCGATATAGGCCACCACAGACTTGTTTAATAATTCATTTAAAGCAAGGTAGATAGCTCTACAGAAGGTAGAGGGACCATTTTGTATACCAAAAGGCATTACCACATAAGAATAGTTCCCAAAAGGAGTAGCGATGGTGAGTTTATTTATGGAAGAATCTTGTACCTTGATTTGATGGAATCCCTTAAGAAGATCCATGGAAGAGAATAAAGTTGATCCCCCCAATTGTTCCAATAATTCAATCATAATGGGCAACGGCCATGTATCTCTGACCGTAACTTTGTTCAAATCCATAAAATTTGTGACCAAACGTTTATCACCAGTTTTCTTCTGGATAAGCCGACAAGGGAATGACCATCCCGAAGCTTTGGAATTAGAAGGAAGATAAGTAGTAGGAATAATGATACCATTATCAACCATGGCAGTGAGTTCTTGTTTCAAAAATTCCTTTTCCTTGAAAGAGAGATTTCCATAAGGTCTATGGTAGATAGGGAGAGCATCCCCGGTTTCGACATGTAGAGTGGTAACATCCGTTTGTCTGAGATGTTGATAATCAGTTCCAAAACAATCAACATTTCTTTGAATACAGCCAGTGACTTCATCTACCATATTCAAATCTTGAATGACCCTGTTGGATTGTATACGACTAACAAGGTTACCAAGGCGAGGATCCACATCATCATTTTCTGAAGTATTTGAATCAGCGAGACCAGCAAATGCCACAAGATAGGCAGGGGATTGATCCTGTTCGGTAGGTGATGAGATAATGGATTCAGACGAAACTTGAGAAGAGGTATCGCTGTCACTATCTTCAATAGATTCAGGGCTAGATTGGGGAGGGAAATTTCCAGTGAGCCTGGTGTGGCGATAGGAAACCTTCAATGGCGATTTATTTCCTTTAGTATCCATGACAGTCCAAGAGTGTGTTTTCCAATCAGTGTCTATACCCAGAGCATGGAATGCCAACCTTCCAACCAAGAAGTCATAATCATCCACATCCAGACAGACGGCTTCAACCGAAACATCCTTGGATTTACCAACAGAGATGAGTAAATTCTTTAATAGACCGAGAGGAGTCACAGTTTTCCCACTAGCCATCATTAATAGAGTATCCGTAGCATCAAGTTCATGGATTCCGAGATACAAAGCAAGGTTTTTGCTTATAATACATTGGGTAGCACCACCATCCAAAATCATAGGGCAGTGACATCCTGCAACCATACCTTGTGTGTGAGGTGCAGAATTTCCTTCAGGCAGAGCAAATTCAACTGATTGAGAGTCAGGTACTAGTTTCAGGGCTGTTCCTTTCTTGACATGATGCTTGGTGAGACCATTTTTCAATGTTGTTCTTATGCTTGGACTAAGATCAGCTAATTGAGAGAGTGAGACTGAGAAGACAGGTTCATTGAGGAGTTGAATGGCATCCAAAGGATTATCAGTGAGAGGGGTAACATCAGAAGAAGAATTGATTTTAACCTTCAACCGTTTGTTTGGAGTAGCTGTTTGTAGATCTGCTTCCTTCGCCTTCCTGGTAATGGCCATGGCATCCGTAACCTTCAGGACTTCGGGTAAACATAGTTTTGAATCAACAGCAGGCGTGGTTTTTTTATGTTGTTCACAATCATAAAACCTATGGTCACCTTCACAGTATTTACAAGGCCTCTTGCATTTGCTAGGACCATGACCTTTTTCATTACAATTTGTACAAGGATAGTGGGAGCGTGGGATAGACTGTGTACTTTGAGCCTTTGAAGATGACGCCGAATCTGAATTCGCATCCACAATATTTTTCGACATGAGGACCACCGTCAGCTTCTTCACTGATTCAACTAATTCCTCCACGTTGGTACTGTTAGGAAGGATGGTAGGTTGACTGATGATTCCAGGCTTGGTTACCAGCTTGGATGAGATAGAGTCTTGAGAGGATTTAGAGGAACTTGAATGATCAGAATCTAATGACGAGTCCGATTCGTCTTCAGAGCCAGAGAGGTCATTTACATCCCGGAAACCCTGGATGAAGCTTGCAACAGTGACATAACCTTGCATCCTCAAAGCACAGCGAAGAGATTTGGATTTCAGGCCCTTGATGATGTTTTTGATTACAAGCAATTCAAAGGAAGGAATGGGT
The DNA here is from genome assembly GCA_002105175.1 of Absidia repens. NCBI lineage: Eukaryota > Fungi > Mucoromycota > Mucoromycetes > Mucorales > Cunninghamellaceae > Absidia > Absidia repens. The sequence goes on along the minus strand of MCGE01000025.1, from coordinate 212,434 downwards.
TCACCAGAATCATTGGCAATAGCTTTATAAGAGGTCCACAATTTGTCTACACGATGGATGAATTTACGATTGCTTTCTCCACGTTTTTGCTTGATGGAAGTGAGCTTTGAGTAGTAAGTAAAGACGTTTTCCTTTTTCATGTATCTATCCTTGAAGTCCTTGACAAAAGATTTCCATGAGGTGTGTGATGATCGGATAGCCCAAGATTGGGCCGAGCCAGTCAGAGACATGACGGCCCTGGTTAGCTTTTCATCTTCAGGCCATTCGTTAAATGAAGCAATCCTTTCAAAGACGGTGAGCCATTCACCGTAACGCTTGTCTAGAAGTTTCGGGGCTTTCATTGACATTTTGGTTTGTTTAGTTGGTTGTTGATTCGATTGATTTGGTTGATTTAGTTGATTTGGTTGATTTGTTTGGTTGTTTTTGTTGATTTTGTTGCTTTTGTTGTTTTTGTTGTTTTTGTTGATTTTGTTGGATTTGGTAATTTTGAAGTGTTTGAATAGACAAAGTGTTTCAAAAATATAAATATTTTGAGGAAAGGTTTCGAAGGTGAGATTCGTTACTATTGTTGAGAAAGACGAGTATACGATAATCTCCCCTGTAGTGAGCACCAATTTGATATAGAGTGAAGATTTGTTGTGTAAAAAGAACCTAATTTATTAAAAGTGGGTATTTAGCACCCACATCATATTTACATAAAAGAGAAATGAAGGGCGAATAAAATAACACTTACCGACTATGGCCGGTTCAATATAGAATGTTAAAAGTAGAGTGGTTTGAGATAAAAAAATAAGAGGAAGAAGAGAAAGAACGGAAGGTGTAAAAATATAAACTAAAAAGGGGTAAAAAAAAACTAAACCCGAAATGTCAAAATCATAAATAAAGCTAAATCACATCAGTCCCCCAGTGGCAGGTATGGCGATGTCCGGGTTGCTGCAAATCAACTTATCATTGTTAGCCAAAGAAAATCCATGTCTAGCAATAATGTAGCGATTTTTGAGTTGAGCGGGTAAATGGTTATAAGTTGAAGTCATTGTCAATTAATTAATCAAAACAAAAAAAAAAAAAAAAAAAAGAAAGAAAGAAAAGAAAAATGGAAATGGAAATGAAAAAAAAGGAATATTTATTGTGCCCGCCTAATAAAAAAATGGCGGGAATTAAAATTAAATCATTGCAAAAAGGGGGGATCAAAAGTATACACCACATACAGTTTAAAGAAATAGAGTGACTTGAATTAGGTCACCATTTTATCTATATTCAGTAACACATTAATGAATAAAAGGTGAAGGAAGTGAAAGCCAATATGAAAGGCATGAGTGGCTCCAAATGCAATCCCATTGATTTACTAGTACTTGTGCTTTCGGTAGCGCTAGCAGCAGAAGCAGAGGCACTAAAGGATGCAGCTGCTACTGTCATATTTACATAAGGGCGTATAAGAACAGGCACAGAAGTATTTGTGTTTGTATCAACCGATTCAAAAACAACATGATAAGATCCTGGTGGGGCACTATCAGCTATCTTGTAGTTGTAGGTATGCTGCCAGTAATATTTTCCATTGATGGTGACGACAGCTCCTGCTTCTTTTGAAACATCTGCATTTTGCGCAATCACACTTCCCGTGCTATTGATTCCAGGTCCTGGTTGAAAATAAATATTCAAGTTTAACCCTTGAAAAAAAAAAGAAAGAAAGAAAGATATGATTCAGTTCCCGGTTGATGTTTTTTTGTTTTTTTAATATTGACTAGCAAAAAAAAAAAAAAAAAAAGATTTACCTGAACCAGAATCAAGGAGAATGTAGGTTATGGGCAATTGCTGCCCGGCAACATAAACACCATCATCCAAAGGTGAGGTGATGATAAATTCACCACTTTTTGATTGAGTTTCAGCAGAACATAAAGAGAAGATGGTTACTGTGAAAAATAGGAATAGACTAGACAAGTACATCTCGTATAATAAAGAACAAAAAATAAGAAAAGAGAAAAAAGAGGATTGATAGGCCAAAGAGGTCTTTTTTATATAATGCAGTAGTATGGAGTGTTTTTGACCCCTCGCGCATAAAAAAATGCTCCCTTCTTCCACAATTCTCCTTTGATTCTTTTTTTTAACCTCCTTTCTCAGGATGATATGTATGTTTTTTCGAGTTTTTCTTGTTTCTCTTTTGACAATACTATGTTTGACGATAATAGTTTTCTTAAAAATTGCGTATATCTCATGTATTGGCTGCTGCTTGTGTGTGTGTGTGTGTGTGTATTTGTGTGTGCATTGATATTTATTTTTTGCTTTAATTTTTTTTGTGCGTGTGGGCGGGGTTTCATAAAATCATTTTTGAATTTTTTAAATACAACCCATTATCTATGTATCAAAATCCCATCCCTCTCATAACGTTCTTGTTTCATTCAAGGAGACATTGAAGCAAGCATCTCCTCCCCCACATCAGATATATATTTTTATTGAGAAAAAATCTTTTTGTAATATATAACAGTTTTATTTTTATTTTATTTTATTGACTATCCTCTTGTTTCCCCACCAATTCCACCAAAATCGAAATAGAGCTGCTGTAACCCTGACACTACCGAATCAAAAGGCTCTAATTCAGTTCGCAGCTCACCTTGATTTGATGAAAAATCCATACACGCACGGCTAAATCCACTAATATAAAATTCAGGTAATAGCCAAGTTGTTTTCGTTCCTTTAGGGTATCGCTTAATCCATTCCCATGGTCTTTCTGTCATTACACCGTCTTGATGTAAAAAGTGGACTTTGTCAGTAATTTTCAAAAGGTTGGCATGCACGAACAGCGGGATCATTTTTTCTTCACCAGAAGAAAATGGCGGTGGGTATTGTATCATTGTATGTCCGCAAAATTTGTCATCGATTAGAGTGCCTCCCATCCCTAAGTAATTTGGGTTCATGTAGTAAGGTACTTTTAATGCCTAATAACAACAAAAAAAAATCAGTCATTCCATTTCAGGTACAAAAAAAGTCATGCGATCGGGGATTTAAAATATATGTGAAAAAAAAATTGAGCTTACCTTCCATGCAAATCGAAATGTATCTTTATCACCATTTAAAATTGATAATAGAGGTCTGTTTATATTTTTTTTTGGGAAAAATAAAATAAAATAAAAGGTTAGTAAAAGGAAAAGAACATATTGGTGATTTACTCACCATGATGATCATTCATGTACCAAGCCAATTGTAGAGGATGCCAAGACTTGATTTTGTTAATCACCATTTGTCCGGACTACGTCCAAAAAAAGCAATTTAATAAAATGTCTTTAATTATTCATTTCGTTTGCTCAACTTACTTCTTGTTCCCATTCATCAGTGCAGTCAACACCAAGAATATCAAAAATACTATTTTCTCCATGTGTCTTCCTAAAAGTCAAAATCGTTAGCTGTTATTGCTAGTATGTGTTCTCTCTCTCTTTTTTTTTTTTTTTTTTTTTTTTTACCAGAAATCAGGCCAAAAAAGTGCACCTGTCTTCAAATAAGCAGGATGATCAAAAAGGAAGCTTGGATCTGTGGTGGGTATGTTATCAGAATCAAGATATAAAACATTTTCAAACGCCGAATTAATGATCGCCGCTACTTTTATTTGAAACCTGACAAAAAAAAAAAAAAAATCGATTGATCATGAGATTAGCTTTCATCTTTATTTTTTTTTTCCCAATGTGCTTTACTGTTTACTGGCACCTCTTCGTTCATCAATCGGTCGAATTAGATTTTTGTCGGATAAGTCGCGTGGTTGTGCCTGAAGATCATTTAATTCTTTTGCCATTTCAACCGTGGGTTGTTCATCATTCAAGTGCCATACATCGATAGGTAGAGAACATCCATAATTTCTTAACAGTTTAATAGTAGTAAGGGCGCGAGTGAAAGTATCCCCATTACCAGCGACGAGAACGATACCACTGCCTTTAAATATTTTGGAAGTTGGTACAGGTTTTTTCATTTCCCGCTCCATAAACTGCTGCCATTGCGCCTGGTAAGTCTGGATTGTTTCTTGAGGTAAATTCACCCAGAAGTCCAGATGAGCATTGTTATGATTACGGTCTGTATTCCTTTCTACGTCATTTGAAAGACATGATGCTTTCGAATCCTGTTGTTCGAGACCACTCAACGATGGCGATGACTTATCTTGTTCAAAAAAAATCGATTGTTCTCCTTGTTGATTATCGGATGTAGTTGGGGTGACGGATGGTGAGCGAATTTCTTGGTCAAGATGAGTAAACCGATATAGAAAAAATAATGAAAAAATGGCGAATATATACGGTAGGCGATATTTATAAGAAACCGATATCATCTTTATAGTATGAAGAAGGAAAGAAGGAAGAGAAGAAAAAATAAATAGAAAAATAGGTCTAAAAAGCTGCGTATTTTTATATGTCCAATTACCACACTGATGGAAACACATATACTATGCCTAAAATATATTAACCTAGACAGTGTTAGTTTGCGGGGTTTCAGTCGATCCTTTTTTTTTGCCTATCAATACCCATATCTGATACGGCGGCCACATTATGCCAAGGGTTGTTTCATCTGGATAGTATTGATTTTCAGACTGTTACACTGAATGGGTTGTTAAACCTCAAAAAGTGTTTGTTGCACTTTATGTGAAAAACGAAAAAATTGGTCATGCCTCCACACAAATATATGGTGAGGGAAAAAATGGGCAATTTCCCTGATGATTTTTGAATCGCCGTCAAATGCCGCGGGGCTGTTTTTACCATTTTGCCCTTTTCCTTTCTCTTTTTTTTTTTTCTATCCCTTTCACTTTATTATTATCTTACCTACTTTGACCGATGATAGAATTAGACGGACCTTTCTTTATTGATAGCGAAACCAAACGAACTGTTTTTTTTCATGGGATCAATGTGGGTGGCGGTGCTAAATTACCTGTAGGAATTCCTTCTCACTCTCGCCGCGGCTTTTGGGTGGACTATGACCGAAACGTGACCTTTGTTGGACGCCCCTTTCCTCTAGAAGAGGCTGACCTTCACTTCCAGCGACTTGTGACTTATGGATTTAACTTGGTCCGTTTTATCATTACTTGGGAGGCAATTGAACATGAAGGACCGTAAGTCAACATTTACTCCCCAGCTCCTCCCCATTCCCGAATTTAGCACTTGAATATATATGATTGACTTTAGCCTCCTTTAACCAATTTGATAGTGGAATATACGATACCGATTATTTGGACTACGTTATTCAAATGCTAAAGAAGTGTCAACACTATGGCCTTCAAGTTTTCATTGATCCCCATCAAGATACCGTAAGTACACGTATCGATATTCAACTATGCCAAGTTTACAAGTTACTCACTAATCCAGCAACTTTTTTCTTTTTAGTGGTCCCGTCATTGTGGTGGCTCGGGTCATCCTGGTTGGACTCTTACACTTGCTGGCTTAAATCCCTTGAACTTCAACACTACTATAGCAGCGCTTGTTCAAAATACATACGACAACCCTGAAAAATACCCACGAATGATATGGAACACCAATTACCAACGATTGGCGGCGGCGACCATGTTCACGCTCTTCTTTGCTGGAAAGACTTTTGCTCCAAAGTGTGTGATTGATCAAGTCAACATTCAAGATTATCTTCAAAGGCACTTTTTCAATGCTATTGCGCAATTGGCTATGCGGATTCAACAACATGAACTGGAGGACAGTGTGGTTTTGGGCTATGACACTATGAATGAACCTGGCCATGGATACCTTGGTTTCCCTGACCTTAACAAACTGGACGAAAGTGATACAAGTTTCAAGATGGGATTGATGCCAACACCTTTTCAAGGAATGCTATTGGGTAGTGGATTGGCGACCAAGGTGGCGAATTATGAATTTATTTGGTCCGGTCCAAAGAAAAAGGGCGATATCTTGGTGGATCCAAATGATGGTGGCAGCAATGAAGACGATATCACTTCGGCATGGCTCACACAGGAACAGCTGGATGACTCTTGTATAGCATTTGGATGGAAACGTGCAAAATCCTGGGAAAAGGCTGGCTGCATATGGGAACTGCATGGTGTTTGGGATAAATCCACGCAATCGCTCGTTTTGCCTCATTATTTTGCCACGCACCCTACCTCCGAAAAACCGACACATTTTGCTCAGGACTACTGGTTACCTTTTTTAACAACTTATATACAAACGATTCGGACAATTCACAGGAATGCCATCATCTTTGTCCAGCCCCCTATCTTGGACAAGCCCCCCAAGCTACCGGAAAATGATCCGCTTTATCAACGTCTCGTCTATACTCCCCATTGGTATGATGGTCTTACTTTGGTCAAGAAAAAATGGTGCAGCTACAACATTGACTTTATCAACTTGAATCGTGGCAAATATGGCTCTGGTCCTTTACGATTCATCCGTGCTTTGTGTTTGGGTGAAAATGCTATTCGAAAATGCTTCATCAAGCAATTGACAACCATTCGTGCTGAAGGATTAGAACAAATTGGCAATTATCCTTGTTTGCTTGGTGAAATCGGTATTCCTTATGACATGAAAGACGGCTCATCATCATCATCAACTGCTGCATCTAAACAAACTCCATCTATTTGGCAACGGCTTTGGCATTGGTTTATGTCTCTTTTTTTAAATACAGCTACAACTATGACATTGGCTTATTCTCAACTGAATGATATCAACAAACCGGATTCCTCTCAAAATAAGGCTATGGATGCAAGTATCAATGCGGTCGAGAACACACTGTTAAACTATACACTTTGGCAATATGTACCTGACAATGATCCGGTGTGGGGCGATCAGTGGAATGGCGAAGATCTCAGTATATGGCAACAAGAACAACAAGGATATGACAATAGCACAAACCAAGGACCGAGGACAACAACGGCAGCAATGGGCAAATGCGATGATGGGGACATGGACAAAATATGCACCGAAAGCACAATATCAACTATTGCCGGAGAATCATCACCATCACCACCAGCAAAGGACCTTGATAAAAACGTATTGCTACCTGACGATATTAACAAACGACGACTGGTTTGCCTTCATCGACCTCATCCTCGCTTGACTGCAGGAACACCGACTGGTATCACCTTCAATTCCCCCACGAGCAAGCATCATGCTTATTATCGATATGAGTTCCAACCTAGCACCAAAGTCAGCACTGCAATCACCGAAATTTTTGTCCCCAAAAACGGGTTTCCTTTACCATCAACGATACTGCCATCGGATACAACACCGTCGACTCAAGTTGTGGTGTCTCGCGGACAGTGGAAAATCCATCGGAATCAACAAGACTATTGGCTACTGCACTGGTGGTGGACTGAACAAGAAGCCATGAATACAACTATGGTGCTGGAATTGAAAGGATCAAAATTTGTAGTATAGTCCCTCTCCTCTCCACTCTAGCTTATTAGTTATTACAGTAGTTATTTATACTTGTTGTCACCATGTGATATATCTTTTATTGCTTTACAAGGTGGCGAAGCTCTTTTTTTTAACGCCCGGTAGTTTATCAGCCAATCAGATTTCTGATTTGGTACACAAACGGGTGTATATATTTTTTTACAATAAAAAATGGAATTTGACCACATTTTCTTTTTTCTTCTTCTTTCCCATTTATTTATATTTATACTAGCCTCTTGTTTTTTAACAAAGAGGTTTTATTTGTTTTCCTTTTTTTGAAAAAGTACACATACCCTTTGTTACTGGAAAGGATCTCACTTTTTTATTGATTGTGAATCACTGCCCTCCCGTTTGTCTAACTATCGTCTTTTTACTTTTTTCTCTCATTGAAAGAAAAGGAAAAAAGAAGCAAACGCACTCTCTCTCTTCTCTTTTTTGAAAACACTCTTTTCCCAAAACTTCGTTTTGTTGCCACCCAAGCACATTACCCACAACATTTCTCTTACAACAACTGACAATGAATTCTCAAGATCAAACCATCTTTACTCCACGCAACATGGAACACATTATCAACAACAAAGAGCCGGCCTACTCTCCACAGATAAGTCGACAAGAAAGGCTGCAAGAACCTCAACTAAACCTTGGACTGACGCCACACATCACTCTGCAAGCACCAACATTCATCCTCGTGTACCAGTCATCGCTCCATTAGAACACAACCACCACCACTTCTATTATTCAGCTCAGCCAACTTTACACAACGATTACCATATGGATTCCTGTTATCTTCCTTCCTCTTCTTCCATCACCAACACAACTACCGCCGTTATCACCACCACAACATCACCAACTTCTTATCGTCGACGCTCATCATCAAGGCGGTATCATCCTTATTCTAAAAAACACTCCACCACCTCTCCTACGACTACTACTTTATATCCATCATCAACGACCTCTTCTTCATCATCATCATCATCTTCTTCTTCTTCTTCTTCATTATTCTCCTCTATTCTTCCTACGCAAACTGCATCACCAGCATCGTCTATCTCTTCCATGGTAGACAATCCCATGTCACCTTTCCTTATCCCCAACAACAACAACAACAACAACAACCAGAATTCACCCATACTCTCCCCTTTTTCTCTCTTTGGCACTCTTCCTCCTTTGGATCACAACAACAACAACAACAACAACAACAATGATTATGATGATGGCGGCTCTACTAATGGGATAAACAACGGTGACCTGGATGATATCATGGATGATGATGAAATATTCGACGCTTTTGGCCAATTACCACCATCATCATCGTCTACTGCAACTTCAACTTTTTTGGCCATGCAATCACCACCACTCTCTCCTTCCCTGGTACCTCAAGACCTTGCCGACATGGATGACTTTACATTGTTTTAAAACAATTGAATTCACACACTTTTTTTTTTTTTTTTTTTTTTTACCTTATATACATTCAGTTTACTTTTAGTTTAATTTATTTCTTTTCTCTTTCTCTTTCTTTGATATACCTTATCGGATTCTCTCTATTTTTTTTTTTTTTTTTTTTTTGGTCTTTTTATATTTTCGTCTATACTCCATTATTCAAATCTTTTTTTTTTTTTTTGACACATTGATTGTTTAATAAAATATATATATATATATACATATATAATACCATATCAAAAGACTTTTTGCAAATTTGTATTCATGATTGTTTTTTTTTATTTTATTTTTATTTATTGTTTGTGTATATAAAAAAGGGGTTGAAAGGGGGTTGTAAACTAGGCGTGTATATATGGGGAATGGGAAGTGGGGGGGGATAAAAATAACTATATATATCTATGCTGAGGGTTCGAACAAATGGTTGATCATCCTTTCCAGTTTTTCCTTGTCGTACTTGATATATTTGCTTGGGTTTTTGGTGAATTCTGTGCTTTGGTACCTAGAGGGGCGGGAAAAAGTATCATGATGAGTAAAGATGAGTAATCCGTGGTTAGAAAGGGGGAGGAGGAGGGGGGGGGAAGGGTATATTTATATATATATATATATATATATATATATATATAATTTGACTTACTTGTCCAAAAATCGTCCATACATTGGAACAATCACGTTCTTCACATCACGAATCACCTGGTTGCGAAGTTCTGGATCGGGAATAGCATACGCAGTTTGGGTTCGCCAAATTTCATCAAATTCCATATTAAAGTTCTACAAAAAAAAAAATTAAGTAACTCTTGCATTGTATTGATCTTGCCTGTTCTTTTTTTTTTTTTTTTTTTTTTTTTTTTTTTTTTTTTTTTTTGCGAAAAGAGAATGAATACCTTGAACTTATCCTTGACCATTTGTCGATCTGCTCCACTAAGTGCATTCTTGATGGTACCACCTCGAACATAAGTAACATCCATGAGGTTTTCCACACAAGGTTTCCAAGATTCTTGGTAAGCATCCAGTTGTTTTTTGACCAATTTTCCAAACTTGACTTCTGTATTTTCATCAAAAATGGCATTCAACGGAGGAGAACGTATTTGTCGCAAAATGTAGTTGTAATTGTTGAGCAAAAAGACGGTGGCCAATGTCGGTTTCTTGTAACCCCTTGATTTGGTTTGTAGCGAGATACACAGTTGATCCAGAGCATCCACCAGGAACTTTTGTAAAAGTGCAGCACCCAAAGAAGATGACCCGCCAAAGGATATTTTGTCGAACGAAATACTTTGGCTCATCACAGGTTGATTCCACCCTCCATCTCCAATACATATCAGCAATGGTTCCACCATATCTCTCCATAATATAAGTCGTTTCAGATAATTGAGAGTCTATTTTAGAAAAGTAGGAAAAATGTCACTACAATTGTATGTTTTTGCCAACCCCACTCCCCTTCTCTCTCTCTCTCTCTCTCTCTCTCTCTCTTTCTCTGTCCATTCTTTTGATAACCCCACTTACGTTACTAGTCATTTCATTGACTGTACCATCCACACTGATATTGACGATAGAGTTCGCTTCCCGTTTGCCTTTAATATCCTCCATGAAGTCATAGAAGCTCTTGAGTGCTGTCGTAATAACAGATTGCATCAATTCTGTCAATTCTTTCATTTCCAAATCGTATTCTTGTCCAATAGCATCCAAACTAGCTTGGCAATCACGTTCATACTTTTCCAAAATGTCAAACACAAAGATGGATTCACTATAGGGGAGCCGTTTTGCAATGGCCACCAGTTGTCGACCTGCCGCAACGAATTCAGCAAGTGGAGGTCCAATCGTCGACCTGAGAGCCGCTGTACGTTGAGTGGCATTGCCAAGGATTTTTCTTGAGAAGGAGCATTCAGACTGTTGACAATAAACAAGAATTAGTTAATGGTCATGCGTGCTCTAACTCTTTTTTTTTTTTTTATTTACCTTGACCATTTTCACAAAACATTCCATATATTTCAAGAATTCACTGGAACCTTTTTCATAAGAGATGCCTTTATGCTTTTCCGAAGATTGGACGGATTGAGATAGTGGTGTGAGCGACTTTTGCATGTAGACAGAGCGGATATCCGCATATGGTTTTGTAAAATCGACGGCGTATCCAATTTCGGTCACTGAAGTGGCAATATAGGTGGCGAGTTGTGAGAGCTGTTTCATGGCGGTAGACGATGGCATGATTTCATCTAACCAGTCAAAATATATTTCACTGTGAATATAGTCACTTCCATTTGCTGTAGTGGCTCTGACCCTCTAACCCTTTTTTAGGCATACCTGATTCCAAGATGGTATGAACATCAACGGGATGGCTAACTGTAGTCAACCATTTGCGGAATAAAGTTTCCAAATGCAGCATACCAGCTTTAAGTAATTGTTTCTAAGGAAAAAAAGGAAAAAAAGAAAAACGTCGATGAACACATGTACAGTATATAGACAATAATAATCAGCAGTTACTTACGGTTTGGAAGGTTGCTTTCTCACAGGACTTTAACTGACTTTTCTCGATCGTATCCACCGCATCCTTTAGGCGACCCATTGCTTGCAGATAAGGAAGAATATCATTTTCATCAGGCCTACCATGGAGAGGGGAAGGATTTGGATCAAAACAAGTTTATGATAGTCGTCATTCTATTCTGCACCCTTTGAACTTACCCTTTTAGTATAAATCCTTCTTCTTTACTTGGCAAATTCAAACACTGCACAATATTATCAGTAGCAAGTAACGTCGCGTCGATGTCTAGTGAACAAAAATTATAAATAAAAATGACCCCAGAAAGAGTAGTAGTAAAACGTTAGTAAATTATATTCACTGACTATGTTATAAGAAAGGGATAGACACTTACTATTGACGAGTCTTGTAAGATTTTGCGTTGACTTGTGGATCGGTAAAATGGAAGCTTCGAGCTTTAAAAGTCGATCGTCAAAAGAATCAAGGATACCAGTCTACAAAATAAAATAGCGTATTAAGTATTATTATTTTTCCTAGAGGTTTCAACTAACATCATGTTCACCATTTACCAGTTTCGATGATAAACCATCCATTTTGCCAAGTTCGTTCTCTAAATATTGCAGTTCGTCTCCATCGTCTTGTTGTCGAACAGCAGGGTTGTTCTTTCGACTATGTGTTTGCAAAGAAGATGAAGCATGTCAGTCATTTGTCGGTGCCGATGATTCTTTTATGCATTGTCTTATTTTATTTACCTTGATATAGATACGGAGGATCCGTGGATAGCGTTCATGACGAAGTGATTAAAAAAGAAAGGGAAAGGGAAAGGCAAGGAAAAACTGCACAAAATTCAATTTACAAAAACGAGCTGAATTTAAATTACCGCCATTCGTCGCTTTAATCTCCCTCTTCCAAGTGTCATTGAGGAAGCGAAACCAAATCAAGGTTGCCCACAAACGCCAGCTACCGAATTTTCGACAAATGAGTTCATATTTTTGTCTACTTTTAACGGCACACATGCTCTTTCTATATACAACATCTTTATATATATATATATCACCGAAAAACCTTATATGATATGTTGTCAGGTATTGTGGGCATGTATGATTTTTTTTTTATTGTTGTAGAAGAATATAGCGTCTAGTAAACTATGAGAGTATGTAATTCTGATGCGAGTGACAAACCATTCTACATGTACAGGGAAGGTGGGATGGGATAAATTGCTCTACAGTGGGTGACAAACTATTCCACATCATATGACAAACTAAAATGTGCGTTCAAAAACACCATGGCGAAAAGAGAACCACCATGCTCCCAATGCTGAATGGTAGGAAGTTTCTGTTCTGAGAAGAGATCAAACATGTTGATGATATTGCATGATGTAGGTTTTTGTATATAAAAAGCCGATTTCACCAAAAAATGATAATCGGCAAAACCGAATTCTCATGAGACTGAAGACCCTCATTTCAAACGCCGCCCACGTGAATATATATTTTCTGCCAATTTTTTTTTCCCGCCTCTGTCCCATTTTCTTTTCGTCCTTCTTCTTCTTTTTCTTCACCATTCGACTTCTATAGGGCTATGATGGACTTAGAATAATGTCAGGTCTAGTTTAGAGGGCTTTTCAGCGCAGCGATTACAACATGCATGAGGAAACCCTTTAATTTTGGATCTAGGATCAAGCACACCATTAGATGACTTCGTATAGTTTGTTCATAGTTTGTATCTATATCGGAATAAATTATGTCCTTTTTTACATGCTTCAGTAAAAAAACGCTGTCCCAATAGTGTTTCTCATGTCTTGTGCAGTAGAATACATTTTTACAACCATCCTCTCCCCCTTTTTGATTAGTGATGACGTGTGGTGTTGTGCTTAATGACTATTGTCTCCTCCGTCATTATCATGCCTTGCACATGATATTGACTCCCATTTTACCATTGTCCCTTTAGATTAGTGTTGACCATTCCATAAATCTCACCTTATAGTCCCTTTCATGCTTCGTCCACAATAGATTCCCAATTACAATGAATCTCGCGCTTTTAGTTTAGTGTTCAATATTGCTGTAAATAAAACATGCCCCTTTTTTTTTTTTTTACCAATCATTCTCTGACCTACGGACTAGTGGGTAATGCCGTTATTATAGCTGCTTTGTGAGTGTCCTATCATACATCTGTGCTTCAGCTTGACAATACCACTCTCCGTTCCCCTAGAGTGTCAGTCAGTTAACGTTTAACTGGCAGCCCGTAAGCTCTTTTTTCTATGAAATGTATGCGGTTCTATATATCCCTGCATGAGCCAGTATATCAATGAGTCTTAGGACCGTTGAACAAAGTCGTCATCCGCCATAGAAAATTTTACATACTATCTATATATCCAGCCAGCTCATTATTTCCATTGTGAATGGTACGGTGAAGAGAGAACCCCCCCCCACACACACACACACAAATACGCACCTCAACACGTCACTTTGCGCTCTGTAGACTTTTTTTTTGGGAGGATGTGAGAATGTTTAAACCCGGCGAAATCTTTTTTTTTTTTTTTTTTTTTTTTTTGGTTTTTCGAATTTGGGAGAAGTGCATCTCGAATCTTGACCCAAATTTAACAATCACCTGGCGGAGAGAGGTGGGGGGGGAAGTGGCCATTTAAACACTGTGTTTTCGACCGATGGACATACCGACTTCTGAGACGCAAACCACGCTATAAAATTTTTGATGCCAGATTTTTTCTTCATGCCAAAAAGATTTTTGTCCTATGTTAGTGTAACTTTTTAATGTCCAGTGCTCTTTGCAAAAAATTCGAGCAGAAATGAACACTGATTTTTTTTTTGTGGGAGGATGGGCGCCAAAAACAAAAGGGGGAGGCTGGTTGGATGGGAATGAAATAGAGCGTCATTTTGCCGTGTGACTGAACGGACAAAGCATGGCCTCCAAGCTTTTGAAAATCCGCTCTTCGTTTTTTTTTTTCCTCTCTTTTTCCCATCCAGAAGCCGACATTACCTGCGGTTCTCATCTATTGGTTATCGTTATATTTTCATCTTTTCTTTTCTATTCAATCTACTGCACAATATTTATACATCATGTCAACACCTACAAGAAGACGTCTTATGCGGGACTTTAAGCGTTTACAGAGCGATCCTCCTGGTAAGTCTGACAAAGAAGTGGTGCGTACATAGTGGACATGATTGAGTTGGTCATATTGTATTGAACTTTTTTTACTTTTTATTATTTTATAGGTGGCGTATCAGGTATGTTAATACATGTAGACAGAGGGAAACACATAGGAAAGAATAGAGCGTTGTTGTAATGGGGGAGTAAAATAAGCTAACCGAGTCTCTCTATCTTTTGAAGGTGCGCCTTGCTCTGACAATATTATGATGTGGAACGCCGTGATATTTGGACCTGGTAAGCAGAAATGAAAAACATCCTGGAGAAGGAAGGGGAGGGAAGTTTTACCGTTAACTGATAGCCAAGTTTTATTCTTCTGATTCATAGCTGATACTCCGTTTGAAGATGGTACTTTTAAACTTGTTTTACAGTTTGATGAAACTTATGTAAGTAGTGGGTAGGAGAGGAGGAAAGTGGTGGTGGCGATTGAAGAAAATGGAATACATGGTATTCATGCACACACCCTTTTTTGACATGTGTGATAGCCCAACAAACCGCCCTCTGTGAAATTCGTGTCGAAGATGTTCCATCCAAATGTTTATGCCAATGGTGAACTGTGTCTCGACATTTTACAAAACCGATGGAGTCCAACATATGATGTGGCGGCTATTCTTACCAGTATTCAATCCTTGTTGCACGACCCCAACCCAAACTCACCGGCTAATGCGGAAGCTGCCAACCTTTATCGTGAAAACAGAAAGGAATATGTCAGACGTGTCCGTGAGATTGTAGAATCCTCATGGGAATGAAACAGGGTATGTGTTGTTGTTGTATATGTCTTTTATTATCATCATTATTTTATTATCATCATCGTTTATATTTAGCTGATTGCTTCCATTCCCCCTCCCTCGTGCTTTCAAACACCATATTCCTTCTAGCCTTCCCATCTTCTTTTATTTGAATAGTATTTCTTTTTATTTTATGATTCCTTATTATCATTATTATCCTCAAACAATAAATCTGATTTATATTTTTTTTTTCATGTTGAATGCATAGATATTATGCTTTTTTTTTTCGTACGCACGGAGTTGTAACTTTTTTAGCTTGATCAGAATTTCCGCCTCACCACAAAAAAAAAAAAAAGAGGGGCAGCTAGCTAGTGGCTTGGATCAGAAAATTTTTTTGTGGGTGGAAATAAAAAAAGATTTTTTTTTACATCCTTCCCTTTTTCTCTCTTCCCTTATTTTTCATTACTCAATCTTGACCAATGGCTCCCATCACCAACAAGAAGTCCAAGAAGAACGCTGAATCCATCAACTCTCGTCTCCAACTTGTCACCAAGTCTGGTAAATACACCCTTGGTTACAAGACTACCTTGAAGTCTCTCCGTCTTGGAAAGTGTAAGTCTTAAAATTACAAAAAAAACTACCTCATCTATTGGGGGGGACAGGAGCCTATTTCTTCTACAAAAAAAAAAAAGAACTTCTCTCAGGCAGAGATCGTCCCCCAAATTTGTGTTATTAATCTATGCTTCTCTTTTTCTTTGATCTCTTCTAGCCAAGTTGGTCATCATTGCTGGTAACTGCCCTCCCCTCCGCAAGTCTGAAATCGAATACTACGCTATGTTGTCCAAGACCGGTGTCCACCACTACAACGGCAGTAAGTTGAATTTTCTCTTCTTTTTTTTATGGTATGTTTTGGGGAGTGTATTGATACTGATTTTTTATTTTTTTATTGAATAGACAACATCGATCTCGGTACTGCTTGTGGTAAGCTTTTCCGTACCAGTGTCCTCTCCATCACTGATGCTGGTGACTCTGACATCTTGACTGCCCAATAAATGGTCTAGATTATATTTAGCATTTAGTTTTATGTTGTTCTTATCATTTGACTTTTAATAAAATTATCAATTTTTATTGTATGATGCTGATTCTCTAACCGTTTTTGATTTTGGTGCGTTTTTCGAATTGAGGAGTGGTGGTCGTGTTTTTTGTTTTTTGCAGGCGTCTGGTTTTTTGATCTTGTATATGTTGCTCCACAACACTAAGTATTACATAAGGAACTATACAACTTCAGGGCCTTCCCAATAAAAATTGTTACTAGATATGCAATGGCTGCATGTTTGAAAAGGACAAGATGGATGACAGAGGGAGAAAAATCTTGAGAGGATGTGTGGATTATTTGATTGTCGTTAGCCTCGCCGATACAAATAAAAAGGAAAGGGTGGGGTGGTCATGCTATACGGGGAAGAACGGGGAATGGGTACTAGGCCTTGAGAAAAGATAATCAATGATCAAGACTAGCAAAATAGGCAAATAAAGGGTCTCATCATAGTGGGATGTATCGGGATTTCAGATGTACTTTTCTGTATTACAAACCAATAAAGCATGGCAAACAATAAAAGATCTGCACACACACATATATATGATACGAATATTTTTTTGAAGATTATTTTCTTTATTATAAAAAATGGAAGTGGATATGTTATTGACAAAAAGTAGATTGGGAAGGGGGTTGGAAGGGGGGGGATAATAATTACAACTATACCTAGTAACTACACTTACTAAAACTATGACTATCAAAATTCTAAGAAAAGTGGGAGGTGGGGGAAGGAAGAGAGGGCAGGAGGTGTAAAATTGTGTTTCTAAGCAGAAGCAGACTTTTGCATGGAAGATGTACGACGGCGTTCCAATTTCTTTTCCTTGGTTTCCTTGACACGTTTGGCGAGCAATTGTTTGTATTCGGCTTCGGCTTCCTTGGAGGCTTCGGCGCGTCTGCGCTTGATGGCAACACGATGACGTTTGCGTTGAAGAGTAGCAGGGGTGACCAAACGTTGGATCTTGGGGCTTTGGTGTAGGGCTTCTTTTCGGCGTTCTTGGGTTGGATTTCACGACGAATCACATACTTGCGGACATCATCGGCATGAGACAGGTTGAAGAACTTCCGGATCTTGGAAGCACGCTTGGGACCGAGACGCTTGGGGACGGCAGTGTCAGTCAAACCAGGAATGTCTTGTTCACCTTGCTTGACCACGACCAATGAGAGCACAGACAAGTCAGAGGACACGATACAGCCACGGACAGACTTTCTCTTGCGTTCACCAGTACGACGAGGACGGTAACAGCTGTGACCCTTGGACAACAACAAACGCACACGGTGAGGCAACAAGACACCTTGCTTCATGGGGAACCCTTGCTTGTCGTTACCACCAGAAATGCGGAACACGTAACCTTTGAATTCATCACCGAGAGCATCGCCAGATACTTCTTGAGACATACGCTTATCGTAGAAGCCGCGGCTATATTTGCGTGTGAATATATATATAGATATATACATATATGTAAAGATCAGTCTTCTCTTTCAATCCAACATTGTATGTCTGCATGTATTTCGTCAGCCCACACTTACAGACGACGTTCATCATCGATTTCGATCAATTTTTGGCAGCCAGTAGCTGGATTGGCAATGTTCAACTAGTTGTCAAATAAACAAAGGAGGAATGAATAAAAAGAGTCATTGTGTGATTTGATAGGGTAGCGTAAGATGACGATGAAGAATCGAAGGGAGGGGAGGTCGGAATGTGTTGAGTCAAAAAAAAAAAAAAAAAAAAAAAAAGACCATCCATCCATCTAACATTTCTATTGAATCCATCCATCCATCGAGATCGTTGTGTTTTCCGTTTACATCTTTTCTTTCATGGTGCATTCTCCATCGTCAAATTTGCGCATCCCATTTTCTATTTTTCGTTTTCCTTACTTTCATAGTGAGTGAAGAGAAAAAAATGTACGAAGTTGTATGAGATAAAAAAAGGGAACGCGTGCGGTGATTCAATATATTGACAGAAAATGTGTATGTAAAAATAATTTTTAATGAATAAAAATGATAATCTGATTTGCTAAACTAATAGGCACACAATTTCTAATCTAATTATCCACATTGTCCTAGAAAGAATGGTGGTCAAAAGTGAAAAAAGAAAAGAAAAAAAGAAAAATCATAAAAAAAGAGATAATCTGAGTTCAAACCAAAATAATGCTTGAATGAATGAAATATACATATACAGGTAGAAGAAAAAAAAAAGCCAGGGGGGTATAAACTAAACTATGCACTAGCCACCACCGCTTACCACCTGTCCAAACGTATTCCCCATCGTTTGTACGCCCCAAGTAGCATTATGGAGTCCTTCCTTGGTAGAGTCCGTCACATGCCTCTTGACTACCTTTGTATAAAACCAAGTAAACATAATCATGAGCCCAGTGGCAAGACCAAATACAATATACCCAACAGTTTCAGCGTAACCGGTGTCAACATTCGTGAGTACCACAATCACCTTGACGATAAATGTTACTACCAAAGTGATCCCCCAACAAGCGGTCATGACACGCATATCTTGACGGAACCGGGACATGTGTGTATAAAGATAATCCAGTTTTTGTCGCTTTGTAGAAGGCTGCTGTTGCTGCTGTCGGCGCCGATGATCATACGCATTCAGGTTTTCATCTTCTTCTTGTCGAGGCATGACTTGATTGGCTACCTGAAAAATAAGCGGTCTTGATTCGAAGTTGCCAATACGGATAGGGATTAATGAAGCCAAACAAAAGACGCCAACCAACAGCGGGACGATGGATTCACAAATGGCACTTGTTTTTTCCTCAGGTTCAGCAATGGACTAGAAATAAGAAAAATCAGTAAGTGTTACCAGCGTAAAAAAGGAGCAGGTATGATGCTTACAATAATACCAGATATCAAAAAGCTAAGACCAGCAACTATTCCTAAAATATCCACCGCCTTTTCCTTGAAGATACGCCTACAATAAAAAAAAAGTAAGAAAGGGGAAGGAGGTTTATATACATAACAAAACTTACAAGACTACAATAGCTAAAGGAGGAGAAGACGCGATAATCATCGCTAGGACTTGACCCAAATGAGGAAGTAGAATGTGATACAATAATATAGGAAGTCCAATACTCCAGAGAATAGCCAGTAAAAAGTTGGTAATGGGCCTACCACGGATAAAACTAAAACTAAATATATCTTGAAGTGAGCCCAAATCCATAGGAAGTTCTTCATCCTGTTCCTTGGGCGCATAGGGCGATTGGGAGGGGTCATGGTTGTCTTGTTGATCATGTCCATTCAATCTTTCTTGATCGTCATTATTATCATTGTCTTTTTTTCCAAAAAACCACACCATTGTTGGACCTTTTGAGTGAAGCAATCGCACTACTGATAAACGGTCTTTCGCGTTCTAACAAGCTGATAAATGAGGAAGGGAGGTGAAGGGAAAATAAAAGCGAAAGAAAGAAAAAAAAAAAAACTTCGAACCGGAGTTAAATAGATTAACCGAGGATTGCCAAGAAAGTTGCCCTGATGAGCCCCCCCCCCAGTTTTACAAAACAAAGAATGAGCCCCCGCGCCTCTACTTGTCCCAGTTTTAAATGAACTTTAATCCATTGTTTGATGGATCGTCGTACCACACGGACCATTAGTTTAGTGCAATATTAATATCAAACTCTGCGCTAATGCTCAATTCAAAGTGAAATGTAGATCATACCATCACTCGACCTCGACACCCACATCAAATAATTGGGGAACCAATATTGATGCCCACCCACTCACGCACCCAAAAAAAGAATGGAAGACTATTTCCAGGGTCCAACTACAAGATTGTAAAGGAATCATGTGCTTTAATCCTGTCATTCAGAGAATGGACTCACGAAACGTCAGGCAAAAAAAAAAAAAAAAAAAAAAAATCTCACAGCATCGTGATGAAGCTAAGCTAACCAGTGGTACTTTTATCTATAGTAAAGCGTTGGCAACGTATTATCTAGTTAATCTAGTCTTATGTTTAGTAAAAAAGAAAAAAAATAAGAGCACAAAATGCCTTTCTCCTTTGGAATATAAATGATAGCGATGAAAAAAAAAAAAAAAAAAAAAAAGATGGGGAGCGGTGCGGGGCAAAATAGGGGGAAACATTCCAGATAAGACAACGGATTTTGAAGAGAAGGGTAGGGTGATGAATACCATATTTCCTCGGAATGCTTAAAAAAAACATTTGGGAAGAATTTTATTTATCTCTCTTTTTTTTATTTAGATATATATATCATGTTGAATGAAGGTACGACGGATTACCCTTTTACTCTATCACAAAAGGGATTCAATAACAACTATAACGATAATGTTGATAACAATCAACTCGTTCAGAAATGGGCTGGGATCGTGGACCGATGCCTAGAGCAACAGTGGAAGGACTCGCAGCAACTACTTGGATGTGCCAAAGCATTGAAGAATTCTAGTAATCATAGTCAACGAAACCTTGATAGGATTGTCAAAGAATTAAGTTACTTGGAACTTGGGATTATTCAACGTTTTCTCGATATACGTCAAGAATTAGTCAATCATGCTTACCCTATTGATGTATTGGACGACAATAATCGTCGCCCTGATAACAAAGCAACGTCCACCACGGCAGATGACAGCGGAGTTGAAAATGTATCGTATAAAAAAAAATTAGGCGCTTCTTCATCTTTTTATATGTCTTTACCCTCTTCTCCTGAATCTGATATTTATGAGCCTTTATTGTCAAGAGTAAACCCACTAAAAACAACGGCTGTATATGGTGGCGATGAAAAAGATGACAATCCCAACATTGAAAGTCGCGATTCTATTATCACTGGCGACTCCCCTTTTACTCTCCATTCCAAATTATGGCAGCACCATCGTCTTCAACAGAAACGACCTGACTCTCTCTCGTCCTCCTCTTCTTCCTCCTCATACTCCAACAACGCGTCTTCTATTTTTGTCTCTCAACCCAAACCCATGCGCCCTCTTTTGGCTCCTTCGTCTTCTGCTCCAGTGATTCATGACTTGACCCAACAAGAGGAGAATGCCCCTACCACCGCCACCGCCACCACTGAAAAAATGAATGAGTGCTCATCGAATTTTAAACCAGCATGCACCTACAACTATTATCCATCCTCCAACAGCAAACAGCAATCTATGGATGGTGACGACCATGCAGTGGATCAGCAGCAACAATGTCAACAGTGTTTCTTTTGTCGCTCGTCCATGCCTAGACAAAAAAGCTTCTCCTTGAACGAACCTGCTCGATCAGTCAGAAGTGGATCTTCTTCTTCTTCCTCCTCCTCTTTATCCATCCACTCTGGGCAACAACAACAACAAAATCATTCGACATCCACGCTTCATGAAGATGACGAAGACATCGGTGCCCACCAATTCCCTTCTCCACCTTCATCCATTCCGATCCCCATCCGAACATCGTCATCACTGGACACCGCTGCAGCAACTCCATTTATGATCAGCACCACCGCTGCCGCCGTGGTACCCAAAGCTATGGCATCAACCCCTGCTCTCGGTACTCACACGTTGGCATCCCACATCACGCCTAGTACGCCTTCGTCGTCTTCATCGATGGTGCACACCATGTCAACCAGATTCCATTTTAAACGAAACACCGATGCCTCGAAAAAGAAATCATCAACAACAACTGCGGCATCAGCAGCGTTTAGTCACCATTGTACAGCATCCGCGATTAACAACAACAACAGCAACAGAAGTAGTAACGGCAGTGATCATGGGAAATCAGGTCGGTTTGTGCGGTCGTTGATCCATCGCAAGGTCTCGTTCCCGACGTTATTCTCATCCAACAAAAAAGTCCATCCGATCACCACCAACGACGACGATCGCTCGGTAGGATCCAGCTTTTTACTTTAGTTTAGAAATCTTTTCCTCTCCCCCCCCCGCTCATTCCTTTTTTGTTAATTACCGAAAAAAAAAAAAAGATATGAACCTCTCAATAAAATTTATTTATTTCATTTATTATTTATGGATGTCCTTTCGTTTTTTTTTTTTTGTTTGTTTGTTTTTTGTTTGTTTTTTTAGTTTTAATGATTCTGATTTCCCTTAGTTTATTTATTCCCTGCTGACAAACTGAAGCAAACACCCCCCCGTGGACTTTGGCAAATGAGGTTTGGTCGTGAACCATTATTCAAAAGGTAAATTAAAAAAAAAAAAAAAAAAAAAAAAGGAGGGGGGATGACACGTGGGCGGTGGAGCGGGAAGAGGCGTTGCAACTGAAAAGCATTGACATTGACGGGAAAAACTTTTTTTTTCTGGACCTTTCATGTCAGCCTCTATCCTACTTGTCGGAAGAACGAATCGGGCATTGTTGATCAATCAGAATATATGAAATGCCGCTTTATCAAGGTGAAACAACTCAGAACACGGCAGGCAAGCGACAAAATAGTTACCGGATCCACATCACCATCCTTCCTTCCTCCAACCTACTTTGCCTGATTTTTTTTTATTTTTTGTAGGTAAATGATGCGAAAAAAAAAAGCACTTTCCTTTGCGGGAATAGGAATCTCAATACCAGCGCCTAGAATGAAATCACCTATTGCACTTGGAATGAATTTGTCAGCATCACTACCAAGCTTTCTCTTGGTTCGGACATTGAAAACCCCTATATCGCATTCTTTTTTTTTTGGACCATTGGCGGACCTGGGATCTTCCCTTTTTTAGTATTAGCTGATTGTATTACAAATTCATTTTTGTTGTTTCTTTGGATATGTTGCTTTGTAGTTTAGAATATGATTTGATTTTACAATAAAGTCCAATATTGAACTACCAAATATGGAAGTGGATGACGTTTTTATGAACAGCAAAGGGTGTAAGGATGATGGAGGATCCATTTTTTTTACAGTGCTTTTACGCACATTATTGAAGAAAGAGAACTACAACAAAAAAAAAAAAAAAAAAAAAAAAAAAAGGGAAAGGATGAGAACGATTAGTCAAGAAGGTGTATATTAAGGTTGTGTGTTTTTTTTCTGTTTTCTACTGTGGTGGTTCAGGGCACTCTGATCTGACTCCTCGAATGGGTTAAACAAACATCCGCCTTTACAATACGCCTATCCGTGCATTAGTAATCTGTCAAAGGTATAAATACCACTGTTCTTTATGTCTTTCTGTTAATTTATTCTACTCATACCTCTATTATTTTTTAAAAAAAAATGCCTTTTGAAATCAACGCTTTTGTCACTACGTCCACCAACGGAAAGTTCAAGGAAACAAGCCGTCAAGTCCAAGAACTTGGTGAACATGAAATTTTGGTCGATTTATTGGCGTCAGGCATTTGTTATACGGTAAGCAATATATATATATATATAGATATTGAAAGACTTTTTTTTTTCTGATGTAATTATAAATCTATGTCACTATCCAGGATTGTCATTATACTGGTACGGAAGGATTGAACCTTGGTCATGAACCTGTGGGTCTTGTCAAAGAACTTGGATCAGCTGTCACCAATTTTTCTAAGGGCGATTATGTCGGGTAAAGAAAAAACACCTGTCAAAATCGGCTTTTAAAACACCGTGTCCCTGATTGTCTTTTCTGTTTTTTTTTTGTTAGATTCTCTTATTTGCAATCAAGCTGCTTGACTTGTGATCAATGTTGTGCTGGTGATGATCTTTATTGTGAAAAGAGGGTCATGTATCCTGGAAGTGGTCAAAACAATGGATTTTCCGATACTGCCATTGTTGATGCAAGGTAAACAAGTCTTCCCACCAAAAAAAAAAGGGGTGGATATCATACCTTTTTCATTACCCATTCATTCACTCACTCCCCCCTTTCTTTTTTTAGATTCTCTTACCATATCCCCAAAGACATCGAACCTAAACATGCGGCTCCTCTCATGTGTGCTGGCTCCACTGTCTTCAACGCTCTTTACTCAAGCAATTTGAGCCCTACTGCCTCGGTTGGTATTGTGGGGATTGGCGGATTAGGTCATCTTGCTCTTCAATTTGCTAATAAGTGGGGTTGTCATGTCACTGCCATCTCTACCAATCCATCCAAAAAGGACGAAGCCTTATCATTTGGTGCCCATGCCTATCTTAGCTCCAAGGATTTTGCTACCCCTGGCTTTTATGACAACGCGCCCAAATTTGATTTGATCCTGAACACTGCCAGTGTTGATTTGCCTTATGATGATTATATCAAGTTACTGAAGCCGTAAGTTATATATAGACATAAAAATAGTAAAGCGGTATGTTGACTTTTTTTTTTTTTATGGTGTGTGTGGTTTATTATAGTAAAGGGCAATTCCTTTTGATTGGTCTTCCTTCCAAATCCGTTAATGTGGATGCTTTCCCCTTTATTGGTAACGAATTGGGTATGCGCGGGTCTCTTGTGGGTGGAAGACGGGCCGTTCGACTCATGTTGGAGTTTGTAGCACGCCATAACATTAAACCTCAAGTCGAAGAATATCCTTTTGTAAGTGGAGAAAACTTCCCCCACCAAAAAAAGGGCTGGGATCCAACATTGTCCATATATTCCTTTTTGAAGGAAGAAATATACTCATCCTTTTTTTTTTTTCTATCTGATGCTTCAATTAGACTGTCCAAGGTTTGGAAGATGCATTCGAAAGCTGTGTCAACTACAAAGCTCGGTATAGAGCAGTCATTGTCAAATCATCAGCAAACTAGACTAGTTATCTTCGACGACAAAATAGAGGTAGCATTTATATTTATATATTATATTTGAACGATAATGATAATAATAAAAAACATGCCCCATATCATTTTGCCCATCATATTTAAAAACTGCCTTTAATGTTTCGTCAGAAAGCTCTATCGATAACCATGATGACTCTATTTTTTTCAGGTCAATCAGTGCATGTCCTATTGCACCCATACTCCACTCCCCATCCCCACCCTAACAAAAAAGAATTGTTCAATATCCTATGAGTCTTATAGTAGAAGCTGATGGGGGGGGGGTTTCCTAAAAAAAAAAAAAAAAAAAAAAAAAAAAAAAAGTGGTTGTATTTTATTGAAGCATACATAGAAGCCAGGAAGGTCAACAACAATGAAGGGATATAATGGTGCTACATGAGGTAACGGGAGATCTGGAGGACGGTCAGCACTAATCTAAGGGAACGATTGCAAAAAACAAAACAAAAACAATCAAACTAATATACGGTACAAAGAATATAAATGGCTATAAGGATAAATTTATATTGAAGCATAGCAACAGTGGTCAACACTAATCAAAAGGGGGGAGCCGATGGTAGTAAAAAGAAAATAGTGATCTCTTGCACAAGACATGTGTGAGAGAGAGAGACTAATGGGACATTTTTCATTGAAGCATGTAGAAAGAGGCATGTTTTATTCAGAAGTAGATATAAACTATGGGCAAACCAAGACTAAACTAAACTAATCTAATGAAGGGTCCAAAAAGTCAACTAGTGGTGTTCCCAAATCCTGAATCCAAAATGAAAGGGTTTCCCCATGCATCTTGTCATCCCTGAACTTAAACCCCTTCTAAACTAGTCCTGACAGTATTCTATGTCCACTTAAACATCAAAGAACCTGAATGGTGAAGAAAAAAGAAAGGGGGAGGGAAAGAAAGAGAGACGAAAAAATAAAAATTGGGAGAAAATAAATAAAGGTTCACTTGTGCGGAATCTGAAAGTTTATGTGGTCGCTCTCATGTGGATTGGCTTGCAATTATTGGTGAAAAACGGAACAGCCATTTTTTATATTTATTTCTACACTACCAACACCATGAACGTACCCCATATTATAGGTCTCTTCTTTTTGCAGCAATAGACAGTATAATAGTTCTCTTCTCGTGAGCGCTTTAGGATAGTTTGTCATACAGACGCACATCATAAACAGCTCGTCCCTAAACTGTACTGTTACAGTACTGTAGTGTATTTTGTCATTTACTGTAGAGTTGCTTATCCTCCTTTATCTTATGTTATGTTTATTCTACAATAAAAAATTTACTGTATAAACTAAGTATCGAAATAAATTGTCATCACATTATTCGAGAGAGTAGCTCACCACAAATAAAAAAAAAAGATGCATGGTATTTTGTTGGTAAAAACGAAAAACAAAATATCACACATGTAATTTTATCATATCACTAATACTATATATCATCAATAATAATGTAATCAGTCATTAATGCCAAACTATCCACTTTCATTCAGTGACACACTACTCTTCAATTAAGATAGATGATATCGCTACTGTTGTTACAGTATCGCTGCTTACATACACTGCAAAGGTTAACAAGAGTTTAGGATCGTAGCATCTAAAAGGGGATTTAAATTATAAGATATACTAAATATATGAGCTAGACTAATGATAACCCCCACCATAATTTGTTCAGATGCAGATATAGACCAAGGAAAAGATATTATAATACAATTCATTAAGCGAATCAAATGAAGCGTCCCAAATCACGAATCCAAGAAGAAATGGGGCTCCCCATTATGTTTGTAATGCATTTTTTTGAACCCCCCCCCCTTTGATTCAATCTTTAATACTGTTCCAAGGCAATGGTCATCCTACTGAAGACAATAATAAAAAACAGGGAAGCTATAAAAACAAAAATAAAATCACGTGGGCGAAGCGTAAAGTATGAACCTTTTCGTCTTGCATATACCGGTTTGAAGAAGGGCTGAGGATGATAGTTGGAACCGGGAAAGCGGTTCAATATGACGGTTTATGAATGATTGAATATACTACACAGTACTTTTCCTCCATTGTCATCACCAGCACCTAATCCCATCCTATCTAACCAGTACCCAATTCCACCCTACACAACCAACACTTCTCAAACAAACTATGATTATTATTTAACAGACAAAAAATAGTACAGGAGGAGTCGACCGGAAGTCGGAACGACGAGATGTGCGTTTATTGAATACCAAAAAAAAAAAAAAAATCTAGACTATACAATAACAAAAAACAAAAAACAAAAAAAGGACGTATCAAACTATAGTAATCTACATTCTAAAGACACCGAATTGGGTTTTTTCAATAGGGGCATTCATACTAGCACTCAACCCCAAACCAAGTATGGAGCGAGTATCCTTTGGGTTGATAACACCATCGTCCCATAAGCGAGCACTAGAGAAGTAAGGATGGCCTTCCTTCTCGTATTTTTCCCGAATAGGTGCCATGAATTCTTCCTCTTCTTCTTTGGGCCATGTCAATCCCTTCTTGGCCTTGCTTTCCCGAGTGATTTGAGCCAATACATTTGCACTTTGTTCACCACCCATCACAGAAATACGAGCATTCTAGATACATAAAAATAATACATATAATAAGCGTATGTACCACCCATCCCTGTATGTGTCATCCGCCGTTCTTTTAAAAATAGATCTATACTTACAGGGTACATCCACAAGAATCGAGGAGAATAGGCGCGACCACACATACCATAATTACCCGCGCCGAAACTGCCACCTGTAATGATAGTAAACTTGGGAACTTGGGCACAAGACACGGCATTCACCAATTTGGCACCATTCTTGGCAATACCACCGGCTTCAGCAGATGAACCCACCATAAAACCAGTAATGTTTTGTAAGAACACCAAGGGGATACCACGTTGAGAGCATAGTTCAATAAAGTGAGCACCTTTCAAAGCGGATTCGGAGAAGAGAATACCATTGTTGGCAATGATCCCGACAGGATGACCATGAATATGTGCAAAGCCAGTCACCAAAGTGGTTCCATAATGTTCCTTGAATTCGGAGAATCGACTACCGTCCACAATTCGTGCAATGATGTTTTTACTGTCAAATGGCTTTCGTAGGTTGTCGCCAATAATACCACCAATTTCGTCAGAGGAATATAAGGGCTCTTCAGGTGTACGCATGGCCAACTGCGATCGTTACAAATAAAATAAGATTAGAAGAGGTCAACCAAATTTGCATTTCTATTTAGTATTAATTTTACTTACCTGAATGTTTTTGGTGCGATTCAAATTAGCTACAACACGACGAGCAAGAACAAGAGCATGCTCATCATCCAAAGCATAATGGTCTGTGACACCAGAAGTACGACCTGATGATATATAAAAAAAAAAAAAATCCTCAAGAGGTTAGTGTATATGAAATAAATACCACGAGGTAGGATCTTCAACTTACAATGTAAATCAGCACCACCAAGATCTTCTGCACTGATATCTTCACCAATAGCTGCCTTTACCAAAGGAGGGCCGGCCAAGAAGATGGTTCCTTGTTTCTTGACAATGATACTTTCATCAGACATTGCTGGCACATATGCGCCACCGGCAGTACAAGAGCCCATCACGGCAGCGATTTGTGGAATACCTTTTGCAGACATGTTAGCCTATTTAATTTATTAGAAAGAAACCCCCGTGGTTGCTCCATTTAGTTACATGTTTCATCACTGCATTTATTTATAATTATTTCGTTACCTGGTTATAGAAGATGCGACCAAAATGTTCACGATCAGGGAAAACATCAGCTTGACGGGGAAGATTGGCACCACCAGAATCAACTATATATACAGTAATTAGCATTGATCATATTCGTGATTGTCCATCCCATCCAGTTCCTTCCTCCACTCCTCTTTACCTAAATAGACACATGGCAGATTGTTTTCCTTTGCGATTTCTTGGGCGCGAAGATGCTTCTTCACTAAAAAAAAAAAAAAAAAAATTATAACGGATAGTTAGTTCCATGTTCTTCATCTACTGAGTCCACTTTTTTGTTTTGTTCCATTTACCAGTGATAGGATAGTAGGAACCACCTTTGACAGTTGGGTCATTTGCAACAACCATGCATTCAACACTATATAAAAGGCAATCCCACTGTTAGTACAAGTGATTTTGGCAGACTAATCAATAGCCATATATTTATGTTCTTACCCACTGACTCTGCCAATACCGGTAATAACACCGCCAGCAGGGACATCATCGTCGTATAATTCATAACCAGCTAGTTGAGACAGTTCAAGGAATGGAGAACTATAGAATAAAAGAAAGTTGTTAGAAGATCATCCTCGACGCTTCCCCGCGCCCGCCCGCCCCCACTCCCATCTATATATATCATGTTCAAGTACTGTACTTGGGATCCAATAAGCGGTTGATTCTAAAGAAAGATGATAAAACAAGAGACTGAGTATATCGTAATGAACGTAGCCTTTCCTTCTGTATAAAAGCCTTACCTGTCCCGTGGGAGCATCTTGTTTCTTGATAAATGACGCTTTCGCGCAGCTTCACCGCCACCTAAGGAAGAAGAAGAAGAAAAAGACGAAAAGAAAAAATAAGTATTAAGCGCCATAGCTAACCGTACCAGAGCTCTTCCAAATTACCAAGTTTGATTGTTTTAGTCTTCAGTTCCAAGTCATCCACCAACGCTTTCATTTTTTTGTCGTTTTCCTATAAAATAAAACAATATATTGGAAACCGCTCACCCCTCCCCCATTGATATTTCCATGCCACTTTTGGTCTATCTAATTTAGATTACCTTGAATGAGGCACTAGCAGTTTCCACCTTGTTGGGCAAAATATTCGCTTGTTGTTCATGAAAGACGTGATAGCCGCGTAAAAAGATAGTCTTTTGCAATGAGTGTTTTTGCACTGGACGACTTGCGTGTAGAAGACGTGTTGATAACATATTTATTTTTTAAAAAGAGGAACGGAATGAAAAGAATAAAAAAAAAAAAGAAAAAAGGCATTTTCCCCACGAATTTGACTTGATATTTTTCCCACGGTTAAAAAAATGTGCGGAGTCACATCACCAAAAAAAAAAAAAAAAAAAAAAAAAAAAATAGAGTCCACCGTTTGGAAGTGGCACCTCTTAACGACTATGAAATCTTCTTCCCGACATATATTCCTATTTTGATACATACTTATTTTACCCTGATACCCTTATTTTTTTTCCATGACATAACATTTTACCCTGATGGTTTTTTTTTTAGATTTACTTTCCTACACATAATATATAGATCACCCATCCCCTAACGGTTATTTTACTCTTTCGTTTCTTTTCAGTTCTCTCACACCCCATCTCAAATAAAATTTATAAATTTTTTAATTACCTAATCCCATCTTTTTTTTTTTTTTTTTTACTGTCTTCTATTTTATATTCACGGTAGAAAGAATTGCCCCTGAACGGACATTTAAATCCTTATCACACTACGACCCGGTTGCACTTGAGCTTCCATCACGACTATTTTATATAGCTTAAAAAAACGCCATTATGAAGACGTAGTCGAATCCACAGGTAAGTAAACTCTATTAAAAAAAAAACATAGCCCGATCACTGTAGTTTGATGGAGTCTATGGAAACGAATGGGAGCAAATGAGCAATGGGCAGAAAAGGTGAGTGGAAAGGGGGTCGGTTGGTTATTTCAAAAGTGGGGAGGAGAAAAGAAAAAAAGGAGTTAAGAGGAGGGGAGAGAGAAGTAAGATACGCCTGCATCCAAAATGATGGAGATGAGGATTGGGTTGCGAGTGGACGGAGGAGTTGGGAAGCCATCTTGATTGTAAAGAGATTTGTTAAGCTTGGGGGGGGGTCTATAAGTCCAAGGCCACTTAATTCAACAGGGAGATAGAGTTGTTTCCAGAATAATTGCAGTAGTATGTGCTTGCCATTGATAAATCGAGCCAGTGATGATGAGACAGTTTTAAAGAACCATTTTGGGAGATGAACTAAACGCAATGTGCCATAGCTTTGAGGAGAAGAGCGAATTGCAGAGAGTGACTTTACTCTTTAGGTCAGATGGCGGAAAGAGAGATGATAGTGTATTTTGATTAATTTTGGCGATGAATGATCGAGAAAAAACCACTCTGAGACCTTTGGTGTATAGAAGAGGAAAGTCGAGGTAGGTGAGGTAGGTTGGGGTATGCTTGTCTTACCATTGTGTGATATTGTGAGATTGTAATAAGGATTGCCCTTCAGTAAGAGATAGTCCAGACAGAGAGAAGGCTTGAGTTTTGTCTATATTGAGTTTAGCATTGGAAGCTTTAAAATATGTGGTGAGAATGGATTGAGCGTGATGGAGTTCAGAGGGATTTGTGAGTGTAATGTTTGTAGTAGAAAAGTCAAGAATAAGTGAGACAAAGTTATATTTTTATTTCAGTAAAATGATGGAGATTTTATAATAAAATCGGGGAAGCAGTGGTTGGAATAATAAATCTCTACTACTAAGGTATTATTGGATGAAATGGAGACGAGGGAATAAATCGTTGGACTGTGAATAGATGATTGAATGATTGTTGGTGTACTGACAGATCGGGATTGAATATGACAGCTAGGTCATGATCTGCGTCTGACATTTGCTATATTTGATAGATTGATTTATAATAAAATATAGAGGATGACAAACACGGCATCACCTCCTCCCAGTTTGAAGAACGTTCTGTCGAAAAGGATGTATTTGTGGAGTCGTGTACACGAAGTTCTACGTGTGTGTAAAGTCCAGTTTAGCGCTGCATGAACGAAGTGGGATTCTGCATTGATTTAGCTTTTAAATAATTTTTTACGTCTTTAATGGGATTTTTTATTTTTATTTTAGTCCTTTACTATAGTGTTCTTTTTCGCACTTCATAGTGGGATTCTTTTTATTTGTCCTTCACCTATGGTGTTCTTTTTTGCACTTATAGTAGGATTTATTTTTAGTTTGATTGTCCCTTACTATGGCGTTTTTTATTATTATTTTTTGTATTTTTTCAATATCCGTCCGCTTTCTTTTCAGGGCTGTGGCGGGTTTATTTTGATTTTCATCTTGTGCATTCATCTCTTGGGCTTTTATCTATTGATCGTGTTCGGATGAGTATCATTTCCAACGAACCTTGTATTGCCGTCGACCCGGTATTCCTTTATCATCAAGTACAGCTTCAATTTCGTATTCGTCATCATTAAGCTCGTCGTGTGAAACGGATTTTAGTTCTGATGGAACGTAGCTGCCTGAAGCTACTGCACCTGTCATGTCTTTGAGGACGTAAGTACCGTTGATTGTTTTTTGCATCACTTCGAATGGACCGTCGTATAATGGTGCTGATTTAATTTTTCTTGTAGGAATTTTTGCGACTACAAAGCTACCAACGGGGAAGTCAACAATACGGTGTGTTTTATCGAATGCTTGCTTCCTTTTGCAAATCTATTACTAGTTGTGTACGCTCTTTGATCGCTGGAAACACAACATCTGCCATGTATTCAAGTCGTTTCACTAAGTCATCATAGTTCATGGGTTTTAGTGTGGCAATGTTGGTTTGTGGATCGCCGGTAAGCGTGGGTTTATTCATGTGTCGTGCGAACATCAAAGAGAATGGGGGTGTTTGAAGACGTTTTGATATCTTGTTATTCATTACCAATTGTGCATTAGGTACGTACCAGTCCCAGTCTTGTCTAATTTCTTGGCTTTCTTTGTTTATTATCATTTTGGTTACGTGGACGTAACGCTCAGCAAGACCATTCCCTCTGGGGTGATATGGTGTGGGAAACCTACGGTCGATTTCCATAATTTTGTGTAGTGCTGTATCGAGCTTGTTTTTGAACTCGGTTCCGTTGTCCGATTGGATGATTCTTGGATAGTCGAAATCGCCAAATACTTTGATCAACATATGAATAAGTGTGTCTGCCTTTTTGTCAGGTAATGCGCGTAGAATTGTGAATCGTGTGCAAACGTCAACCATTACTAATAGCCATGTATTTCCTGGTGTAGAAACTTTGAATAATCCAACTAAGTTGATAGTACAGTGGTTGGTTGGTAGATATGCGTGTACTGGTCTTAAAGGATTGTAACTCGCTTTCCTATATTGAATTTTTGGAAAGGCGGACATTTTAGGACTATCTCAAGTGCTTCTTTATGAATGTTGGTCCAGTGTAATCCTTCATGATGTGCAGCCTTTACGATTGCTTCTGCTCCGAAGTGTCCATATTCATGTAGTCTTTGTAGAATGGTACTATGTTCTGTGGTCGGAGGTGTGATGTAATTCATATCCATGGATTGGATTGCGCAAAGGTGTATGTCTGTTGTATTTGTGATACCCAAACTTATCTCCCATCCTCCACATCTTTATTCATTTATATCCCGCTCCACATTTTTTCACTTTGACATTTTGACAGATACTACCCTATACCTTATTTTATTCATACTTCATCACCCGCTAAATTACTTCCCCAACGTCACTCCAAATTATCCCAATTTGTAATCTTTTCATTATGACTCACTTAGCTATAGAAAAGACATAAATATGACATGTTTGAATATTAAATAAAAAAGAGTAACCAATTGTATCACTTACTTATCTTTTGTGTTTATTTCAATGTCCTCTTCGGTAGTTTTGTTTTGGATGGATGGATCTAATTGCAGTTTATGTTTATCGGCTTGAATGTGTGATGTATGGTTGCCCCCTGGGATTTCTCTGTGCAGTGTAGCAAGACGTGATAAGAAATCTGGAAAGACATTCATGGCACCTGGCTTATGTATGACGATGAACGAATAGCCGAATAGTCCAGATGGTATCCAGCCAATTTATCATTATCGGTGATGCGATTTTTTGTGTATGGATGTATGTAAGTGCGCGATGATCGGTATACAATGTGAATGAATTTCCCCAAAGATACTTATGAAACTTTTTTAGGGCAAACACGATGGTAAGTAGCTCTCTTTTATTGGTGCTGTAATTGCGCTCTGATTTTGACAACGATCTGGCCATGTATTCGATGGACCTTTCTTTATCATTGATTAGTTATTACTGTACAATTAGTAATCCAGAACGTTTTATAAATCATAAAAAGTAGTATATGGTATAAATTCATGCATATCTTTACCTGGATTACCTGATACAATATAATATAATAAAATCAAACCTTTTTCAATCTCTTTCGATTCAATCTCTTTGTAAGGTCCAGGATACTCTTTATTTCCATATAGAACTGTGATGAAATACAAGACTGAATAAAGTGACTTTATTATTTTAAATAATAATGAGGAAGAAGCCGGAAAAATCCAGTGGGTAAAAAAGCCTTGCTCTTTAAAAAAAAAAAGTAAAAACTGAGAATAAAAAAAATCATAGTCCAGTAATTAGATTCTACAAAATCTAATCCAATAAAAACAAAAACTAAATACCAGCTACCAGTGTTGTGAAATTGAATTCCCGTTCAGGGACAAAAATAAAAATAGATTTTATGTGTCAAATGTGGGAGCGCCCACATTTATTATTGTTGTATTTTGCATATGAATGTAGCAATGAAATAAAATAAAGTGTGACATTGATGTAAATCATGCACAATGTAAATGAAATAAAAATAAATTTAAATACAGCGCTACAATGCAAGGGCTCAAATCATATATGGGTGTCATGATCTGATTTCACTTTTTCATGTCTTTGAAAAAGAAACCCATTTATTATATCAAACCGTAGTAATAGTTATATTGTTTCATACCATAATCACATCCTTATAAAAAGATGCTTGATTTATATCATATAAAGGTTATCAACATTCTCATCTTATTTTATTTTTACTTTTTATTTTACAAAAAACCTAAACTACAATAATTATTTTTTTTTTCACTTTTTACTTCCAACACCTAATAAACACCACAAGAACTAATAAAAATAAAATACAGGTATATATCCTAATTGATTTAAAAGTATATTTTTGAAACGTCTGTTGTGTTTGGGGTTTTTTTGTAAATAAAAAAAAAATTAAAAGTAAGATGAGAATGTTGATAACCTTTATTTGATATAAATCAGACATCGATTTATAAGGATGTGATTGTGATATAATACAGTATAACTATTAATACGGTTTGATATAATGAATGGGGTTCTTTTTCAAAGACATGAAAAAGTAAAATCAGATCATGACCCCATATATGGTCTGAGCCCTTCCATTGTAGCGCTGGATTTGAATTTATTTTTATTTCACTTGCATTGTGCATGATTAACATCAATGTCACACTTTATTTTATTTTATTGCTACATTCATATGCAAAATACAACAAAGATACCTCTAATAAGATTGATAAATCTTTAAAGATTCCAAGAAACACAAGATTTCCAATCATAAACTTGATGAAATTTCAGTCAAACCAAAAATGAAGGAAGCAACCGTCAAAACAAAAATGGCCATTACACAGGCTTCGGAGCTTAAAGCGGGTTAAAACTTTTGAACTCCCTTTGGGCAAAATCGCGGCGTCGCCGCGCCCTCCCCGGCGATTTTTTAGCGGACTTCCATGTTTTTTTTAGCGGTATGGCGGGGTATTTCTGTGTGTGTATGGGGATATTGGATGGGGAAAAAAAAAAAAAAAAATGGTATGAGTAGAAGGAGTATGTGACTAGAAAGCGGATCCAAGCAAACGTGGATGTCCAAATATGTGTGTGGTTGAATGGTGGGCAATAATGTAGAGGCGGTCATTATGGCTGTAGGCTTTAGCTGTGAGCTTATAGGCGTAAACTTTAGAGCATTGTGCAATTAATTGTATGAGAGATGGATGGTTGGTTTGGTGGCAAAAAATGATTGTATAATATTTCTAAAGATGCATGGAAAATTTGAAGTTGAACGGTTTCGTAGTTCGTTTTATATAAAGCGAAGAAGAGTATATTGCAGGTTAATTGGATTTTGCAGGCTGTAAAGCCAGATGGGTGTGAATTCAACCGCCGCCGCCGGCAGCCTGGATTGTTGATCGAGAAAAAAAAAAAAAAATGCGAGCGCACATCCAAAAAAAAAAAAAAAAAAAAAAAAAAAAAGACAATATTCTTATTTTTTATGTTGCCTCTTCTTCTTTTTGTTTTATTTTTTTTTTTATCATCACCCTAGTCATCATGGGTCTCTTGTAAGGTGTTTTGTTTTTTGATGATAGTTGGACTAATGTCAATAAAAATATACTGTATACATTTATCTTTTGTTTTTTGAATAGGTACCTGCTACGAACCTTTCCAACTGATGATGTTTGTTTGTCTCTTTTCTTAATCTCTATATATATATCCCGGTAAGCATCTGAATGTAGAACCGTCCCCCCAAAAAAAAAGCATTCTCACTTATCACTTCTGTCTTTTTACTGTATCCTTTAGAGCTGTACATTGCTCTTGTCTTCCTTCTCTTCATTTCTGTTTACATCCCGGTAAGCCTCTGAATGGCGCACCACCCCCCCCCCAAAAAAAAAAAGGCATTCTCACTTATCACTTCTGTCTTTTTACTGTGTCCTTTAGAGCTGTGCATTGCTCTTGTCTTCTTTTTCTTCATTGCTGTTTACATCCTGGTAACCTCTGAATGGCGAACCGCCCCTCCCCAAAAAAAAAGGCATTCTCACTTATCACTTATCTTTTTATCCTTTAGAGCTGCACATTTCTTTTGTCATCTTTTGTGACGCATAACTAGAAGGTAAGAAAACTGGATGGTGAAACATCATTACTTGTCGCTTTTTCAGACACACCAAGTTTTTCATATCCTTTTTTCTCGTAGACCAAGGTTTTTTTTTTTTTTTTAAAAAAAAAAAAAAAAAAAAGTAGGTATGACTAGGTTCCCTTGTATAACATTGCAAATATTTCCCAAGATGTAAGGTAATTGCACGAACAAACACTGCCTTCTACAAAACAGTATACTCATACTATTCTCTTATAGCACAACTTCCCCTGCTTCATACTGAATGGTGTTGCTGCGTACGAGGTGATAATGGCCTATCTTTGCTGTTGGGGGAAGCTCCTTCAAAAGCTATTTAGTAGTATTTAGTATGTAGTATCTCTTCTCTACTTTGTAGTATAGTTGGTATTAATTGTACTTTATTATTATTATTAGTATTATTTGTTTGCAGTATTGATAGTATTATTATCGTTATGTTACGTTTAAATAAAAATAAAGCCCTGTTTGTTGACCCAATTATATGAATGTATAGAAGCTATAGTATTGATGTCAAGAAGTGTGTATTTCAAATGAATCATCGTATCAGTCCGTATATACCTTGTATCGTCCAATAAGTGTTCACCATAAACCCGTTTATACCCTTGTATCGTCCAATAAGTGATCATCATAGACCTGTAAATACTCATCTATCGTCTAATGACATTGTCCATTATGAGAAAAATATAGACGATGATCAATCAATAATTTATTGATATTATTGATTGAATTATTGATAAAAATTGATAGATTTATAAGAAGTCAATCAATAAAAAAATATTGATTGAACTTTATTTTAAGCCCTGATCAATCAATATTCAATCAATAAAATCAATATTTTTGTCCGCCGTGGCAATATCTGTGGTTTAGGTTTATTAAGATGTAATCGATTTACAAAACTGACACGCCGTGGATGTTACATTTCACTCTCCGAAGGACTGGAGCTACGAAGGACTGTAGAATCAGTGAATGACTCTGCCGTGGTGTCATCATTCACGTATTTTGCATTTTGACATTACTTTTATTTTACCTTATTTTACTTTTCCCCTTTTTATTTTTATTCACCGCTTTACTTTATTCTCTCCGCATTGTTATCTCTTCTTACCTGTCATTATATTATACTGATCTTCTCGTATTTTAATAAAACATCATCTTTCTCTCTTTTACTTCACTTTTTTGGGTATATATCTTTCACTCAATATTTATTGGGTAAACGACCTACATTTTATTATCACTTATACTCTTCGTAAAGGACTTCGTTGGTATCAAGCGTTATAAACTCTCCTCCTACATCGCAGTCAGTCCTCTTTTTATATAAGCCCTCCGTTTGTCATTTTGGTGAGACTACCAGGGGATATATACAATCACTTCTTTATTTTTATTACTCTTCCTACCCTTCCCTTCCTCTCTATTTTTTTTGAAACGCGGAGTTTGAACGGATCTTCAATTACTGTTTATTTTGACGCGGTCCCTCTTTCCTATTTTTTTTTTTACTTCTCTTCCACTTTTCCTTTCCCTTTTTGGATTTTCGATCATTCTCACTTTTAAAATCGAAACCTTATCTATATTTTATCACTCCCTTTATTCCTATTCAAGAAACTATCATGACTACTCAAGAAAGTGTTTATCAATTCATTGGTAAACCCAAAACTTACTCTGGCATCGAAGGTCAAGGCATATCTGCTAAGACATGGCTCAAGTCTCTCCAACGGATCAAAGACGGCTTGGAATTTGACGACAACAAAATGCTTTGGATCGCGGCTTCCAATCTTTCTGGTGTGGCTTCTATGTGGATGGATTCGAATGAAGACGAAATCGCTACTTGGGTTGACTTCAAACGCCTTTTTACCTCCCAGTTTGTGGCTGGTGACAACCGCGACCACCTTTGGCACGAACTCAAAAATCTACGTCAAGAAAACCGCTCCGTCGACGAACTTGGCTTCAAGATCTGCGAACTCTTCACTCTGTTGGGGATCAAGGATGATCAATCGAAGCGTCGATACTTGGAATCAGCCCTGCATCCCGAATTGGCTATGATGTTGGAAACCAAGGACGATATCGGTGACTTCAAGGCTTCTTTGAATTATGCTAAGAAGATGGAACGGCTCAAGCGAAAGTATGGTGAATCGATCTTTTTTGGTGGCCCTTCCTCTGTTTCATCTACTCAAAGCGTATCAACCGTGGGACGTCTTGCTCAGGATTTCCGCTCTATGAACGTCAATATGGTCAAGCCCGGCTTCCCAACCCAAAACCGGACCTCGCCATCTGGTGTCACTCCCACTCAACAAGCAAACCCTAGAGCCGGTGGTGGTGGTCGACCCTGCTTTATCTGCGAAGAAATGGGACATTTTGCCACGGACTGCCCTTGGAAAGCAAAAATCAAGGAACTCAAGGGAACAAATGGTACCCAAAATATGGATTCGGGAAAAGGCCTGGATCGCCAGTAGTGGTCGGAGCTGGTGATCTTATCAAAAAAACGACTATGAACATGGTGGAGAATGCCTCAGACAACAACTCCAGTGGTGATTGCGACGGCGAACATGCGATTTACATGACGAAACGACCCAGAAATGATGGCTCTTCAGGTGCTGATGTCGCAATGGCAACAAATACAAGACGGAAACGAAATGAAATTCCTGGTGTTGGTGTGTTTCCTGGTGTGGCGCCTCTCGGTGGTGATGGTGTTATTCCTGGTGTGGCTTCTAGTGTGACGCCTGGTGTGGCCTCTGGTGTGGTTTCTGGTGGCGGTGCTCCGATTACTCCATTTGCTGGATCGAATCTGGTTGGTGTTCCTCCCCAAAAGAAAAAAAGGGTACTCAAGAAAATGAAGGTGTCGGCGCCTGAAAGGAAGATTTGGGATCGATTGATGGAGGTGGATTCTGGACTGACTCTTTTGGATTGGGTATGCATAGACAAGACAGCAAAACGGGACCTGCAAGCCGGCTTACGATTCCTTCTCGGGAGACGGTCTGGTCAATTAGATGGACAAGTCAACAACCTCTCAGTCAACGGAATCGACGGTAGTGACACGGATGAATACGGCGACTCTGACTCTTCCAGCTCTGATGACGACCCTGACGACTCTGACGATGGCGATAGTCTACACGACGGTGGCTCGGTAGCATGTTACGAATACTCACACGGGAAAATGAAGGACAGCTCCCCCTTTCGTGCTCCAATTGTAATCGGCGATCAAGTGATATCCGCGGTGTTCGACACTGGTGCCTCGGTCTCCCTTATCAGCATGGATCTGGTGCAGCGCTTGGGTCTGGTTCCTAATGGTGATAGGATGGTTTTATCAGGATTTGACGGAAAAACCAGGGTAGTCTGCGATATTGTCATGGACGTACCCGTGCGGATCGGAGGGAAATTACGAGCGGAACATATGTGCGTACACCCCAACAAAACCAACTTCTGTCTACTGGGAATGACATGGTTCAAAAACTATGGAATCAAACAAGATCTGGAGCAAGGCCTGATCACGGTACCCTCTAAGCATGGTAATGTCGAAGTGCGTGGTGGCTTCTCCATGGGCAATGGCGACGAATCTCTCTTCAGTGTGGTGGTGAATCAAGTTGAAGGTGCTGGCGACAATGAAACCTTGGAAACCTCGGTGGATGGTCTAGATCTCGATTCTTTGGAAGGTGGGGAACTACGTGATCTTATATCAGCTAACCAAGACCAATTTGTGGAAGTCTCTGGACATGGTGTGGTTTCTACAGCTCAACATGACATCGAAGTGGAACCAAACAGCAAGCCAGTACGATCAAGACCTTACCGCCTCACTTGGGAAGAAGACGAACACTTACAAAAGGAATTGGCAAACCTCCTGGATCTCGGACTCATCCAACCTTCAACCGGGACCTGGACATCACCAATCTTTTTCGTAAAAAAGAAGACCAATGAACTACGAATGGTGGTCGATTACCGCAAATTGAACGACATGACGACCAAAGACGCTTTCCCTTTACCACGAATTGATGATGTATTTGACTCGCTGGGTGGAGCCAAGATATTCTCGACGATGGACGCTGCTTCTGGATTTTGGCAAGTACCCCTTTCCAACAATGCAAGAGAAAAGTCCGGGTTCGTCACCAAATATGGAACGTACGAATTTATGGTCATGCCCTTTGGGCTTTGCAACGCTCCCTCAACTTTTCAACGAACCGTAGTAGCTATCTTGGGCAATTATGTGGGCAAATTCGTCATGGTATTTATCGACGACATCATCGTTTATTCGAGGGACAAGGGCGAACACCTAAGACATTTGGAACTGGTCATGGACAAAATCAAGCTATCTGGTCTCAAACTGAAATTCAAGAAATGCAAGTTCATGGCTGAACAGGTGGAATATCTCGGACACTTGGTATCGGGTGAAGGCGTGTTGCCAACAACTAGGAATGTCGACAAGATATTGGGTCTGGCTGCTCCCTTAGATGCCGATGGTGTACGATCCTTTTTAGGATGCGTTGGATATTATCGAAGGTTCTTCCATAACTATGCCGATCTGGTGGCTCCTCTCCAACAATTGGTGAAGAAAAATACAAGATTCCGGTGGACTCATGAACAAGCTACGACATTCGACAAAATCAAGGTTTTACTGGCTTCTCCTCCCGTCTTGGCTTTTCCAGACAAAAACAAGGGTTTGATCCTCACCACTGATGCTAGCACCCGAGCTCTTGGATGCATACTATCTCAAAACGACGACGAAGGGAACGAACGAATAATTGGATATGGCTCCAGAACGCTGTCCGGTGCGGAATACAATTATGGCATCACTCACTTGGAAGCTCTTGGTGTGGTTTGGTCGGTAAACCATTTTCGACACTACCTTCTTGGACGACACTTCACCCTCAGGACTGATCACTCTGCGCTTACTTTTGTTTTCAAGAATCAAAACCCGTCGCCAAAGGTTGCAAGGTGGTGCGCTATGCTATTAGAATATGATTTTGCAGTGGAATACATCAGAGGCGCCAACAATCCCGCCGACGCGCTCTCTAGACTGGTTTCCGACGATTAGATAGTTGAATTGATGTAGTTATTTTTACTTTATTATTATTTTTACTTTATTATTATTTGCTCAGTTTTTGTAACTCACTTTAAAAAAAAAAAAAAAGAAAATTTAGTATTTTAGTATCAGTGCCCCATAGACATTTTATCTTTATCTTTTTTCATCTTTTTTTTCAACCTTCATCTTCTATCCATCACTTTTTTGATCAATCTTCTCTTGACTTTATCTTTTTAATAAACAAATCTTTTGGAATACAAATAACTTTTATTGGATTTTATTAAAAAAAAAAAAAAAAAAAAAAAGGGGGTACTATCCTATTGGTCTACACTACTGGTTTATCTAAGTCACTACCCTAGTCGTTACTAACTATGGAATTCCCTACGTTCATTGCTGTGTCTAACTATCTGGCGAATGGTTCGTTTCCTTTGGACTCTAATGCGAAGGACAAGGCTAGATTGGTGAAATTGGCTGTTCGATTCGAATTGGTTGATAACAGGGTGTATGTCAAGTCGGGCGATCAAGAGTGGCTGGGTGCCGAATTGGTCCACGAAGGGAAAGTCAATGAAGTTGTGATCCGTGTCCACAAGGAAGGTCATCTTGGTGTCAAACAAACAATGAAACGGGTGCAATTGATCTACTATATTCCGAAGTTGGAGTATCATGTCAAGCGAATTGTCCAGTCTTGCGAGGCCTGTCAGTTCCGTGCACGGGTGTTGCGGAAGAGGTTTTCCCCATCCAATCCCATTGTTGTCCCAAAGGCTCCTTTTACGATGATCGGGTGCGATGCTGTTGGTCCTGTCATTCCGTCCAAGAGTGGTAATAGATACATTTTGGTGGCTGTCGATTACCTGACTAGGTGGCCTATGGCGATGGCGGTGCCTAATATAAACGAAGAAACTACACTTAAGTTTATGTACAAGCAAATCTCTTCCTATGGTGTGCCTAACTACATACTTACTGATCGTGGGTCCAACTTTACTTCTGGTTATGTCCGCAATTTCCTGTCGTCACTTGGTTGCAAGCACATTACATCTACAAGTTTCCGGCCGCAGACAAATGGTTTGGTGGAACGAATGAATCAAACATTGGTGCAGGTGTTGGCGAAGCTGGTCCGTGACAAAGACGTGGAAACGAATTGGGATGAATACATTGATGAAGCCTTGTTTGCTATACGGACAATGGTTAATGATGCTACTGGCTATTCCCCGTCAAGGTTGCTTTTTGGATACGAATTGGTTAGTCCTGGTGTGTGGCAGCGTCCGAGGGAAGACTTCGTTGAAGGCGAATTCATCGAATCCGTGGTCGAAAGGATCAAGACGATCAAGAATGGTGTGGTGGAATGCCGAGTTGTTGCAAGAGCTCGTACGATGGAGAAGCAAAAGAAGCGTAAAGCCCGATACGACGAAACTGTTGGTACAAGAAGCCGGTTTGTGATTGGCGATCAAGTGTTGTTGAAAGATCCTGTGCCTGGTACTAAATTTGCTGATAAATGGTTGGGTCCCATGGTGGTTGTCCGAGTGAACCAAAAAGGTACCTACTGGTTGGATGGTCCCAATGGTCGGCGTTTGGAAGGTGCAGTAAATGGTGATGTGTTGAAACCTTACGTTGCAAGAAAAGGCATGGTCCCTGATGTCGCGACAAGAAAAGCTACCAATAGATATGAAGCTTGGTTGGAAAGGAAGTAGAAAATTTTTTAAAAAAAAAAAAAAAAAAAAAAAAAAAATTTTTGTTATTTTTTTTTTTTTTTTTTGGCGTCCGACGAAGTGTGAAATAGGGGGGGATGATGACACGCCGTGGATGTTACATTTCACTCTCCGAAGGACTGGAGCTACGAAGGACTGTAGAATCAGTGAATGACTCTGCCGTGGTGTCATCATTCACGTATTTTGCATTTTGACATTACTTTTATTTTACCTTATTTTACTTTTCCCCTTTTTATTTTTATTCACCGCTTTACTTTATTCTCTCCGCATTGTTATCTCTTCTTACCTGTCATTATATTATACTGATCTTCTCGTATTTTAATAAAACATCAT
Source organism: Absidia repens (assembly GCA_002105175.1). NCBI lineage: Eukaryota > Fungi > Mucoromycota > Mucoromycetes > Mucorales > Cunninghamellaceae > Absidia > Absidia repens. The sequence goes on along the minus strand of MCGE01000025.1, from coordinate 168,807 downwards.
CTTTCTCTCTTTTACTTCACTTTTTTGGGTATATATCTTTCACTCAATATTTATTGGGTAAACGACCTACATTTTATTATCACTTATACTCTTCGTAAAGGACTTCGTTGGTATCAAGCGTTATAAACTCTCCTCCTACATCGCAGTCAGTCCTCTTTTTATATAAGCCCTCCGTTTGTCAAAACATAAGAGCCTTGCTAGCTCAATCGGCAGAGCGTGAGACTCTTAATCTCAAGGTTGGGGGTTCGACCCCCCCGTAGGGCTTTCTTTTTGATTTTTTTGCCCTCGTCGGCGGAGTTCATTTGACTTGGCTTTTATGGTAATTCCATGCTTATGATTTAGCATTAACACGGTAATGTTTTATTTCTTCCTTGGTAATGATGGATCGGATGTTGGGGATTTATTTATTTTTTTCTGCAATATGTCACACCTGTGCCAAGGTGTTCAGTTTTACGGTCTTATTAATACTTTATCTACATCATCCGAGTAAAATATTTTGATTATGAGTACCGTTTTTAAAAACGGTAGTGATTCATAGAAATTGATAAAAGCACCAGTAGATAATCGCATATAGTCACAAATAAAACATTGATGATTGATTTGATATGATGTTTGTATTGATGCTAATATGCACAAAATATAGATTTTCAAGGATGTAAATATAAACACGCCGTTTTATGAGATAAAGGAAAAAAGATAATAACGGGGTCAATGAAGAGGCATTGTCAGTAATAGCTAAGGATAAGAAATAAAGATGGAGAGAATGATAATGATGACTACGCCGGAAGGACAAAGGTGCTACATAGGAGACGTGAGATCAACGATTTTGCGAAAGTGAGGGAAGGGTGTATCTCTATCGTCCTGTATTTTGGGCGAGAATACCCATTGTTTGATATAAAGAAGAGTTTACTTATTGTTTTATTTTTTGAGGTGAGAGGGAAGTTTATCTTCAGCATCTCATTTCTTTGACATTGGGCCTGGTACGTTTCTCAAGTTTGGAGATCTCAGCCGTTCAGATCCTCAAAAAAAAAAAAAAAGAAAAACAAATAACTGATCGCTCAATAAAACACTCCAGAAATTGCTTCATGTAATGACATTCTAGTGTCTAATATAATAGGGGATGGTAAGCTACTCTACGATGAGGGACAAACTACTTTAAAGTGGGGGGAGGAAGTAATCGGAAGTAGGGCGAATTGTTCCACCTTCACTGCAGAGATAACAAAGAGAAAGAGAACAGTCGTACCGCATATATTGAATTGGTGGCAACTAATTTCATGATAAGATAACCGGCCATGCTGATAATGTTGCATGACGTTGATTGTTACAATAAAAGGTAATGGGTCCTTTTTTGTATCTTAAAATAATGGACGAAAAAAGATCTCGGAAAACGACTGGACGGTTTCAAATACCGCACACGTGAATATTTGTTTATTCCTACTTTTTTTTTTTTTTTTTTTTTCGTCCCTCTTTCTTTCTTTTTCTTCACCATTCAACTACTATGAGGTTATTTTGGACCTAGAATTGTATCAGAACTAGTTTAGAAGGGGGTTCAGAACAGGGATTACAAGATGCATGGGGAAACCCTTTCATTTTGGATCTAGGATCTGAGGACACTGTTAGCTGACATTTGGGAGCGTCCATTAGCTTAGTTTAGTGTTAGTTTGTATCTACATCTTAATAAAATATGTCTTTTTTTCTACATGCTTCAATGAAAAATTTCCCAATAGTCTCTTTCATGTCATGTACAATAGATTTTTTCTTATGTGCATCGTCCACTGTAGATTAGTGTTGATGTTGTTACGCTTCAGTAAAATATATATCTTTGTTGTCATTCTCCTGCCTTGTATAGTACAGTATATTATATTCTATTTTCACAATTGACCATATAGAGTAGCGGTGGCGTTTTCTTGAAACTGTCATTGATGTCTCTCATGCTACCTTCATCAGAATCCTTGTTGTAATATACATAACACTTTTAGCATAGTATTTACCAATATGCTTCAATAAAATATGTACTCTTTTTATTAACCATCCCAAGACATATTGCATGATAAGAAAATTCGTTATTACAGCTGTTTTGTGAGTGTCCCACCATAAAACAACATCTTAGCTCAGTCACTATATTTACTATTCAGCCTCCCCCAAAAGTTTCACGACTGACTGACAGTCCAAAGTTATTTAATATCAAACGCGGCCATATTTCTAACCGACCAATTATATTAGTAAAGAAAGCTAAGCTACGCCATGAGTATAGCTGTCATTATGCTATAGAAGATCCCCCCCTGCTTTTCGGACTAGAGCTCTGTTGTAGTAAAATAAACAACAACAGATCATGAGTTGTATTTTTCTAAGGGTTGCACACTAATACAAATTAAACGGTATTTCTGCCGCTATGTGTCAGTCATACTCGTTCTAAAATGCCATTTGTTAGTCAATGGCTAGTATTCGATAATATTCGTTCAGTTTCAGCCAATATCTATGCTCAAAACTTTATAGAAACTATCTCTCTGGCGACCACGAGCAGTTGGATTACAATTATGATCTTATGCAAGAAGAATTGACGGCGTTTTGATAATATATATAAACAGATATATACTTTACCCTTCATTGATAGTTTACAAAAATGAGTAATATATATTGTACTTGCTCACCAGGTCAAAGCGGACTTGGAACCCATTTTCTTTTTTTTCAGAGAAAATATTTTTTTTTTCTCTTCTTTTCCTTATTTCCTCTTCAGCGATTGATTAAACAGCAACAAAAAGTCACCAATGGAATGGCTATGAACCGACCGGAATACCGTGATGCAAAAACGCCACGTGCAGTAACAGTATATACCGTTGCGCAAGAATCACGCCATGTCGTTTTTAGAAATGTGCCAGCTCTCAGCGGCGAAGAGACTATCATTCAAGATCTATTGAACAGGTGTGGTCTTTATGGAACAGTGGAAACATGGCGCCAACTGGACAAGCATCACCAGCAACAGCAACAGCAACAGGAGCAATCACAGCAGTCAATTGAATCATTTACGCTTTCTCCTCTTCTTGTGACCTTTACAACAATTGATGAAGCACGATGGGTGAAAAGGAAAATGGATGATCAAGTATTTTACGCCAATTTACTTCAAGTCTCGTATGCGCCTGAATATGATACCGTCAATGATATACGACTCAAGCTGGAAAATCGACGAACCAGAGTCTATTCAAAATTACATCATCAGGGACTTTGGGGGATAGCAACGACAGCATTAAGAAAAAGTCAAGGAGGACCAACAGGCGATGGCAACCGCAGCGGCGGGGTGAACACGACGATGACAACAACAACTACGTACATGCGAGATCAGCAGCATCAATATATAATAATAGAAGTAGTAGTGTGGTGATACAAGGCTCAAAAGGTGAAGACAACGAATTACTGAAAACGACAGGCAACACAACAACAACGGCGCCTTCTATTGATGGAATAATACCACATGCCCTGGATCAGAAAAAAAACAACGCACCAGTGGCCACCCCCTCAATTATACCAGCTTCATCAGCACCTCCAGGACTAGCAACAGCACCAACACCAATACCTGCAATCAAAAAACGACGTAGAATATAGATCGATCCATTAGTTTAGTCAATTGTTACAGCTGTAGTTTATTATGTCATGCCCGCCTCACCCCTTTTTTTTTTTTTTTTTTATGAATAAAGAATAAAATTTGTCTTCGAATTCTGAATCAAAAAATTGTGGCGGTGGTAGTTACACACATACGCCTCCAAAAAAGAATAGTATGAAGGTGATACAGATTAGATAGGCTTCTATAGGTCACCTCAGCCCACTACTTTAGGATGATGGCCAAAAAAATTGGCTTCTGGATTTTATATTCTCTTAACTTTTTTCTTCTTTTTTCCCCTTTTTATTAAACCTATTATCCCTTCCCTCCATTCTTTTATTGCGACATAATATTCCATTCTTATTCTATCTATTAAATGTCAAAACCATTCAATCACGATGACTATGCATATGTAGTGGGAATTGACTTTGGAACAACCTATAGCGGCTGTTGTTATGCGTTCACCAAAGATACGTTTGACGACTTCCAGGATATTACTGCCTGGTAAGCTTCTTTTTCTCTATCATCTTTTTATCTTACTCACTTCACCTCTCCCTTCTTTAATAGGCCCAAACAACGTAATGCTGCTTATCCCAAAACACCCACCGTGATCATGTACAAGAAGGATTCTCAGGAAGTCAAATCCTGGGGTGATGCTGCTCGAATTCAATCCGAACGACCCAACTTGGAAGACCACCTTTTGGAAAAATTCAAGCTCCATTTGGACGAAGCCATGTCAACCGCATCTCTTTGCCAACTACCCAACGGACTGACGCCTCTCCAAGTGATTGCCGACTACCTTCGCAGCTTACACGAGTATATCTGCCTGACCATGAAACGCGGATTTGCACAGAACTATGCGCCTCATCAATATCGTTACTGTCTGACGGTACCCGCCACCTGGAGCGACCAAGCGAAAGCAGTGATGCGTGAAGCGTCGATTATGGCTGGGCTGATTGACCGCCAAGATCCTTCTGAACGACTTACCCTGATCAGCGAACCGGAAGCCGCGGCTCTTTATTGTCAAAAGACGTGTGATCAATTCAAACTGGTGCATGGCCAACGATTCATGATCTGTGATGCTGGGGGTGGCACGGTGGATCTGATTGTGTTTGAAATCAATGATATAGGATCGGAGCGCTCCCTCAAGGAAGTCACCAAGGGCTCAGGCGATAGTGTGGGGTCGGTGTTTTTGGATCAGAACATGGAACAATTGATCAGGGACCGTTTCCGCCAGTTTGGACAAGTCAATCAACGCGCCATGGATCAAATGATGACAACGTTTGTAGAACGCATCAAGCCGCAATTTGACGATGACGATGAAGACCATTTTATCCCAATCCCTTTCTCGATGGGTTATCCTAACAACAACGATGAGGAAGCGGGCATCATCGATGGGACGTTGATCTTTTCGGCCGAGGAACTCAAGGAAAAAGTGTTTGAACCCGTCGTCCTCAGGGTCTTGCAGCTTATCAGCAACCAATTGGATGGCTCTGCCCTCAAACCTGTCGATGCTATTTTTATGGTCGGTGGGTTTGGCAAATCGAATTATCTGCATCGCCGTGTCAATGAAACCTTTGTCCCCCGTGTGCAATTCGTCGGCATCCCCCCTCGTGCTGAAATGGCCGTTGTCCGTGGTGCTGTGTATTTCGGATTAAATCCTCGTCTGGTTGCTCAGCGTGTCTCTCGTAAGTCTTTTTTTATTTTTTTCTCTTTCTTAAAACAGAATCATTATACTTAAATGGGTTTCTTCTTCTTCTAATGATAGGTCGGACTTACGGTCTCAATAGCCAAATGCCATTTGACGCTAGACTAGATCCTCCTTCAAACTGTATTAATGTGAATTCTAAGCGGTATTGCAGGGAACGGTTTAGTGTTTATGCGAACAAGGGACAACCTGTTGGTTTAGATGAATGCGTCACAAAGAAATACTTGGTAGTTTACCCACATGGCACTGAAACAGGTACCAAAAACAAACAAACAGTAATCCAACCTATCTTTTAATTATGCTAATCCCCGCCTTTTTTTTTTAAGACTTGTATGCCTTTGATGATGATGGTGTACCACCAAGACTTGTATCCGACCCAAGAATCAAACTGGTTGCCCGGTTCCCTATTAAAATGCCAACATTTGAAGGTGTCCGGAATGGCCAACAACTCACAATGACAGTCAACATGTTCTTTGGACAAACTGAAATTAAAATTGAGGTGCTTATACGCGACCGACGCTGCGTATTTACTTCAAGACTTGATTTATTGACAGCTGACTCATTCAACAATATTCACCAAACATTACCATCATCATCAGCGCAACAGCCACCTCCTTACGCTTCACCAACCATGTCGTCCAACTCTTCTCAAGGGTCTTGGCCAACTTCGTCATCCACTCCATCAACACCAAAATTGAATAGTGGTATGAAAGGCAAACCTGACGAATACCAGGTACTGGGTAAACCTGATGACTCCATTACTAGTCTGATGATGAACGACAAGCCTCATGAATCCGAACCCAGCTCTCCAACAACAACAACAACCCCACCACAGCGGCAAGCGAACAATGACAATAAACACCAGATGATGACGCAACCTTCCTCTTCGCCTCTTACCATGGTTCTTACTAGCACACCACCAAGTACCTCCGCTGATAAAACGTTACCACCACCGCCACCAACGCAAGCACTAGCTCCAGCTCCAGCTCCAGCGCCAACACCAGTATCATCGACAAAGGAATTGTTATCATCAGTACCTATCAACGTTACTGACAACAGCAACAACGAAGAAAAAACATTGAACGAACAACAAGACCAAATCATAGCCCCAGCAGCAGTGGCGGCCCAGCAAGATGAAAAGACATTGGAGGAACCGATGCCAGCACAACCAAACGTATCATCATCTCCCTCCTCCACTCGACTGGCACCTCCTTCTGTAGCAGTCAGGTCTAACAAGAAGAAATCATTCACAAACAAACTCTTGGTAAAATTGAAATTAGCTTAGTTTTAGTCTGCCTCCCCTTCCTCCTTCATCGATGTAGCTTAGTTTTATTACTATTATTATTATTACTATTATTATTATTATTATTATTATCATCATCATCATCATACTATTATTTACTTAATGTCTAGTTCCCTACTATTTATATTTTTTATTTGTCCATTTTGAAATAAATTTGCAATATCCGTATCTTTTTTAGTCTTTAGTATGTGGAAATGATGAAATGTTAGATGTGGTCTCTTTTTTTTTTTTTTTTTTTTTTTGGCTTAATTATGCGAAAATAGAATGATATCATTTCACACACACCGATTCTCTTTGTGTGCTAACTATAGGGTTAAATAATTCAAAATACTCCGCACACGTGGCTCGACCGAGCCCCCCCACCCCTCACTTTATTATTATCGAAGAAATGATCTAAATGGTATGTTTCAAAACGACAGAAACTTGTTCCATATTTGAGTATGAAAAATATACGAGTCATCACTCCATGTAATAATAACAGGGATCATGTGCTTTTTTAAAGATAGCATATATTTTTGTTGTTAATGTTGTCTGAATGATGATGATATATTTTGGAAAAACAAAAAAAATATATATATAGTTAGTTTAGTGTCAAAGTATATCGAAACCCAAGAAAGGCCAGAGATAATCATCATTCTGTGAATCCCCGCCCCCAGATGGTCCCGTCTGTTCTCAATTCGTTCCCTTGACCATTTTCATTCGCCGACATTTTTTTGCCCTGTCTTACAATCCTTATATAATAAATCCCACTCCCTTTCTTCTTTCTTTCTATTCTTCTTTCTTTAAATAAACTTCTTATCACCCCACTCTTCCTTCTTTTTTTTTTTATCTTTCTCATATATATCAATATACCAATCATGTCCTCCTGGCTTATGGTTGACGATGAAATCCCACGATCGGCCTCACCTGATTGTCTTGACAATTGTGAATGTCCTGGTCTATCATCATCCGTATCCACCGATGGATCCCAAGATAGCACTTACTTGACGACGGCGACGGCAGCAACATCAGCAGCAACAGCAGCAATGGATATTCCCAGCAAACGAGTGCATCCCGCTATCAGCACCGGTTTGAAAATGACCCACCATGCTTCTTCAGCAGCAGTAGACCATCCCGCCTCACCTCGGTCAAGTCGTAGTAATAGCATTAGCTCTACCCTTAGCCGGTCCTTGTCGAATCTTTTCAAGAAAAATCTTAACATAGACGACAATAGCAACAACAACAACAACAACAAACCTCCTCCTTCTTCGCCTTTGATGATGACCCCAGCGACCACTGCCACTCCCAGTCCCACGGTGAGCAGAAACAGCAGCTCGTATTCCATCCCTTCTTCCAATACGATGCCTTCTCTTCGTGAAAAGTATGGTGATTATATCAAGCCTTCGTCCAATCCATTTTTGAAAAAACAACCTTTGGTGGGCACGGGCGCCACTGCTGTGATCCGTCTGGTCAAACACAAACGCAATGGTACCATCTTGGCTGTCAAGGAATTCAAGAAACGTGACAAGAAGGAATCTGAACGTGATTATCACAAACGTATGGGAAACGAATTCTGTATCAGCAAAACGGTGTCGAACCAACCTCATCGTCACATTGTCACTACTTTTGATTTGGTCACAGATGAAAAAGATCGCTATTGTACTGTTATGGAATATGTAAGTTTATCAATTTTTTTGTTTTGTTTATTCTTATTATTCATTGAACAACCATCTGACATTCTCTCTCTCTCTTTTTTTTTTTTTTTGGAATTTAATTAAATAGTGTGATGGTGGTGATTTGTACGATTTAATTCGTGATCGACCCAATATGACCAAAGATGAAAGCGCTTGTTTATTCAAACAACTTTTACTGGGCATCCAACAGCTGCATCAACTGGGGATTGCGCATCGTGATATCAAGCCTGAAAATCTTGTCCTGACTCGTCGTGGTGGCACCTTGAAGATTACCGATTTTGGTGTAGCAGATGTGGTGCAATCTTGTTTTGAATCCAAACCTCGCCCGTGTCGCAAATGGTGTGGCAGTGAACCGTTTTGGTCACCTGAAATGTGGACTCTAAAAGATGAACATTCTTGTTATGATGGTCGTGCATTGGATGTATGGAGTGCTGCCGTCACTTATTTCTGTATTCGTCAACAACAATTGCCCTTTGGTGCTAGCTTTTATCATGGCTGTGTTGGCGGCAAGAAAGTCTCTCTGAACGGCGTCTCCCCTGGTTCCCCTTACTCTGTCTCTTCGCAAGCAATGGATGGTGGTGATTTTGATTATGGCAAATATTTGAAACAACGTCAACAATCTACCTCGTCGTCTTCTGGTGTTGGTTGTGATTGTTTCCAGGGCTTCGCAGATCAAGAACGAGAATGCTTGGCTGGTATGTTGGATCCTGACCCATTATCTCGATGGACCGTCGACCAAGTCTTGGCCTCTCCTTGGATGCAAGCAACAACGGTTTGTGATGATAATGGTGTGCTGCCGAATGGTTGGCAACATACTCATTGTACACCCTCCCATAAAAAACACTAGGCTTCTTCTCTTCTCTTTTCTCTTCCCCACCTCCCTCCCTCGCCATTGTATTATACTCTCCCCTTTATATTTGATCTTTTTGTATGTATATTTCATCGTTTGTATAGAATCGTTTATTATTATTATCATAGTTGTTATCTCTAGAACTCCCCCCTTTTTTTACATTGTTTGAATAAAGAAAAAATCTCCCAATGTGTCTTATTTTACATAGTTTGTCCCACCCTGATATCTAATCATTGATTCAAATGACTTTTTCTTTTTTTATGATTGACCATTTTTACTTTATTTTTGTTTTGGGATTCATGTTTTAGAAGAATATATAGATGTTTCTTTGTAGAACAGTCATCCCTTCCATGGTCGGATGCCGGGAGGTCCCTTTATTTTTTTTCCCGTCTTTATGAAAAGAAACTCTCATCCATGACAACATATTTAAGGTTTATGTTTGTTTGTCTAAAAATATGTCTTTATAGAAACTTAAATATTTGTATATATAAACGAACGTCCCTCTATTTATGCAATGCATCCTCATCAGGGCATCAAAAAACAAAAGACCTTTACGTCGTCTCTTTTTTAAAAAAGTTTACTTGCATATTTTAAATAGAAAATTACACTATATCGATATGATAAATATATATATATATACACACATAATAATTACCCCATTTACAGTTCATTTGGATGGATATGATATGCTCCAATGAGAAGGGACCCAGACTTTGAACTTGAGCAAATCAATGCTTATTTATTTAACCGCCGCCCTAAAAACCCTTCCAGACCTATCCTTTTTTTGCACCCCTGATTCATTTTCTCGTTTTTCTTTTTTCATTTTTCGTTTGCCCGCAATAAACCCTTTTTCTTTTAGCATAGTCATGTCTCATATTGTGAAAAAACAAGAAGAACAAGACCTACAGTAAGTAACAAAAACCGAAACTCATATATATATATATATTTGTATTATGCTTCATTGACATTCCTACCCCCCGATGTTTAGAAAAATTCGTGACCTACTACGACTCTCTGATAACAAAAGGTGCTTCGAATGTGCAACAAAGGTAACCAAAAAAATATATATATATATATAGTACAGCCAACACTTGACCGACATGAGAGTCTCATCATTGGTACATTGTAGAGTCCTTTCTTTGTTGATATGACAATCCAAACTTTTGTATGTGCTCGGTGCTCGGGGCTAATGTAAGTCTAACCGTTTTCATTTTCGGAGCGGTGTGTGAAGGAAATGAGGGGGGGGAGGGAAAGCAGAGATAGTATGTATGTATGGGCATTATCAAATCATTTTTTTAACTGATGATTCCTCCTTTTTTTTTTGTGGTAGACGTGAAGTGGGTCATCGCGTAAAATCCATATCCACCAGCAAATTTTCAGGTCCTGAAACGACAAGTTTAGAAATGGGCGGCAATGCTATGGGCAAACGTATTTGGTTGCATGGTTATGGGAACAATGGCAGCACCAGTGGAGGCGATGATGTGATAGAATCGGATTATGATGTACGGTTATTCATGCGTCAAAAATACTATGATCAGCGTTGGCTGGACAAGGCACTTTGGAAAGAACACAGCGAAAAGATGAATAAAGTGGTGATGGAGCTTTACACCGAGGTAAAAGGGATAAATAGACTTGCAGAAAAAAAACAAGGAGATGAGGTTCATGTTGAAATGACTTTTTTATTTTTTGGTAGGACGGCATTCGACGATCAGGGTTACCGGGAGGAACACGCCGATTATCGAGTAGAATCGCTTCACCAACAACATCCAATTTTGCACTGCCACCTCCTCCTCCACCTTCCTCATCCACCCCGACGCCCATCAAATATGCCACTTCATCACTTCCGAAAAAAGAAACCAATCACACTACGCAAGATCTATTTTCACTAGCGGTGAATACTTCAACACCAACACCAGCATCAACACAGCAAGAGTTACTTTTTGATAATGATGAATCATGGATGACCTCGGTAAGCCTTAAGAAAAACAATATGAAACAAACATATAGCATATTGATCTTTTTTTTTCTTCTCACTGTCGCAGACAATCTCTCCCTCGCCCACTACGACCGTAAATGCACCACCGCTGACAGATCCCTTTGACAATTGGATCTATAAGGTAAATTCCCCTCACCATCATCATCATTGGTGGGTGAAAGGCATTGATCACTAACACCTCCTTTTGTTTATATATTCTTCTTCTTCTCAGCCATCTCCTATCAACACGAAACCCAATGTTACCACGATGCAGCCCTTGGCACCATCACCTTCATCATTGTCATCACCCATGAAATTAACATCCCAACAACCTTCCCCATCTATGACACCACCATCCTCGGACCCATTTGCTGCTCTTCGTGACCTTTCCTTTTGATATTCCCCCTTCTATTCCACTCATCCGATCATTTGTCAATCCCCCACCCCTAGCTAGATATTAGATTGTTCTTTTTTTATGATTATAAATTCAAACAAATAAACAAAATCAAATATGCTGTCAAATTCTTTTTTTTTATTTTTTTTATTGATGTTGATGTTTTTTTGATATATAGGATACTGTAGAGAAAAAAAAAAAAAAAAAAAGGGACAATAAATAATAAAAAAAAAAAAACGGGAAGAAAAAAAGAGGAGAGGATATTGTGTATATAAACTATAAAGAAGATAAAGAATAGTAGAAGGGAAAGACAATCGATGATAAACAATAAAATAGAGGAGAAGGACTAAACAACTTAACTACCATTCAAAATCACCATTGCCACGATGAAAGAGATAGTCTCGACCATTGACCAGCATGATTCCATCTTTCAAGACACACTTCCACTTGTTTTTTGTGCGCGTCACTTTATCGTACAAACAAAGAATGATATGTTCAATTTCTTCGCCGCCTTCCGGATCATCATCATCATCATCTGAATCGTCCAAATCCGAGTTGATATCATCCTAACAAAAAAAAAAATAAAATAAAAAAATAGAAGCATCAAATGAGCGGATAGCCTTAACCCCCCCTTTTTTTTTTTAAAAAAAAAAGTTTGCTTACATTGTCATCTACTTCACCATCCAATTGAGCAATACGAGTTTTTGAAGACATAGCACCTGCTTGAATGGCCCGTTCACGTGCATCCTTCATTAACAGCTTGATATGTTCAGGTAGGCCGTCCATGGCCAATGCGTCACCAGAAAACGTCGTCGCCGAGAATGATAATCCATCTTCTTCTTCTTCTTCAGCAGCAGCAGAAGTAGCAGAGTCGTGTGTGTCCATAATCCTTTTGTCAAGGTGAGCATCAATTTCCTACAAAGAGACCAGATCTATCAGCGGTCCAATACAGCGATATATATATATATATATATATATATGTATGTATAATTCAATGCACTTACAGCAGTTGTCATAACATCGTTGGCACCATCATTTTGTGGAATATTAGGACGACCACCTCCAGGTAGGTGAAGATCAGGCAGCGTTGGTTGCTGTTGTTGTTGCTGTTGTTGCTGTTGATGATGGAGAAGTTGTTGTGGTTGATGAAGGTTCATGGGTGGATACTGCCCAGCACCATTGACAGGTGGCAAGTGCGGCATATTCGTCGGTGGTAATGAATATGGTATTGATGACGATGATGATGTGTTTGGTGGTTGTGATTGATGTTGTTGCAATGTGTTTGGAGGCCGTAGAGCGTTGCGAGCACCGGAGTTGGCAATAGTGGCAAGATTTGCAACAGTAGCAGGTGCGCCAGCCTGTGAATAAGCCTTGAGATAATAAATAAAAAATAGGTGAGTAAAAAAAAAAAAAAAAAAAAAAAAAGGGAAAGAACAGCCTGTCAATACACACAGCAAACACCATCCTTTTCTTTTGTTACCTCTGAATATGCTGCATTGTTGTTACTGTTGCCAGCGTTGGTGGTAGCAGTTGGGGCGGGCTTGTCAGCGTCGTTATTTACATTGTTTTGGTCTCCTTCGTCCTCATAGTAACCTTCATTGTTGAAGCCAAAGTTGGCTACACGAGATCGAGCCACTTTTGTTTCCCAAGACTAGGTTCCAAACATATATAAAGAAAAAGAGTTAGTCAAAATACGTTCCCCTTCAGGAGGGCCTTATTTTCTTGATATAATAACATACACGTTGTAATTCTTGTAAAACCGCTTCGTCGATCCCCATATCTTCGAATTCAGCACGCACTTGGTTGATCACATCGTCGATAACGTATCGATAAACGTTGGTCTATACATATAAAAGGAAAGGTGAGTATCCAGTCATTTATGTATTTGGAAAAAGTTTGGGTTCTTTGTTTTCTTCAGATACATACAACAATAGAGTTCGACATGGTTCCAATCTTATAAAGATAAATAGAATGAGTTTTGTTTGGTGAGCCAGATAAAACAATAATCAATCAGTTGGAGACTAGGTTCGAATTGCCAGAGATTCTACATACCAAAAAAAAAAAAAAGGAAATATGAGTGAGTGACAAAAAATAAAATAAATATATGCCCAAAAAGGAGATTACTGTAAAGGGGAAGGATAAAGAAAGAGAGAGAGAATACAATAACACTGTAAAACAAAAGACAACATTATATATTTTCAAATTTACCTTGATCAGAAAAAAAAAAAAAAAAAACGGAAACAGGAAAGAGAGGCGAAGTTTTTATATTGGAGGAGGACACTTTTTACTATTTATACCCGCTTCAAATTTAACTGCCGTCGCTTTCGTCACTGCGAATGACCAATCAAAACAAAAATAATGATGACTCTGTAAACCCCATCATGTGTTCTCAAAGGAACCCTGCTACGCAACCTGCCCCTACTCCCCCCCAAGAGCCAATTTTTTTTCGCACGCCCAAGACCGGAGATCATTGCCCAACTGGCCATTCATGCCCCTCCCAAAAAACCAACTGACACTAAAAAAATCTGGTGAAAAATGATTTCTTTTATTTTTCAAAAAGGAAATAAAATACAAGATATATATAATATATATAATAAAGATAAATATTAATAAACTAAAACTAAACTGCCACGACCACCAAAGATGCTTATTCCGATTTCTGTTCGGTCCAGGTGCTTGAGACAATAGCCATGTTATCCTTGATATTCTTTTCGTAAGTCTCCACATTGGTTTGAAGCGTTTTCACCTTGGCCAGGAGATACCGGATTCGTTGATCAATTTCACGTGGAGGTCTGCCGTTGTAAATTTGAGAGAGTTCAACGATTTGATCTTGCAATTTGGCCAATTTGTCATCTGCCACTTTCTTCAGATAGGTGTAGGTCTCAATTTCCATCGATGCAGCAAACACAGTGTCATTCAAAAGTTGTTGGAAGACAGAATAATAAACAGGTTTTCCGGGTCGAATGGAGTTGGGTCGACCTATAGATAAAAAAAGAAGGAGGGAAGGGGGGGGGAATGTCAAAAACACATTATCAGTTTGTTGCTACCACATCCGAAATCTCTGCGGGTTCTTACCGTCATAATGTAAAATCGTGATCAGTTCAGCATGTTCCATGGCACGAATAGGTTTGTCCTTGCCATCGAAATATTCACCCCATTTTAATTCATCATAGTTAATCTACGTATCCATCCCCAGTCCAAAAAAAAAAAAAGGAGAGTTGATTTATATCCTAGAGGTATTTGTTGTCCTTTCTTTGCTTACACTTTTCGTTTCCGTCAGTTTCTTGACGATTTGCCAAAACTGAATCACAGACCAGTCCAAATCATATTCTTCATCATCCACCATTTCACCAAACCCATACTTGCGAATTTCAATTACATTTCGTTGGACGATGTCTTCAAATGCAGCTAAATCAAAAAAAAAATATGAAGTCAATCAGATATCAAAATTTTGACGGAAATACAGTGTGCATTCGGGATGATCAGTCTTACTTTTAGGTGGGATATTCATTTTCAGTTTCTGGACAAAGAGTTCAAGTTCGTTGAGTCGTCCTCCAAGAGCGTCAACAATGCCGTATAATTCATCAGTAATTTGTTCTTCGCCTACAAAACCCAAATACACGTATATTAAATTTTCGCTGTGCACAATTTTCCGTTGTTTTCTTATTACCCAAGTGATGTGACAAGAATTGCAATGAGACTTCAGTCGGAGCATCCAACAAATTCACCATAGAAAAGCTTTTTCCAGGGAGAGCTAAAAATCAAAACACGCATACACCGTAGTATGAGTATTATATATATAAATACATATGTATATAGGTATTTTACCTTTTGCCAAGACCTTGCCCGTAGATACATTGGAGCTAACAAAGACAACGTGAGCCAATCCATTCTTGACAAGGAGCGCTGCCCAATCCGCCAAATCTTCCCAGAGGGTCGTATTTTTGGATGCATCTTTCATAAAGTTGTCGATAAACACAACAGGAATGTGAGCACGGCTATCATAATCATCCTCGGCCTCCTCCTTTTCAAGATGTTCCCGTTCTTCAGGTGTACCAAAGGTGAGTTCTACCCAGCGATGGAATCGCTTGCGAATCGTATCCTTTGCATGTCGTTTTCGTTCATGTTCCGCCTTTTCCAAAGGTGCAATGTCTGCCAATGAAATCCCCACCACTTCCAAAATATTCTTGTTGAGTGTTTCCGGCGTGGTAGAAAGTCCAGTTTGCTGCCCTGTAGTTGCTGTGATGATGGTTTCCACCAAGTTGCTCAATGATGCGACCCATGTAAACACGGGGAAATAGCCGACCTGCTTGGCGAGAAGTTTGGTTGTTTCCGATTTGTTGCGTGCATTCACTAGTTGTTCACAGTCAATCATCACCTTGTTTCTATATATTTTCCATCAAAAAGAGAGATGACTACATTAAGCACACACCCCTGAATAATATATATATATATAGACATAGTTTTTGCATCTCTTACTTTCGATCTTCCAAAGCCGTTCTAACCAATTCGCTTTTCCCGGATCCACTAGGGCCACTGACAATGACAAAAGTTTCTAAAATGGTATATATATATATATATAATGTCAATCATGACTCCTCCCCCTTTTTTTTCATATCATCGTTTTGCGCATTTACCTGGCTTTTCACGGAACCAAGATTTCAGTTTTTGCAGGTGCACTTGATCTTCACTCCACATATTTTGACTGGCTTCCACCTCTGGCACAAGACGAGCCCATGTTTCCTTTCGAAGCCATCGGTAGATAGAGTATTCATCCAGGCTGAATCGTTGAATGATTTTGGACGTGACAAAAAATTCGCGAAGAGGATCAAAAATGGCATATGTGATCCCTGCCGCCAATGCCGCCAAAACAGGAATCGTAATTCTTGGATGATTCATCAGCCAGTCCTTGACTGCATTGGTGTGCTACATAATAAAAAATAAAATAAAAATAAAAATAGAGGGTGAGCCTCGGACTCACTTACCCACATAAACCTCCCCTCCTTTTTTTCGCGCTTACAATTTGACGTTCATAAAGAATGTTGAGCCGAGTATCATGGATGATATGACCATGGAGGCAGTTTCGAGCACTTGTAGATGAGCGGACACGAGTGAATTCCACAATCGCATAACGAGCAGGATCTTTACCAGCAGCCGGGTTGGGATATAACGCAATGTCATAAATCTTGCCATATTGTCGTAAATGGTTGTACAGTTTTTCCACACTGATCGCTTCGCCCTGGAATTCAATACGTAAACGTGCTGTGGGATATCTTCGCACCATGTCTTCCAAGAAGGGGTGACCTTTGACTAAGAAGGAGCGGACCGGGCACAAGTTGAAGGGCGCTAATGTTCGTTTGCCTTCCAAAAACATGTTCACCTTAGTCACAATTTCCTTGGCTGCATTGACTTTCTCCTCGTCGCTGCTTTGGTATCCAAATTTGACAATAGCACCACCGTCTTTGTTTCTAGTGTTCACAAAACCAATAAGAGAAGGAGAAAGAGATGGTAAGTGCCCAGTACGCTATGTTTTTCTCTGTCTGTATTCTTTTCTTACCTAGCAATGATGTTCAGTGGTTTAAAGTTGTAGGGCAAAGTTTCCACAGGAAGACATCGATTGGCAATACTTTCCAGAGACCGATCGGTATGTTGAAAAATAAATTGGCGTATATCAAGGGAGTTCATACGCAATGGAAAAATGTTGTCCAAGTATAGAAACGCTGTTTGTTCAGAGGCCATGGTGTCAATCGTTTTTGGCTATAATACATATATTATATAATTGGTGAGTACACGCATATTTATTATTATTATCAAAGATCTACTAAATAATACTTTACCACTTTGGCCATTTCTTGAGAAAAAACGTCTGGTGATGGGCGATCAGACCTGACGAGTCGGGAAGAACGAAAAGTCCGAAGTTGCATACAGGAAGAGCGATACCTTAAAGCACCGTATAGAGTAGGGGAAGGGGCCCATTGCTGTGCATGAAGTCGTGACAGCATGGAGAAGGTTTTTTTTTTTTAAAAAAAAGTAAAGAAACAAAAGAACAGGGATTTATTTATTTCTGGCAAGTGTCACCAAAAAAAAAAAAAAGCGGACGTTCAAAATGGCAGATGATCATCCATCGCCACACTTTTTTTTGTTCTTTTTTGTCAATCATTTGCCTACCTTGTTCAATAAAGGCTTAAAGCAAACGCCAAGAAAAGGGATACTTTTTGATTTACCATAAAGTTTGGTCGACTTGCTTACCCTCCTCATACATTGGGCCAATCATATCGCTGGGTTTCTTGTCTCCTCCCCCTTTTTTTTTTTTTTTAAAAAAAAATGCCCCTTTATTATGTGTTAGGCATAAAAAGTGAATGGTCCTCTATTTCTTTCTTTTTTTCTTTTCTTTCTTTTCTTTCACTTTTTTATTTAAATTTATATATATATATATAAAACAAAATTATTCAATATGAGCCGTGATGGAAAAAAACCAACCTCTTTAGTCACCCACCTGGTTGCTGGTGGTGCTGCTGGGCTAATGGAAGCTTGCACTTGTCATCCCCTGGATACTATCAAAGTCCGTATGCAGTTATCGAAAAATGGAGCAAGAAATGCCATGGTAAAGTAGAATGACGGTAGAAAAATAGGATTCCATATCAGCTCTCTGCAAAAAAAAACAAACAAACCAACAATAGCATAAGACTGACCCTATGTCTTTCTATTTATATAGGGCCAACGTATCGGATTTCTTGGAGTCGGGATGAAAATCGTCCAAAACGAATCTTTTTGGGCTCTTTACAAAGGTCTTGGAGCCGTGGTGTCTGGTATTGTACCAAAAATGGCCATCCGATTCAGCTCTTTTGAACTTTACAAATCCTACTTGGCGGACAAGGATGGTGTTGTCAGTACAAAGGCGGTGTTTTTAGGTAACTGATAAAAAAAAAAAAAGCACTGTGCAGTACATATATACACATTCAAAAATGCACGTAATGTTTATCTCATACCTCTTTGTTTTTTTTTTATGATAATTTAGCTGGCTTACTTGCAGGTACTACCGAAGCTGTGATGGTGGTTTCGCCTATGGACTTGATCAAGATTCGCTTGCAAGCTCAGCGACACTCGATGGCTGACCCTATGGATATCCCTAAGTACCGAAATGCACCTCATGCAGCCTATACCATTGTCAAGGAAGAAGGGATCCGTGCTCTGTATAAAGGCGTTACATTGACCGCTTTACGACAAGGTATGGTAATTGGGTGAACAAGAAGAAAAATAATTAAAAAAAAGGGGGGGGGGAGAAGAGGCGGATGGAAGGGAGGTTAATGACAAACTTATTAATTTTTTTTTTCATTTAGCCACTAATCAAGCCGCTAACTTTACAGCTTATCAAGAAATGAAGAAGCATGCAAGAAAATGGCAAAACTTAGATGAACTTCCTTCTTATCAACACTTGATTTTGGGTGGTGTCTCTGGTGCCATGGGTAAAATTAAAAACAAGAGGGGGGGGGGAGGAGAATGGGAAACCAACTTCATCTCTGATCACTTACATTTTTTTTTTTTTTGTTGTTGTTGCTAGGTCCTCTTTCCAACGCTCCTATTGATACAATCAAGACCCGTATTCAAAAATCAAGTGCTAGAGGCTCAGGATGGGAACGATTCCAAACAGTTACCAGCGATATTCTACGCAAGGAAGGGCCCCGCGCATTCTACAAAGGGTTGACTCCTCGTTTGTTACGTGTGGCGCCTGGTCAAGCGGTTACTTTTATGGTGTATGAAAAGGTCCGTGGTTGGATCGATGCTTTCTCGGAAAAAGTACAAGAAGGGGAATCTGTTAGTCAAATTATTGTAGCTAGAAAATAGTGTATTTCTTATTATCACTATCCACTTCATTATTATTATCATACTCTAGTAATTTTTTTAAACCATATATTCACTTTTTTGATTTGATCCGTTGTCTCCCCCCCCCCACTTTTACTTGCTTTACCGTTTATTCTATATACCATAATAAAATGTGCAAATTTTCTCTTTTACAATTGTTTACGTAGATCGTTAAGACTTATGCTTAGTGAATGGCTGACATTTAAACTATGCTGCATGCAGGTGCATCAGATTTCCCTGTGATAAGCAAATGTTGATGATCCTTTTTTAATAGATATTGTCAATTGCATCCATGGGACTTCCCCTGTCTTTTTTTTTTTTTTTTTTTTTCGGGATACCCTAAATGATGAACATGTCCCTGGAATTTTTGTCACCCCTAAAAAAAACCCGATCCCCGACACCTTTATTCTGACCAATTCAAAAAAAAAACTCTTTGTAGAGCGGAGCATGGTGGTAATTGTTAACTCCCATGCAATTGCTCACAAGTGATCCAATAATGAGGTCATAGTAAAATTATACCCATGTAGTGTATTTGACAATCTGAATGAATAATGCATTTTCAATAAGATAGTGTTTTATCATTGGTACAGGCGACACGGGCGGGAAATCTGATTCTGATATATCAATATAAAAACCGTTTGTTCGACGTTGATCGCGATTTATCGATTGTAATTTTTGAATATGAAGGAAATTGATTTTGAGTTCTCCAAATTATAAATGGTGGTTTTGATCTATCAAAAATAATCCTGATATTACATCAACATTGATTCCGATTTTAATGGAATATTTTGATCATAAAATATATTTTGGTAATTCATAATTGATTGCGATATCAATAAAATGGATTTTGGTATATCAAAATAATATTAGTGGGTAGGGCTATAGTTAAAAACATAAAAGCAAATTTAATTTGACAAATAAATGATGTTGACAAAGATGAATTTTATTGATTTGATAAAAAAGGGTATATTTCTATTGAAATGTGGGAGGGGGGGATACTAACGGAAATAATATGCTAGACTACGGCGGGGTGGGAATTGAAGTAAACTGAAGGGGAAGAACATAATTTGATTAGTATCCAGTGGGTAGTCTAGGACTTTTTTTTTATTTTTTTATTTAATCACCTTTTCATGCTTGCAGTACCTCTCATACCACGGAGTAGTTGATCAACATATTGATATTAAGGACAAAGTAATGATGGATAGACCTTGAAACGCACAAAAATTAGACAGCACGCTTGATAAATAAATGATTTGATATAGTTTATATAAAAGTATTAAAAAAGGTATACAATTGAATAGCGTTTATCCAAGGATAATAAAAAAAAATAAAAAAAAAGGGTGTAAATGTGGGATCTATTCTATAAATATGCGATACTTTTTAAACCAATACAAATAAATATGGGGTGCGGATGGGGAAGTGGGGACGATAAAAGGTAGAGTCTAAACTAAACTTGATCAAAGGCAGCATCTACATGATCATGGCGTTCCAAGTGATATTTGAAGGGATTTTTATGGCTACCATGAGCACCATGATTCACTGTGATACCTTGAGCAGAGATATATTTCTTGATTTCATCCACAACAAACACAGAGCTGGTCAACAGGGTGATTTTGGCAAGGTCGTAAAGGGACAAGGCATCAGTTTGAAAGATATTTTGAAAGAAGGGTAGGTAGATCACAAGTAGTTGAGAAAGGATGGATCCGCCGACCGCCAGATTAAACATTCGGTTGGAGAATAAGCCAATTTTGAAAATGGATTGTTTTTCTGATCTACACGCCAAAGCGTTAAACATGTCAAAGAATACAAAAGTTGTAAAAGTCTACGAGATTTTTAGAATGAATAAAGCGAGTGTCAGCGTTATTTTTGAGAAGTGATTTTGTGTATCCAGCTTACCATAGTTGTGCCCCGTCTAGTTGGTCCATTATCATCAAGTTCACTGATATACACAGATAAGGTGCCGATAACAACAATAGCAGCCGCAGTCAATACCCTCGATATCAATCTTTTTGTAATGATATTGGCCGATCTTGCTCTCGGAGGCTTTTTCATGATGCCAGGATCCACAGGCTCAACTCCAAGCGATTGCGCCGGAGGTCCATCCATGATAATATCTACAAGTCATAATCATGTAAATACACGAAAGACTACCATGTTATATTTCCAACGTCAATCTGTTCTCCGAACTTACTAATCCACAAAATTTGCATTGCATTCAAAGGTGTAGCCAAACCAAATAAAGTGCTCAAAGCAATCAAAGAAAGCGCCGATACACTGGTACTGAGTTGAAAAGTCAAAAAATTTTGGATGTTGTAAAAAATAGACTTTCCTATTTATTGAAAGAATAGAAACCAAAAAACAAGGGTAAGCCATCATTTTATTTTGGTATCCTTGAATATAACTTACCTTCTTCAATGGCGTTCAGTATAGTCGAAAAATCGTCGTCCACCAATATCATATCAGCAGCTTCTTTAGAGACGTCAGTACCACTTGCTCCCATAGAAATACCAATATCCGCCATTTTAAGAGCCGGAGCATCGTTGACACCATCCCCTGTCATTGCCACCACGGCGCCGGTTGCTTGATAGGCACGTACAATAGCCAGTTTATGTTTTGGAGTTGTTCTTGCAAAGACTGAGACCGAATGAATGGTTTCCTGTAACTGCCGTTCCGTCATGAGTTCAATTTCCTTGCCAGTCAAACATCCACCTTTTGCATTGAGAGGGATTCCAAGTCGTCTTGCAATAGAAGTAGCCGTGCCTTCGGAATCGCCAGTGATCATAGATACCTTGACACCACCTTGTACCAAATCTTGAATTGCTGAAGCCACCGTGGACCGTGGAGGATCATACACTGCGAGGAAGCCAGTGAAACATAAATTTTGATCGTCTATACCAAATGCTGTCGCAAGCACACGAAGACCGTGAGAGCTCATTGCTGATGCATGACGAAGAACTTCGTTTTTGTCGCTAGCTGTAAAACTGAGTTGTTCTTGATCAGAGGCGTAGTAGGTGGTGCATCTATCCAAAATCACTTCGGTTGCCCCTTTCACGTAGTTGCGGCGATATCCATTCAAATCCTTGCAAGTGACTGACATGTATTTTTGATCCGAGTTGAAGGGCACTTCCAGTTGTCGTTCGTGTGTCTATTAATTAAACACAATATATGAGGGATAAAACATAAATCTAATATTGATGATTAAATTTCTTACCAGGCGTTCATCTTGGAATCCACTTCGGATAACCACATCAAGAAGGGCAATATCGGTAGGTTGGCCAATGTATTTTCCATCCTCACTAATAGCGGCATTGTTGCACAAGTTTCCAATTCGGAGAGTTTGACGTAAAGCAGCAGGGAATCGGGTTGGAATAGTGTGTTCATAGTCGAAGACAGATTGATTTTGTAAGGTAAATACTTTGGTCACCGTCATTTGATTCAAAGTCAGAGTTCCTATTGCAAAAACAAATAAATAAAAAAGCCAACACATACAAATACATAATATTTTATAACTATTTCTTTTGACATTACCAGTTTTATCCGCACAGACTATATTCACAGATCCGAGAGTTTCAACAGATGGTAATTGTTTGACAATAGCACGGCGATTTGCCATTCGAATGACACCGAGAGCTAAGGTTACAGTAACAACGATGGGCAGTCCTTCAGGAATAGCAGCTACGGCCAGACTGACTAAAAATATATAATAAAACACCACAAACGAGGCCTTAATAACCCACTATTAGACTGTGGGGAAAATACACTCTTACCTCCAATAGTAAACATCTCCAGCCAACTTCGTTTTTGTAAAAGACCGATGACCACTATGACACCAATGACACCGAAAGAGAAGATTGACAATTGCTTTCCGAGTTCATTCATGCTGATTTGTAACGGGGTTTTGCGTACTTCCACTTCTTGCATTAATTCAAACACATGGCCAAATTCTGTGGATTTTCCGGTTGCAACTACCACACCTGTTCCATGTCCTATACGATGATAAGTAGTTCATAATTAATTTCCAATTTCTTCTTTTCCCTGCATCTTTTTTTCTTTTACCATTTCGCACCAATGTTCCCATGAAAGCGATGTTGTCCCGTTCTGATAATGCCAATTCATTTTGCGTTGTCAAAGCATTAACCAATTTGCGTCGAGGTTTGTTTTCACCTGTCAAATTCGATTCATCAATTTCAAGATCCACAGCCTCAAAGAAATTAAAAAGTGGCGTGAATAAGTAGACCAACAAAGGCGTTCCTTTTTTTAAGTATACTTACTGTCACTAGACGGCAGTCCGCTGGGATCCGATCACCAATGCCAAATTGAACCAAATCACCAGGAACAAGATCGTTACCAAGTATTGTTGCTAGTTGTCCATCTCTAGATAGAATGAATTGGAATTAGTATAGAGTCTGTGGCATCATGCCAGTATATCCGTCGTACTACTGGACTTTACCTTACTAAATGACAATAGTGAGGCACCAGCTTGTTCAAAGCTTCCAATGATTTTTCTGATTTGTATTCTTGAACAAAGGCCACTAAAATACAAAATAAAGCCGAAGATAATGGTAAGTATCGCTATGACAACCAAGAAAATTTACTTTCGTACCTGTCACCACGATGAGAATGGCCTAGATTACAGATTAGAGAATAGAGATTAGAGATGGGAACAGTGCATGTAAGTTTGTAAATATATTCCTGTTTTTTTTTGTTACCATTGTGATACTAATGGCATCGTCCATCTGTCCCATCAATAACGAAACAACAGCAGATCCAAGAAGCAGCAAGATGAGAGGGTTTTCGCTGAATGACTTCAGGAACTTCGCAAACATGGTCTCGTCTTCTTCTTTATCAAGTACATTCCATCCGTAAATGGCTCGTAGACCAACAACGTCGTCATGGTGAAGTCCCCTTGACAAATGAGTGTTGAAATCAGATGCTACCTGTTGAACTGATTGTCTTGCTGCTTTTGCTGACGGCGTCGTTTGTAACAGTCCAAGTGTTGACATTGTCCATCAAAAGGGTAAGGTGGGAAAGGATGAGAATTCGTTTAGAAAATAGTGATTTCAACGAAAGAAGAAGCCTTGAAGGAAGATATTTGAGGGAATTAGAGCTCCAAAAGGAATCAAACTATAGTATATATAATTCCAAGTAGATGAAACGAAGGGACAAAAAAAAAAAAAAAAAAAAAAGATGGCTGTGTAATCGAAGAAAGAAAAAGGAGAAAATGAATTTGGAAAATCCCGCCCTTTCAATTCAGTGACGCCGCTTGCAACAGCCAATCAGCTAAATTAAACCGACGAGCTCATACTTCGTTGTGTATAGCCTGCTAACTTCCATCCTTCAACCAACTTTATCATTACTGAGGAGACCGATGACATGCTAGTTTTTCTCTACTAGAAAATATGTCTCTTTGTATCCAAGTTATATGGTTCCTGAATCGTTAAAATTGCCCAAGCCGCCATGGCACAAAATCTACTCACCTGACATTTTTCACTCCAATTCCACATGTCCATCCAAATATTTTCGTAGTACCAGGATTCTGTCAACACGATATATTCCTTATCAAAATAGAAACATGTATACAGTATATCGAGGCTAATAATTATTTTTGGTGCCTAGTCACTGAAGTCTCGACTCTCTCTTACTTTCGGTGGCACAATGGTGAATGTAGTGATCCAGATTGATGTGATTGGCCAAAGCGTAATCCGGCTTTATGGTAGAAGTAAGAGTTGCAACATTGGCGAAAAAAAAGGTCGGCAGGAAGGATGCAACCTAGATTTTGGTTGTCTGCACCGTAAACTACTGTTAGTTGCGCTCCGACATAGTCAAAATTAAACTTCCGCTGTCTACCCCATTTTTTCCACTAACTTTTTTGTTTTCGTTTTCATTTGTCTTTCTATTAAATATCAACTTCGAAATGACTTCCGCCAAAATTCCAAAAGCTTTAACTATTGCTGGCAGTGATAGTGGAGGGTAAGATATAGAAATATAATTTTATAAAATAAAAATTATTATATGGTAGCTACTTGCATACTCAAGTAAACTCACTTACTTTTCTCGTTTATTCATGAAAACTAAGGGGTGCAGGCATTCAAGCAGACATCAAAACCATGGCAGCACTGCAAGTATATTCAACCTCTGTGTTGACGTCGATCACTTCACAAAACACAAAAGGCGTTGATGGAATCCACGAACTACCAGCAGAGTTTGTCCAGCAGCAAATACGGTCGGTGTTAAGTGACATTGGTGCCGATGCTATCAAAACCGGCATGCTTTCTTCAGCAGCTATTATCTCAGCAGTGTCAGCAACGTTGAAAGAATTCCCTGAATCGTCCCGTCACGTAGTAGTTGATCCGGTCATGGTATCTACAAGTGGATCTCGCTTGCTACCCAAAGAAGCAGTCGAAGCGTTTATCCAAGACTTACTCCCCATTACTTACATTCTGACACCCAATGTACCGGAAGCAGAAGTCTTATTATCATCGACCTGGAAAAATGGCATTCATTCGGTGGAAGATATGCATGCTGCAGCTCGGGAAATTGCCAAATATGGTCCTACATTTGTGTTGTTGAAAGGTGGTCATTTGCCTCAGACGAGAAATGGTTCGAAATGCGTTGTGGATGTCCTCTATGATAGCACTACTGATCAAGTTACTGAACTCATGAATCACTTTGTGGACACTTTAAACACCCATGGAACTGGATGTACATTATCTGCTGCCATTGCATCCGAACTTGCCAAAGGTGCTGATAGTAAGTAAAACGTTATGAATGATATCATGAGGGGCGAGTTGTAGGATGTCAAATCAGACTTGCTAAACTTATATATATATATATATATATTCTCTGTTGCCGATTAGCCCATCAAGCCATAAAAACTGCAACCACATATATTCAAGATGCTATCGCTACGTCTATGGAAAGTGTGGGAAGTGGATCTGGACCTGTAAATCACTTCCATAATCTTCGATGGATGCCATATACTGGGTAAAAAAAAAAAAAAAAAAAAAAAAAAGAACATAATCCACTGTATTGATTTTGTAAAATGTTAATATACCTTATAGAAAAAGCTTTGTCCACGCCATGCTGGATGCTCTTCCTGAAGGCCTTTGGAATCAATTTATCGATCATCCTTTTGTACGTGGTATGGCTGATGGCACATTACCCAGGGACTCTTTTATCTACTACATCAAGCAGGACTATCTTTACCTTGTCAATTATGCCCGGAGCGCTGCCTTGGCTGCTTATAAATGTAATGAAAATGAATGGATTTTTGTAAATTGGAACTCAGCTTTTTTTTGACACTATGCGTTACTTATTATTATAGCCAAAACCATCGATATGTGTGCAGCAAATGCCAAAATCGTCCTTCACATCCATCATGAAATGCAATTACATCTGAAAGTATGCTAAAAAAAAGAAGGAAAAAAGATGCAATACCTTATTTCTCAAGCGTGCACTGACCCTTTTTTATTATTATTTTTACATTCGTTATTCAGTACTGTGAACAATGGGGAATCAGCAAAGAAGAAGTATTGGCAACTCCCGAAAGTGTCTTCAATATAGCCTATACTAGATTTGTATTGGATAAAGGTAAAATAGCTGAAAACGATAATAAACCAAACAAGGCAATAAGACTAAAACGGAAGGTGCATGATATTAGGGGCTAGTGGTGATCAGATCGATCTACAAGCGGCAATGGCTCCCTGTTTACTTGGCTATGGTGACATTGGAATGAAGTTATTCAACGATCCTGCAACGAAACGAGAAGGAAACCCCTATTGGAAATGGATTTCTAACTACGCCGAAGACGATTATCAGACTGCTGTAAAGGTTGGAAAAGGTAAAAACATACATAGGCAATTGGATATTTTGAACACATTTAACTAAAAACTTCTTTTATATATGAACGTATAGAATTGATGGAAGAACTTGCAATACACAGCATTTCCACCTCGCCTACAAGATTCAGGGAAGTGTGTGATATCTTTGAACAAGGAACTCGACTTGAAATCCAATTTTGGGATATGGGCCTCAACATGAATTAGAGTTTATCATGCATTTGAACCTCCGGATATTTATCTTTCTACACCCCCCCATTATTTTCAAACCACCTCTAGAATCTCATTCCATTTTTTTATTACTTTACTTTTGTCTCTTTACTTTTTTATATGAATAATAAAATCGACCTTAAAAACCTCAAATGACTTCACTGATGTTGCTTTAGCAAAGAAACATACTACAAATAAGAAGGGCAAGAAGATGATCTGGATAGATTACGATGAGAGTGGTATGAGAGGTGGAGCAAGAGGTGTACTCTCTCTCTCTCTCTGTGTGTGTGTGTGTGTGCGTGTACATATCAGTAATTTATATAGGATAAATTTGATCATCCAAAACTCCAAATCGGTTAGTTTTCACATCATCCCCACATTCATCTACTCCATATCACATTTAATTTAGCATATTACCTTTAGTTTAATATATGTGTTTTTTTCTCATTCTTATTTTTTATTTCTATTCATCTATTGTTGTTGTTGGTTTTTTTTTTTAACTACATTTAAATAAACCAACTCGTGCTCCATTATAATTTTAGAAAATTCGGGATTTTTATATTATTTTTGGATTTTGGCATTGTTTGACTTGGAGCTGGGTATTGACTATATAATAACAATAGGTGTATAGGTTTATTATGACAAGATTAAAATAGCTCTGTATTTTTTTTATTGCACCATACACGAGGAAAATAGTTCATTGGATATATATGAGACAACATGTCGAGTCTACTGAGAGGTTATAACAAGTTGCGTAGCACCGTGGCCAAAGTGTTGGAGGTTCTGAGAGAAAAATGGGCATATTGGGTGGGATTTGATAGGATACTCACAAAATAGCCACAACAACGACTTTGCTCATTATATAAAGGGTCAAATTATGGGTAATAAAAAGGCATATTTTATTACATATTTTATTTGAAGTATATCGGTGTACTCTAAACTAAAGACGAAGGTTCCTCTGTAACAAGGAATTTAATGGAAGTAGTATGAGGGAAACGGATGACAGCTCTAAAGATTGGTCAACGCCATCTAAAGGGACCAAAAAAGAAAAAAAAAAGATCTAATATACAGTACTGCACAAGTCATGAGAGAGACTAAAGGGGCATCTGTTATTGAAACACAATAAGGGTCTTCACTAATCAAAAGGGGGTGATAGTAGCAAAATACGATTCTATAGCACAAGACGTGAGGGAGACTAACGGGGCATTGAGAATTGAGGCATGTAAGGAAACACATATTTTATTCAAATAATAGATACAAATTATGGACGAACTAAAACTAGACCAAACTATACTAATGAAGACTCCATTGAATCAGATAATGGTTGTCCAAATCTGGTAACAAAATGAAAGGGTTTCCCCATGCTTATTGAAATCCCTTATCTGAAAACGCTTCTAAACTAGTCCTAATACTAATCTAAGATCATCGTAACCTCAAAAAAGTTGAATGGTGAAGATGAAAAAGAAAATGAAAAGAAAGAGAGCGCAGAAAATAAATTCACGTTGGCGGGATTTGAATGAAGTTTCGTGGCCTCTAGCTGTGGTTTTGACTGAAGCACAAAGGAGGTTCCAGAGGAGCTGATATAGTTATTGTAGGCTCCTATTGTATACCTAAAAACTATGACAACTAAAACATGGTAAGCTAATAAGGGTATCTCAAGATGAAGGCTGATCAAATCATACAAAATCCAACAGAAAAGGGTTCCTCCTGCTTGCTTGTGTTACATTTTTTCAAAATGCCCCTAACTCAAGTTCTAACATGAATCCACGATCACCGTCATTTCATTTGAGTCGATGGTAATAAAAATTCATGTGCACCGAGCAGAAATAATACCATCATCTTTTTCAGCTTACTTAGAGCTCGCAGTGCTATTCACCAACATGCGAAATATGGAGTCACCCAGTCTGATTCCATCAAAACCGCCGTATTAACAAAAATAACCCTGATATCATATCAAAACCCGTAAATTTATAATTTCCCAAAACCCATAATGTTTATTTGGTCAGAAAATAAATAACTAACAAACAATGATAATATGAAAAAAAGGGATCTAATACTGCAGGTAAACTAATGGACTATATCACCATCTAAGATATGTATCGAATGTTTGCAAATTGTAGTAAGGCATCAGGGGACTTGTGAGTAATATTATATAGTTCGTCAATTAAAGCTGATCTAAAAGTACCAGGCCCACGAACTTCTTGACGTTGCATTGCTAGTTCAGATGCAATATTCACAGTGAGAATACTATCAAATAATAAAAATAATAAAATTAGTACAAGGAAGAAAAATAAATCTTCTCGTTTTTCCATCCTCACCCAATCATGGTAGCGAGCAAGTAGTCTGATCGGTTTGCTATATAATAATAATAATAGTAATAATAATAAATGATAATGAATAGATGTTTCCATGATTAGACATCGCCCTTCAATCTTACCAGCTGCAAAGCATGCAACAATAGAAGTAACCATGCACCCACTTCCAGTAATACATGCCAATATAGGATCGCCATTATGAATCGCATACGTTCTTACACCATCGGAGACGTAGTCAATAGGTCCAGTCATTGCCACAATACATTCTAAAAATAATTGACATCTCAGCTTTTGTTTTTGTTTTGGATCCACCCCCTTTTCTATTCTAACTTACGATGCTTTTGAGCCAACTCCTTCACAGCCAATACGGCGGTTTGTTCATCAACATTTCCCAAAGAATCCACACCACGGCTACGTCCACCGCGATTCGCCATGGATAGAATTTCACCGCCATTGCCCTTGATAATTGTCATTCGAGCTTCGTTGATAAACCGCTGTACTACTGCTTTTCGAAATGTTGTAGCACCACCACCAACGGGATCAAGTACCACTGGGTTCCCATATCGATTGTTTGCTTGAGCTGCCAGAATCATGGTATCGATATCATTCAGAGTTCCCATGTTCAGTACCATCGCCCCATTCATCTTTGCCAATTCTTCCATTTCCACTCGATTGGTAGACATAATGGGCGATGCTCCTATAATACGTAAAAAAGTCAGATCGTCAAAATAAAAAATTCACCTATATACATTGAAATTGAGTATTTTATACACCATAAAAATCTTACCTACAGCCAAGGTCGCATTTGCATTGTCGTTGATCACCACGTTGTCTACAAAGAAGAATATATAATTAGCAACCAAAAACCGCAAACGACATAAAGTACGTACTTGTAATATGATGTACCATGGGTGTTGCCGTCATGACGTTTTTAATCGCTTTAGAGCAGTGAGTCAGAATAGCGTCCACCGTATTACGATCAGCCTGATGAAGACTCTTTGTCGATTCCTTCAGAATAGAAGTAAACTTTTCGCACACATCCTTCGGATCCGAGGCACCAATAATAGCAGATACAATAGCTAATCCATTCAAAGTACAAGTGCTACCTTTCGTGCTTCCACCCACCATTAATTCTTTCGCATTGTTTAAATTGATTCCACCAATAGCAACAGAATAGCCATTGTAGCCATCAATCGACTCCAGGATACCTACAAAACAAAAGAATTATATTGATGTGAGCAAACCATCTATATATCTTCTCTATCCTCTTATACATACGTCGGACACCAGATACGCCCAAGGGTTGCTTTTTCAAAGACTTTGTCGAAGTAAACCAAACAGCACCGATACCAAGGTAGTCAGCTCCTTCTTCTACGGCCTTTTTCGCTTCTTCCTCGTTGTTACAGGACACACCAATAATCTTGTCATGACCCAGAATCTTCCGCGCTTCCACCAAAGGCATGTCGTCTTGACCAATATGGACACCGTCGGCATCAATAGCAAGAGCCACATCGAGGCGATCGTTAATGATAAGTGGAACTTGGTGTTTTTGTGTCAACGCTTTGACCTTTTTTCCTAATTCAATAAACGGGCCCGTATCCATTTCTTTTTCTCGCAGTTGGACCAAAGTCACGCCTCCAAGTAATGCCTTTTCTATTTGCCCAAGAAGTGTTGCATTAGAAGGTACAAGTGAGCTATCAGTGACAAGATATAAACTATAGTCTACACATTTGTGGTTGGCCATTGTTAATAGTGGTAAAACTCGAAAAGTATTAAAAAAAAAAAAAATTAACTCAACAAAAAACTTAACATCACAGATTAAAGTTTCTAACGCCGCGCGGAAAATCACAGATTTGGGATATGGTCACTTGCTGTTGAGTGCAGCCTGCACCTGACTGATTTTTTTTTTAGGCGAAATGATGGAGATCAACATTGTTTTCGGTGATAAAGACTCTAATGTCACTTTATTATACATAATTTTATTTTTTATGTAGCAAAGTCGAAGAGCAGACGATCCCAGTTTTCATGGTACCAAGTTTTACATACTTTAATGAAGACGACTTGGAGGCAATTTTTTTCATTGCTCAGGAACTGGATTTTCCTTGGTCAATTTTCAAAGAAGGCATGAAAGAAGAAAACTATTTAGACAGTAACTGACCAGCCTGTGAGAGAATTGGCAGCATTTCAAAAGCAATTCGTTCAAGCAGCAATTGTCTATTGTCTTTTGAGACAAGGAGCTTCACGTGGTACTCACACCCACGTTTTGTATGTCCACCCAAAGGTGTCAGAGAAAAAAAAATAAAATTCTTCACATGCATAAGAATCTCCCCAGTTCAACCATTTCAAATGCCGTTTACGTAGTCTCTGCATGTGGCTATTTTTTAGTTATTGCAAAAAAAAAAAAAAAAATCATTATACTGTCACGACTTGTATCGTTTTATTCAAGGCGATCTTCGCTGTATACACTCCCGTAATAAAACAAGGAGTAAGGTTTAGTCATGGTCTTATTGATATGGACGGTACTTTTGGAAATAATGATTGGGCACTTGATTTCGGACATTTAAATGGTTAAAATAAAGGAAGCGCTTCTTTTATTTTCCCTTTCTTTCTTCCCCATTTGCACTTTTTCTCAACTATTTCATTATAAATATGTCTGTCCACGTCGAACCCGCTGAAGTCTTGACCTTCAAACGTAAGTATTAGGAGTTATTTTGTAATATAGACTTGGCATTGTGGAACAGAGAGGATTGAATAGATAAAGATAGGATAAGCAAATCATATAAACTGAATAAAGTGATGGAAAAAAAAAGATACAAGGCTAATACTTTCCTTTATACATTTAGGTCCTTTGACTCGTACGTCCAAAGAGATACTTACCATTAGCAATTCTGGTGATCATGATATTGCTTTCAAGGTCAAAACTACTGCCCCCAAATTATATTGCGTCCGTCCCAATGCTGGTACTGTAACTGCCGGAGAAACTATGGAAATCCAAGGTAAATAAAGACGATAATTCCTTGACGTCATATTCATAAATCATCTCCTGTTTCCGTTACTTTTGTAGTGATGCTTCAACCATTCAAAGAAGAACCTCCTTTGGATCAAAAATGCAAAGATAAATTCCTGGTCCAATCCGTTCCTATCACTGAAGAACTCAAATCTTTAGAATCGATCGATCTTGTAAGTCATCAGTACCTCATAGCCATATAGGCAGATTGATAGAAGCATAACGAAATGTTTTTTATGTGTATTATTCTTTAGTGGGCACATGTGGAATCCAAGTCAAAGGGATCTATCAACCAAATCAAACTTCGATGTGATTATGCTGGCGCAAATGATGAAAAGGTAAAACAAGTGGGGAAGGTGGTGGTGGTGTGATGATGAAACATATATACTGTGTTTTTATTTTATTTTAGTTAAAATTACTTACTTGGGCTTACCGGACCTCTTACGGGATTACCTGACTTGTCCTCTGTCTTTCCCTTCTTTTTCTTTTTTCTTTTTTATTTTTTTATTTGGGGTTGGGTTGGGTTGGATTTTTTTTTGTTTCTTTCAATAGAATGTGGTAGAACGAAGTCCTAGTGAATCTACGGTTGTGTCCCACCAAAAATCTGATACCGAACAATTTGCAACTGATGAAGTATCCAAACTTCGATTGGAACTGGATGCTTACAAAAATGAACTGGAAACTCTTAGGTGCCGTGCCCCTGATGCCGCCGTGGTCAAGAAGAATGGCGTCCCTTTACCCGTGGTTGTTGCCATTGCCCTTATCTCTGTCTTGGTATCCTTTGTTTTATTTAGACAGTCATCTTAGTATTATTGTTTAGTTTTAGTCAACTTTTATTTTAGGTATAGTTAGTTAGATATAGTATACTCCATTAGTACTTATTTTGCCCTTACGGCCATGTAGTAGATTATGAATTAGTATAGTTTATCTTAGTCTAGTATATATCAATAGTTGATTCCCATATTTTATGTTAGTATTCGCTTTTATTAGTATCCTTTATTCTGATTACCATTTGAAAGAGTCTTTATGTACTCAATAAAAAATTATTGTTCTGTCATCAAAACAGCAGCCTTTATTCTTTCAACATAATGATATCAATGTCATAGAATTGCAATAATAGCGAAGCGTACAGCAAAAATAGGATAAATTTATTCTCCTGTGACATACCATGTATAATATTACTATATTACCCAGGATCCTCAATATCACTTTTTTTGTATCCTGATTTAGGGGCAAACAGTCCTAAGCGCAAATACACTGGTCCGTTCGATAGACAGTACAGGTTGCGACTATCACACCAAATATATGTTTTTATTGGTATCATTTTCCATTCAGAATTGAGAAATCTTTGTTTTAACGATTCAACAGCAAAAAGTTTCTAGCTCAGTTAAAGTTATATCATACATCTCTGAGTGTCGTCTGAATCGACATAACTGTAATAAATGAATACTTAATTAAATATGGGAGCGAGTTATATTGTAATATCATTTTCTGGTTTCATCAGAGTTGAAAAAATATGTCTGTTTTACCACCACAGTACGCATTGGTTAAGCTGTACTACTGTACGTACAGTTGAAAAAAAATATAATACGTCGTGTAGTAACTCGTTCAACCCGTTCGATAATGAAGTATGGAGGAAGTCAGTATTGAATATTAGAAGAGATCACCAATAATTTTCCACAAAAATGCATGCCCTTAAGGTAGAGTATCAATAATATAAATGATATTCTCTTGAGGTACACTTAAAAGTAGCCAATAATCATCCGCTTCAGTTCGAGGAATCCAGGGCGCTGTGCGGGGTTTATTTACTTTTTTTTTTCAGGTTTGTTTTTTTTTTTTTTTTTTTTTTTTGTTTTTTTCAACTCGTGTTTCCATTTTCTTTTACTTACCATGAGCAAAAACGCTATGCAATTCAAGTTTTGGGATCAGAGTCGAAAATCAAGAAAAACAAATCTCCACACTGATACATCATCAAGTACGGTCACTGAACAAGAAGCTCGAAAACAGCCTGGAAATGATGGTGCAATCAAATGGAATTATGTTGCCTTCACACCATCCGACGATCCCAAGCACAACAATGGAACAAAAGCGACTGTTTTACGATCGAATACACTGCGTTCAGAAAGTCCTCGATCTAAGCCTGGCTCTCGAAATTCTTCCAAATCTGGTAGTCAGCGTTCTCGCACCAAGCGTCGACGTATTCCATCGTTTTCCTCTTCTGACAGCGATGAATCTGGCATCGCCAAAACGAAACGAGCTTGTGCATATCCAAATTCTTCTTGTCGAACTATTATGCCTTTACTTCGTAAGTTGATATCGATCGGTGTTATGGAATGAACTTGACTTCCAACTGAAAACTAACCCCCTTTTGAACAAACATAGGCGAAACGTTCCAGCTCAAATACATGCTTGAAGGGCACTCACATTTGTCACAACAAACACAACCCAAACGACAAAAGAAATCTGTCAGCAGCAAGCAGAAGTCAGTCAAAAGCAAAAAGAAGGAATCATCCAGCAAAAGACGGGGACGGGGCCGGCAACATCAAGACAACGGCGACAGCGATGATGATGATGATGGTGGCGACGATGATGGTAGTGACGATGACAACGATGATTCCTTGGATATTTGGGCTTGCGAATTTGAGCCCTCGAAGGATATTCCGTCGACAATAGTAGCACTATGTGGTGGATCAAGTATCTTATTTTTGGATGCACACCAAGGGCGATACGTTAAGAAATATGCTCACCCGGAGCCTCTAGAATGCTTTTATACCTTGGCTTGGACATTGTTACGTGGATCTCGGCAATTAGGTAGAAATACAACAAACGTGGAGGACGGCAAAAATAACAA
This sequence comes from Absidia repens, assembly GCA_002105175.1. Lineage (NCBI taxonomy): Eukaryota > Fungi > Mucoromycota > Mucoromycetes > Mucorales > Cunninghamellaceae > Absidia > Absidia repens. The sequence goes on along the minus strand of MCGE01000025.1, from coordinate 133,225 downwards.
CAGCGAAGACGATGAAGACGATGATACGTGTGCTGCGATTTTAGCAGCTGCGGGAAAATTTGGATCTATCAAGCTGCTGGACCCTACTCAAACACACTGTTATCGGTATCTGTTTGGCCATCAACAATCTGTCTTGAAACTCAACTTCTCTAAAAGTGAGCCAAGGTGGCTATTGAGTAAGTTAAAACTATGAACAAAAAAAAAATAATTGTGTAAAAGACTAACGTATGCTGCTTTGATTAGGCTCATCAATGGATATGACTGTTAGATTATGGGATATTGGAACACCTACAAATGAACATGATAATTCAAGGTAGTCAATGGAATGGAAATAGAAATGAGATGGAATATATATAATCTCACATTAATCTTGTTTTTCTTATATATCTTAGCTGTCTTGCTCATTTTACAGTACCTGGAACCGGTCACCCAACCAGCATGAGTCTTTCCTATGATTTATCTTTATTAGTTGTCGGTAAAAACAATGCTGATCTATTACAATATGCAGTTTACCAATCCGACATCAAGAAATGGCGCCGTGACACTCACAAAGCAAACCACACTTCCGACGTGAATGAAGATGACAATGAAAAGTCCAAACCAACGATTATCAAACCAAAGTCAAAGTTTCCTCATGGTGAAGAATGGCATGATGGATACGTGGAAGATGTATATATTCTTGGACAAGATGGTGCTGAAGACGATATTAGTAATTATGCTGGTAAGGATTTGAACCTGCTCCTAGTATATCCGTAAACGAAGAATCCAAAAGATGTTGTTTTTTTTCCTAACCTTTTTTTTTTTCTCACTTAGTATCTCGCGGATCAAATGATATGGAAATCCTATTGTGGAACCCTATGACAAGCACAAAAACTGATGCCGATATTCATTTATCCTTGGAATGGCCTGATTCCGATGATTGTACTGGCATGCGGTTCTCTATAATGGAAAAGGATGGTAAGAATGGATACTAATAAAATGGATTAGTGATCATCGGATTGGCATACTAATGGAAGTTTCTATGATCGTTTTATTTCTGTAGGGCAAAAACTTCTCTTGGGAGGTGATCATGATGGTGACATCCGATTGTACAATATTGGCGATGGCAAATGTAGTAAAACATTGGAAGATGGCAGCAAAGAATTATTCCAGCCGATGAAGGTAAACTAGAAAACAATGGTAATGACGCACAAAATGGCATGACTAACATTTTGATTTGTAGGTTTTTAGCCATGAATCTTCAACCAGTTTGATTCGGGACGTTTGTATATCTTTAGATACGAGAAAATTTGTGGCAGTGGATAGTGACAATACCGTCTTTGTATGGACTTGTGATTGATGGGTTTGCGATTGTAGTTTTTCGCTTTGTGTACTATTTTAGGTTATTTTTTTTTATTTTATATTTTATAGTCAGTAAAAATTCGATAGAAGTCAAATTCTATCAATATAGAAAATGATATTCTTTTTACTTACAATAAAAACATAGCATTCTTTTGACAATTTAAACCATCTCTTTTACCACATGATGCATTATATCTCGGCTTATATATTATACTTATATATGGTCATTCGTCCCTTTTTTTTTTTTTTTTTGAACAAATGAAGATGAACGCTTTACTGCTTCAGCTTGAGATGATAGATTGTGTGCGACAAGAAATTCTTAGAATTTTTTCTTTACTGATTCCATTGGTCAATGTCTTTTGCATGATCAGGTATAAGAGGGAAATAAGCCAATGTCAGCTGATTGTCGCTTGGGCCACAAAAGCTTAAATTGACAACACCTGGACTATATTCGCTCAAATTATTCATCATCTTCTCCTTTTTCTAATTCTTTTAAAAAAGAAACATATACACATTAAGCACAATACATAGATAGCAACTAATATGAGCCCTAAAGAAAAAACGAAATCTCCAGAATATATCATCAAGCCTTCGTTTTGGAATCCTAGAGTGGTGAAGCGCAGAACTATTACTGTAACAGAACGAGAAACTACTACTACCACTACCGTTACTACCAAGACAGTGAACGGCAAACCCCTTAAACACAGCAAAACAACCGAAACCAATTTTAGCACAGATGTTCATCTTTCTTGACAAACTATTGAAAACTGAGCAATGATACAGTATACTGCGTTAACCTAATATCTCTTAAATTCTTGCTGTACTATATGAATGGGCATTTAAAGCTCACTTTATTCTCCTTCCATCTACAAATAAACGCTCCGGCGCTCCGTTGGAGATTTGGAAAATCTTCTATTTACTAAGTGTTAGGGAAAGTGTTCGTGAAATGTGGTTTTTGATGGACTGATACATCTATCCTATGTTATTTCGTACTTTGATGAACAGCCTCTTTGGCCCAACCGTCGTTGTGCTCAGCGCTCCGTTAATTGTGTGTTGAAGAAAATTGATAATGAATTAGATGGTTTCGGTATTGTACACTTTAGTAGGCATCCCTTGTGGTTCAACCATCGTTCTCAGCCTTTAGTTCGAACGGCACAGTATATGCAAGAAAGGAAAAAATGAAGGTTTGTGGTCAGATATATGTCCTAATTTTTTTCGCGGACGGAAGACTTGGTGTTCCTGGATTTAAAACCCAACTTGATTCTCCAGTATAGTATTGGTTTGATCTTGTCTGCTTTAATGTTGTTATTGCAGTATATTATCTTTGAAAAATATTGGTCAGGTTTCTTTTTTTTTTTTTTTTTGATTTCTCTTACTTTGATATACCGGAAGGATTTGGAATCACGGTAGGCTGATGGTTCTTTGATAAGATACTGCCTTACCGCCATTGATTAATCCAATATCACTACTATAGGGACACACAGTAACAATATCAACACTAACCTTGGGACCCAAAATACACAGTGTTTTCACCGCCCATCAACAAACAGTTAAATACAAAAATAGTATTAGTAGGCGCAGATGCCTCTTCATGCACTGTAAAAGCAGCGGTGATTCAACATCTACAATTTTTTATTTTTCTCGCACTTTTTCTTCTTCTTTTTTTTTTTTTTTTCTTTCCATCTTTTCCTTCGCTGATGCACTTTTCATATAAAAATGTCATTACTTCCTATTCTCATTGGTAAAGGATATATAAAAACACATATTGTTATGAATTCGTATATTTATGGAAGATCATCCTTTTTATGTATTTACATATTTACAGTTATGAAGGGGGGGGGAGAGGCGAGACCCCTTTGATGGTGGTGTTCTTCTTGATTTGAACCTTGGCATCGGAGTGTTTTATGGCGACTGTACACGTTTTAATTGTAAGGCACGATACGAATAGAAAACGACGGCTGTGTTGGAAGTGGAGCGTACTAATTGTGTATCCTACTTTCTTTTTCTAGATTGACAGTGGTGTTACTGTGTCTGACTTTGTTATTTGACTTCAAGGCGCTTTTTGATCAACAAGATCCTACACCTTCTCGAATGTAAGACACAATACGATACGAATAGAAAACGACGGACTTTGTTGAAAAGCTCAGTGTACTGACTGCGTATCCTTCTTTCTTTTTCTACATTGATGGCGGTATTATTGTGCCTGACTTTGCTATTTGACTCATAGGGAATCTCTTCCATTTTGGATCTGTGATTTTGAACCACCATTAGATTAGACATGGAACTTGAATCAGGGGCGTTTTGAAAACTGCAATACGAACATCATGGGGAAATCCTTCCATTTTGGATTCAGGATTTTGGACTACCATTCAGTTGGCTGCCCCATTTAATTGCTTTTTATGACCTTCATTAGCTTAGTTTAGTTTTAGTATGTCAATAATTTGCATATGTTTGAATAAAATTTTGTTCTTTTTGCTTCCTATAATGAAAAATGACCAAATAGTCTTTCTCATATTTTACGCAATAGATTCCATTATACTTCACCACTCCCTTTTGCTTAGTGTTGGACGTTGGTTTCTTCAATAAAAGATATGTCATTAATCATTTTCATGTCTTCCACAGTATATTATCTCCCATTTTACAATGACCCACTTAGATTAGTGTTGACCATTCTTCAAATTTCAGCTTGGTTAGCCTCATAGTACTTACACTCTCCTCCGCAGAAAGATGACGGCTGGACAATAGATCTATGTCATTGAATATGAATGGATTATATTTTGTTAAACTCTTCGTCGCAGCAACCTCAAAATGCAGGAAAATAATTCTTCCGCGACCCATTCCTCCGCACAGAAATTATTCCAGTTCGATCCAAGAGTTTAGAAAGCATCATGATAGACTCTATGGATCATTATTAAGACATTCATTGCATGAAAAGAGTCGGGAAATTTTTGGTTTTCATCCTTAGCTCTCTAACGACCACTCCATTGTCAAAGGTTACGTAGTATTGACAGTGTCGATGGACTAATTTAACATTTTTCCAAATTGTCTATGTGTCAAGGAGAGCATTACCGTGTTCGAATAGTATTTCCTGGTCCAGGCATATGTAATTTGAATTGATCATGGGCGAATCTATTTCTGGTTTAGGTACAGTCATCAAACGTTCCTATCGAAACAAACAATGCAACATCACGAAATACCTTGTCATTTCATCACCAAATAAAAATGGGAATAAGGATAAATGACGATCACCTGTCAATGGCATTTATATTACTGAATATCAAAGTTGCAGTCAACATTTGAAGTGTGTTTTCAAGATAATTAAACCAATGGACCATCAATGACACCAGAACTGAAGATTCTCGGCAAACTATTTTCATTTCCCGGCCATTCTTATCGCAAAAAAAAAGTAATCATATACATGTCTATAGCTTAATTAATGGAAATATTTTATGGTTGTGAGCACTTCCTTTTATCCATAAAAAAACAATAGAGAAAAGTTAGTGAAACAGGTATACTCATCAGCCACACCAGGAAAAACAAGATAGTCTTGTGACCTACTGTCAGGTGTGTGCATGTGTGAAAAGCAAGAAAGAGAAACGTGTATTTTTTATGTGTAATGCATTTCAAGATCATCTTTTTAGATCTTTTTATTTTGTTGAAATAAATATTTACTAGCTTGACCTTATCATTCGACGACCAAATTAAACAATGCCAATAACACGGTGTCGGTGTTTAAACAATATATGAACCTTTTTTTTTTTTTTTAAAAAAGAGGGATGGAATAGAATGTGACAACAGGTGGAATGAATGACCAACAATAAAGAATGTTGAAACATGCTGTTCATCTTTTAATGGGGTAGGACAATATATATGAAATGATACGTCGGTGTATTTGCGTTATCTTATTTTTTTTTATTGTGCCAGTCAAAATTACTTCATATGGTAGCATCGATACTTTCAACACGATCATGTGAGTTTACCAACCTTCCATTCTGTGTGTGTGTGTCATTCTTGTGTTTCTCTCCATCTTCCTCCCTTTTTTTTTTTTTCTGGTTTATCTTTCTTCTCTTTCTTCTTCCGTTTACACTCCCCACGTCCCCACATTTATGATGCCACCCAACACTGTGCAAATACAAATCATTCCAGAAACAGATACGCTGCATCTCTTCCGTGATGAAACAACGATGATGAACGAAACATATGATTTACAGGGTCATATTCGTCTGATACCTATTATTTACAAAAAGGAAAAAAATAAGAGGCATGTACCGTCAAAACTTATCAGTGTTCACCATATTCATTTACGGTTACAAGGCTACGTCCAAACAATGCTTACCTCTGATTTTTCGGACTCCGATAAAGGGGCAGATCAACGATGGTGTAAAGACACAACAACATTACCACTATTGGATCGTATCCTTTACTCCGCTCGTGGATATGCCAATGTGACGGAATGCGTCTTAGACCAGCAACTGACTATCACTCCTGGCATCCATTCTTTAAACAAAGTCACTGATATTGCTTTTAACTTTGTTATTGAAAATACTCAAAATTTACCACCCTCTTTTTCTTCGCCAAGACACCTTATTTGCTATTATATGTCTGCCACTATTCATCAACAAGAAGATAATGCTTGTATTTACACTTTTCCTAGATCCACTTCATCATTACCTATCCTTTCACCATCCACTTCGTTATCCGCCACATCTACATCATCCTCTTCTTCTTCCTCGCACCAAAGAAAAAAACGCCGATTCTTATTGATACAACGACCATTTTTTAAAAATTTGATGAACAAGCTTTCACCGTCGAGTCTTTCATCATCTCCTTCATCAACGACATTATCATCATCTCCATCCTTTTCTTCTTTCCATAATAGTAATACTCCCATTTCAGTAAGATTGCCGATCGTGGTCCAGTGCCATCATCTTGGCAGCATGTATGCACTCACACATCAACCTCGAATTCGGTATTGCGGAGCACGTACTCATTCTTTGCGCTACCAGATTCATTTGGCCAAATATCTTCTTTTGCAATCCATGGGTCAAACTACTGAAGTTTCTTTCCAATGTTCCTTTTTTCCTCTATCTCCTTTAATTAAAATTAAAAGACTGGTTTGTTATCTTGTACAATATGAAACCTATCCGTAAGTCTATTTTTTTTTAAAAAAAAAAAAAACAGTGGTTTCGGGGAATCAATTTTTTTTTTGCATGAATCAAAAAATTTGACATTTTAGTAATTCTCGTATCCTCGCCATCATCTTCGGCATTAGTATGTAAACTCATATCATTCAATTTTTTTTCTTCTTCTATTTATATTGCTCTATTTTTATCATGAGCTAGGATTAGATCGGGCCAAATTAATTCCATTGAACCACTACCGGAAAATCAACTTGAAACCAAAGCAAGAAAAATCGGCTATAAAGAACATCATTTGGTGGAGGATGATAATTTAGAGCGTTTATGTAGGTATAAAATTGCTTAGTAAAAATATGCATAATAACATATTCTATTCTGAATTTATTTATAGCTATTTCGGTTTCTTTGAATAACCCGCAGTTGGTTCCACCCGTGAATACAGTTAGTTTACAAGTGACACACAAATTACGCTTGGCCGTCTATTTTCAAGGCAAAGAAAAAAAGATGACACTTTCTTTTCCCATTGTGTTTTGTACAATCCCTCCAACTACCCCAACTGCACCACCTACTCAATTCTCCATGACTTCTCTTCCGCCATCTTTGTTGATGAGAATGTATAATAACAATAATTATATCATGGATAGTACTACTGATGGATCCCAAGATGAAAGTACCGAGAATATAGCTGACATTGAATCACTCAATGCATGCAAACTTCCTTCCTATCTTGATGTAATGTCAGAGGGTCCACCTCCATCTCCATTTTTAGAAGATCAGATTTTATCATCATGACATCGCCGAACCTTGATAACCTAATCTTCCCTCTGATCCTTTTATCAATATCAATATCCAAACTAGTACATATATCATAAATACGTATAAACCAATATATATCTTTTATATAAATCTTTATTAATAATAAATGATTGAAATGAGGAGTACCACAACTATATAAACTAAACTAATATATCACGGTGGAATAACAATACTAATAGCCAAGGGTAAACATGCATAATCACAGATGACACATGGATAGATTTGACATGGTATATAGTCACTACATAATAAAGCAAATGTCATTACTACAAAAATGTATCTTCAAATGTCTCTTTACTTTCTTACCACCATCCATAGACGCTTTCTGACTAATTTCTTGATGTTGTGACAAATTCAAAATCGATGGCAAACCCAAGTCCGAGTAGTAGCTCAGTGTTCAAATAAAAGTAGTGTTGCTCCGATTGGTGGTCACATCAAAATCTTAAGGTAGATATTGCATATTATATATCTGAGTGGTTCATTGACCGATCTACACATACAAGAGAAAACTATAAGACGCGCTTACTGTTTGTTATTAAAACAATGTTTTTTTTTTTTTTTTTTTTTTTTTTTTTTTTTACCTTCTTTTCCATTTAATAAAGACGTTGAACAGTATCTAAAGTACACTAGTAGTCTGGATAAGTTTGTATGAGGAGCAACATAGGATTTGAATTGATTTGGTTATAGGAAAAAAAGAAAAAAGGAGAAAACCTAAAAGTTTTCTCAAGCACGAACCGGAGCTTTAAACATCAGCTGAAATTGACTGACCTCCCTTTCTATTGTGTACTTTTTGTTTGCTTCTTTTTTTTTTTTTTCTCTGATATTTTATTTTGCTTTACAAAATACTGCCTCATGTCTCTTGCTGGCTACTTGTTTGGAAATGTAGATGAGCAAGGAAGACTTGATAATGACCTTGATGAAGTAAGTAGAATATATATAAATATATATTGAAAAAGAAGGGGAAGGTGCGACAAGGGAACACTTCATGTAGACAACGTGATACTAATCATTTACTTTATCTGTTTCGTAAACTAACACACAGGAATTGAAGCAAACTTTGCAGCATGTTGATGCTGGTGTCTTCTCACAAATATTCAATCCTGATACTTTTGGCATACAAACTTCCAGCACTAACCATTCACCTAACGGCAGCGACAATGAAGATGAGGATGAAGACTCCAACGATATCACAGAACAACATCAGAGACAGACAACCCAATTTATACCATCAACACAGCATGCAGCAAGTGCTATTGATTACTCAGACTTTGATGAAACCGTACCTGACGAAACTGGAACAGCTTACTCAAGCCAGCAAAAAAAATTACCCGCCATTGGGAGATATATCCAATCCCCTTTATCAGGAACACCGTATATACCACCCACAATGTCAGTGAAATCAGCAAGCAAAAAAACAGCGGCCAAGCGATATCATGTAGAAGAAGACGATGACTATGATACCTACGACGATGATGATCCTACAACTCACAAACCTGGAATTCCAGCTCCAGCTCCAACTCCTACACCCGACAACATCGCTTCCTCTTCCTCTTGGCCCCTCCCTCAATCGCATACATCGATTCCTATTTTATCAGACTCTTTATCAACTCCATCTTCTACTTCACTCTCCCCTCCTAAATTGGTCGACATCACTCAACTCTTTCCGGCATTTCAACAAAACAAAATATTGAACTTCTCTGATTTATTCATGAATCGTACCAAACGGCGAACAAAATTCCAAACTCCTCAAAATCAAAGTAAGCACTTCGTCCTTGATTTTTCTTGATAACATTGTAAACTAATCATGTTTCTATTTTTTTCTTTTCGTTTATAGTCTATATGGATGATGGTTTCCATTACGATATGGCCATAGATCAACAACATATGTTTCTTCACCAGCCTTTCAAACGGAGGAAATTGGACCCCTCACCTTGGGACAAAGACGACGACGACTACTATCATGAAGTAGAGGGACAGAACGATCAATTAACACAACTATCTATTACAAGCGACAATTTCTCTCATCCAGTTGATACGATGGAAGTCAAAGATCGTCTTTATTATTCTGTGATGTTAGAACCATGGGAACAAAGTATTATATGGGATGAATCCGATACAGAAAGGTAAAACAAGAGCAAAAAAAAAAAAAAAAAAAAAAAAAAAAAAAACTGATTTTTTATGGTGCACTTCTCTAATGTGTTTTATTTAGGTCGCAGCAGAAGGAATCAACTACTTTGGCAATTAATAGTATTGGAAGGCTCGACGGCAGGGCAATCAAGGAAACCAACCTCAATCATGATTTGGACAGCGGAGATTGGCTTCACTCGGTAATTTGGGACGACGACGCAAGAACATCAACATCGTTGACCAATACAAGCTCCACATCACAGCATCAACGTATAGACCCGGAATCCATCAAGGTGATCTTAGACTTTAATGATCCTCATATGCTCTTTGATGCCGAATCTTTGGAGGAGACACAACAGCAACTATTACCAACCAAGCATGTTGTGAAGAAGGGAAGGAAACCAAATCCACGACCTATACCGAAGGTAAGTCGTCGACAATCCACTATTTTTATAGACCCCAAGTGTATTAACATGTTAATGTTGTTATTTTGTTTTTACTAGATGCCTCTGATATACGCAAGTGATCCTGACTCTCGTAGTAAGCTTCCTCAAAGCCGGTTCAACATCTCCAACGATCGACATTACGATATGAATTTTGCCGTGGTGCGTGTACGCCAAACTCATGGTCAGCTTGTAGTTCAACATTCAACCCCTGCTTTGCAGCTTCATCGCACTTTGTACAAAACGAAATTATCCAAATCAGAACTACGGTCCTTCCACCGACATTTATTCCAATGGCCTCTGAACTCTGATATCAACTTCACTCGTGTTCGACTAATGAAAAAGAAGACCAAAAATAAAAAACAGCAACTATCAGGTGGTGGTGGAAGCAGTAGCATCAATGGTTTTGGCTCAAAAAGTTCAGCTGGTGATGTGGATGGTGCTCCTCGAACAACAAAGGAATTGACTTTGAAAGATACATCATCCTATGTTTTAATGGAATACTCGGTAAGCTTCCTTCGTCCCTTTCTCTTTACCTCTCCAATCCGCTCGCCTTCCACAAACTTATTTTATGTTACGTTTATTTTATAGGAAGAACATCCGCCTATTATATCAAATATTGGGATGGGCACATTGATCGTCAACTATTACCGCAAGACTGACCCGAAAGATGATTATGTTCCCCATGTAAGTTTAATATAACGAATCCTTATTGTATTTGTATCTCGCTATTGACCCAAATTTCTCTCTCTCCAAACCACATCTAGATGGACCTTGGTGAACCATTTGTGCTTGAAGTAGAAGACACCTCCCCGTTTATGACATTTGGAAATGTGGAGCCAGGGCAAACAATTCAAGTGATGTACAACAACATGGTGCGTGCGCCACTCTTCCAGCATCAAGTAAACAAGACAGATTTTTTGCTCGTCCGCAGCACCTATCATGGCGAATCCAAATACTACCTTCGTGCCATTCCTGCCATGTTTGTTATGGGTCAAACCTACCCTGTGCAAGAAGTCCCTGGGCCTCAATCTCGACGTGTGACAACAACGGTGAAAAATCGATTACAAATAGTGGCCTATCGGTTGATCACCAAACATCCTCAGCAACGACTTAAAATGTCCAAACTGGCATCACGATTCCCTGAATATCAAGATATACAAGTCCGCCAACGACTCAAGGAATTTTTGGAGTACAAACGACACAGCAAGGATAATGGCGGTGGGTATTGGAAAGTACGACAATCCAAGGAAGGACGCGGTGGACCCGAACGAAAGCCTCCAGGGGAAGACCAGCTGCGACAAATGTGTACACCGGAGATGGTTTGCTTGTATGAAAGTATGTTGGTGGGAGAACGGCATTTGCTGGATTTGGGCTATGGAAACATTGATGACACAGCCGATCAAGATGACAATAGTGCGTTACAGCTGGAAACAGAACAACAATTGGCGCCTTGGTTTGCAACTAGAAATTTTATCAATGCTTGTCAAGGAAAGGCGATGCTAAAGCTCTCTGGGGATGGTGATCCTACTGGTTGTGGTGAAGGCTTTAGCTTTATCCGGGTCTCCATGAAGGATATTTTTTTACGCGCTGGAGAATCGGCTGAAAAAAAATTAGGTAAAGGAAAAAAAAAACAAAAAAACAAAAAACAAAAAACATATTTTGGAGGAAAGTGGGGGTAAAAATGGATAGAGGGGATCTGTTGGATGATTTATTGACACTGATCATGATTCCATTTATTTATAGCTCAAATCAAATCAAGACCAAAAAGTGCTCATCGTTACAATGTCGCAGAACAGCAGCAAGTGTACAAAGAAGAGGTAAGTAAACGCATACATACACTACATCGCGTATTGAGTGATGGACCTGAATGATTTTTCTTCCTATTTTTAGATTGAACGTATTTGGAACACTCAATGGAACTCTCTCAGTCGTACTGAGGAACCTGAATACTCTATGCAAGAAATTATGGATGATTCCTCTGCTGATGAACGTGATATGGACCAAATGACCAGTCCAATGACAGTAAGTTTTGAGGTGCGAGCCAAAATAAATAAATAAAACGAAGCACTAATCATAATACGATTTTTTTTTCTTCTAATGACTCTTATCCCTTGTAGCCGGATAATGTGGATTGGCGACACCAACGAAGATATGACCGAGCAACATCAGAAAGTATTTACGACGACATGACGGATGACAATCTTTCGGTTGCAGAAAGCTATAGCTCTCAGGCACAGACTCGAGATCGTGAACTTCGGATTACTAGGCAAATACGAGGTGATGATGGTCAAATAAAGGCGGTGATAGAAATTGTACGTGACCCTGCGGTTATCAAAGCCTATTTGGCTCAAAGACATTTGATTATGGAAAATGCTGCAAAGTAAGTTATAGATATATATATCCTTTACGAATTGATGTTAATTTGTATTCCACATTGGTGTTTTAGCTTAGAGACAATTGATCCTACGAACAGTCATGAAAAGAACGCTCGTATGAAGAAACAAACTCAGCAACAATTGGCTAAGCTCAAAAGAATGGCAGAACGAAGACGCCAAAGGCAATTGTCTAAAACAGCAGCTCTGGCGGAAAACCCTGTTCTTGGTCTGATGCGCGGAAAACGGGAAGGTGCAATGGTAAGTTGATGTTTTTCACTTTTGAAAGAGAAGAACCGTATTGACGATAACGATTCTTCATTTTTTTACACATTTAGCGACGATGTGGCAACTGTGGCCAATTGGGACATATGAAAACCAACAAGAGCTGCCCCAACTTTCCTGACAAAAACAAAAATAACACCAACACTAGCAAATCATCTAATACTGATGTCGCTCTTGATGATGGTAGCCAAACCCCGCTTTCTGGTTTTACTTCACCCCCAGCACCACAGTCTATCCCCTTAGTTTTTACTTCACCATAGTTCTTATATCCGTTTATATATTTCTCCCTTCGCATTTTTCTTTTTACTTGTACACATTCAACCTATATAGTTTAGCATTTTTACTATTTTCTTCCTCCCTTTCTATTACACACACACACACACACATATATATATATATATATATATATATGTATATTTATAAACAAATAAATCTCTTGTTATATCATGAATAGAACTCTTTTTTTTTATGTTACTGTAGTGCTAAACCAGGATAAGCTTTGTATTTTTTTTTTTTTTTTTTTTTGTAGTCAATAGTCTGATGGAGAGCAAATGGTGCTTTTTTTTATTTTGTGAAAATGAGTAAAAATGAAAACACAAAACCTTTGAGAGAGAGAGAGGGGGGGGGGCGGGAGGTGACCAAAACTTGAAAACAGGGTGCTATTTTTGAGGACTTCTTTACTGATTTTTCTTAGTATATTGCATATAACGTGGAAGATCCTCTTCTTTTTTAGTAATCTCTTCGATGATTTAGTATGGTACGTCATGAAGAACACCGCAGGAATGACGCAGTGAGGTATTGATGTTCAATTCTCCCGTACTGTACAGACAGCAAATCCCCATTATAATGGACATCTACTGTCTCACGCTTTTTTGAAAATATCCAAAATTGTAATTCATTTCCCATCAATAAACTATTGCTCGCGATTTTTTGATGATTTGTAGTAGCATATAGTTTTTCGGAAATCCCATCATCACATTCCACTGTCCCGGCTTCTTTTTGCATGTGTGCTAAAATTAGCGGTTTTGCTACGATGCGATTTGGCACTCTACCATTCTGCACTTCGCTAGGCATCCATATGAGGCCTATCGGAGACGCATGCTTATCACCTGGAACTGAAGAAATAATGAACTAGATAAATGTGGTAGAATATGGACTTTAATTAATAAACACTATCGTATTTTATTGAGGTATACGGGTCAACACTAAACTAAATATGCCGGCTTCATTTGTAGCAAAGATATACAAAGGCGACATGAAGGAGTCTAATGGAAGTTCTGACGAATGGTTAACACTAATCAAAAGGGATGGTTGTAAAATAAGAGCTAATATAATGTATATTACAAGACATGACAAAGACTATGAATGGATATCTTTTATTGAAACGCAACAATTGTCAACACTAAATTAAAGGGACGATAGACTGTCAACACTAATCTATAGGGACGATAATACAAAGATCTCTCTTGCACAAGGCATGAGAAAGACTGATGGGTCATTTTTCATTGAAGGAAAAAAAAGAGGCACATTTTATTCAAATATAGATTCAACGAATGGACAAACTAGTACCAACCTAAGTTAATGATGGCTGCAAAAAACCAACTAATGGTGACTTCAAATCATGAATCCAAAATGAAAGGGTTTCCCCATGCATCTTGTAATCCCTTTTCTGAAACCCCTTCTAAACTAGTCCTGATACTATTCTAAATCCAAAATAACCCCATAGAAGTTGAATGGTGACGAAAAAATAACGGAAAAAGCATAATCAAAAAGAAAGAGAGCCGAAAAAATAAAAAAGGCGGGAGAGAGTAAATAAATATTTCACGTGTGCGGGATGTGAAAAATGGATTGGGCGGGGGGTGGAGGGGTTACAAAAAAGGTAACATTATCTTTTTGACAGAAACAGTCGCCAGTCAACAGCGACACTCTCTTTCATTTACACCACTTTCCATAATTTCATTCATTCGAGCCACGGCTGCATTTAAATACCGGCACCCTTTTAAACCAATTTATTATTTATACCCCATACAAGATCGACGAGATGATGGTTTTGGACACAATATGAACTACTGTACCTATCTAGTTTAGTTTATTTCAATTTCCATTGTAGCAAAGAATGTCAATCAAAATAGAACGGCTTATCTTCTTTACTCCCTTTTCTTCCCATACATATATTTTTACCATTACGCCTTAACTGAATAAATAAAAAGCGATTATTTAAATATATACAGCACGGATTGCGTATGTATGATGGACTTATATTACACCAGATTTATTTCTACGCGCATGTATGCACATTCAACAAAACAATTGACGTAAAAAGTATGATAGCAAGAATGATGACAAAAGAGATAAAATATAGTTTATTTAAATTCAGATGAATACTATGACAAATTAACGTTAAGGTAAGCTAAGCTAATGATATTTCTATTTTCAAGATGAAGCCTATTCTGCTGGAGATTGGAAATCACGAATTCAACATGAAAGGGCATCCCCATGATATTTGTATTGCATTTTAAAAATGCCCCTAATTCAAGTTCTAATACCAATCCAAGGTCACAATCATTTCGCTGAGGCTTAATGGAAACAAAAAGGGAAAAGGGAATGATACGAAAAATAAAAATCATAATCATGGGCGGAGTGGCAATTGGCACGTTCCTTTTTTTTTTTTTTTTTTCTTGCGTGCATATATACCTGTTAAAGAGAGTATCATTGACCACGGCGGGTGGATCACAATAGACTGTCCATGCTAGTGTACAAAGATGGAGGATCTAATCTATTCCGCGAAAAACCCACACTTGAATAAAAAAAAAAACCTCTGACAATAAAGTAAATCGATGGATTTCAAAAGCTCTAGCCTAGTACGAGTGTGTTTATTATGTATATATATATATATATATATATATAAAGTATTAAAAAGACATTACAGCTACTTAGAATGCGTAAAAATTATGAAATATGCAATGCATAAAAGGGAATAGAATGATAAATATAAAATTAGCTATGAGGCTAAATGCAAGTAAGAGAGGATGAAGGAGAGGGGATGGGTATTGTTTCTTTTCAAATGATAGGGGTTGATTCATTGGTGGATGAAGAGGATAATTGCTTCGCCCAGTTGACAAGACGCAGACAGTCAGGAACGTTGATATCACCGTTCAAAAAATGCAAAAATTCATTTTCCATACGCCAGACACGATAATTAAATTGAGAGCACATGGAGGAAAGGGAAGGCAAATGTTTCATACCTGTTGATGAGCTGCTAACACTTGCTTGACCGGAGGGAGGAGTTTTGATGGATTGAAAGTAATGGTATTGAGTTGGATCAGTCAGTTCTGTTTGTTTTGGCGATACCGGAGGGGATATGGGTAAAGCAGTCGAGAGTAATTTATCAGGATGAAGGGTTAATGGGGAAGAGTCTTGTTGCACAGGCTGTGCTGCTGTTTTCGTTGAAGCTGATGGTGATGATAAGTTTGAGACGGTGTTTAAAGGTTCGTTTTCCAAAGGTGGCAAGCTAGTGTCAACAATAAATTTGAGATTTGAGTGGATATGCTTGGCGGCAATAATATAAGCTACCAGTATCAAACGTCGACTACACCCTTTTGTTCCTTTGACATTTCCATAGCTCTATAAAGCACAAAAAAAAAAAAGAAAAAAGAAAAAAAAAGACAATTCGGATAAATAATTTAACCCCGACGAGCCTGTTTCGGATTTTACCTGTTTAAGTCGTTCAATATATCGCACTGCAAATAGTAAAGTGATGCCAGGACACACAGTAGGTACGGCAACGTCTTTTGTGCAATAATGTTGGATAGATTTTTCAAGTGACAAGTGAGTTTGATTCAGAGAGGTTGTATCAAGTAAATGGTTCATAAATTGACAAATGTCATCGACTTTTTCGGTATCTGAAACTGATTCCCAAGACTGGGTGACAAAAGTGGCTAAATGGGCTATACAGTAGACACAATAGTGACAAAGAAAAAAAGGTACGTCATTATTCCACAACGTGGGTATCTATTTTTCTTCATTTTACCTATACATGCTTGACTGGGGCGATGATTATATAATCGAATGGCTTGAAGAATGTTACAACCTTGCCGATAATCTGCGCTAAAAGGGGATCGTTTTGTCTGGTAAGTGTCCATCGGTCCATTCGATCTATGGTTATGAAGTTTGACACCGATTTTCATATTATATATACAGCTAAAAGAATAATTGTTATTACCAAAAAATTTGAAAAGAAAGGAAAAAGAAAAGAATAAAAAAAAGCGTATAAAAGCAAAATTAATTTCAAGTGCAAAATAACGGGATGTGAAATTTGTAATGCAAAATCGAATAAATAATTTAGCCGGGACTGTCCATGTCTCCTCAAATAATCGGCTGATCCGAATTTCTATTGGACCAGTCAAATATTTTTTTTTTATGCTGTGAATGACAAAAGGTAAAAAACTTTTCGCCGCGCAGTTACGGGTTTGCAATTCCCTATTGGATGAAATCGATAACGGATATTTTTTGCTTCATTTGAAATAAACTCGGCATTAACACCGGACCGAAGTAGAAAGAGAACAAGCTTTGTTATATAATGGCGTCAAAGAACTACAGCTGTGCATTAATCAAAGGACGGATGATTTATTTCCTTACTTTTCGATAAAACGGCCAGGAGAATGAATAAGCAGGAAAAAATAATCATGATTTCCGCTTTTTTTTTTTTTTTTTTTGGCCGACCTTTTCATTTAATGTATCGTGATTTTTTCGACATAAACATACCAAATATAGTATAAAATTCCCGAGCTTTAGCAGAACGGTGAATGCTTTGATGAAACATCCTATTGGTCAATGACAATGCGAGGGGTGGTGGTGGTGGCGTGAGGTGGGTTTGTCCATTGAATCTTACTGTGTCAGAAAAAGCACATGATAGTTAGTAGCACTTTAGCGTGTCCCTTTAGATTCCATTTACGATTTAAAGAAATGAGGCACATAGACAAAGGGGTTGATATTCACATATCAAGGAGGCTTTTGCTTTAGAGACGGAGTGGACAAAGGAAGGGGGGTGGTATAATGCGTGCCTATTTTTTTTCCCTTCAAATAAAAGTAGTGCCCCGATTTTGTTTTTACCTCTCTTTATTTTGTTTTTATCGTAATTATTTTCGTATCTTGTCTCTCTGTCCTTTTTATTTATGTTTATATAACAATATTACATATATTGTTTGCAGGTAATGTGCCAGTCACCTGTACTCGGTCAATCACTTACAACACCAGCGAAATCCACGATAAACCCCATTATAATCGATCATCCATCCTCTACAACATCGTCTTCCTCCGCCATTGATCATGGCTTACTACTTTCCAGTATGCCTATATGTGTAAAACGAAACCGCAAATACCATGTAGCAAGCGCATGTAAGTTTCTACTCTCGGATCCTACTTATAATAGCTTTTAATCTGGTTTACTTTTATGTAGGTGTCAATTGCAAGAACGCTCATCTCGCTTGTGACGGTAAGATCAAACGAAAATAGTAACCCACTGTATTTGTGTTAGTAATACGTTTTTTTTTCTTTTCTTTTTTTTCTGTAGTCTCAAGACCGTGTAAGCGGTGTATATTACTGGACAAAGCAGCCACATGTGTGGATATCAAACACAAAAAACGAGGACGTCCCAAGCTTCCATCCAAGATGCCAAAAACCAACGACGCAACAGCTGCAATGATATCTAAAGATTTTCGTGCGACGCATGGAACTATTCAAACACCAAATGTTGATAGTATCACAACAGCAACAACGACGAGCAATGATCGTGTCGCTACATTTCATCCTCGCCCTATTTCTGATATACCACCAACACCAAGCCAGATCTCTCTTCGTCAGCAATCAATCGAAGCATTCCAAAAATTACACCAAAACAATACAACAACATTTACGACAACAAAGGACAGCATACTATCAACCACATTGGACCAACACAATGATACCAAGAATACAGAGCTATCACACTCATCGTCATCTTCTGCAACAAAAGTAACCTTCGTTTTATCGATGGAACTCTGCTGTACACGGGTATCAAACGACATTACTATGACGTGGGGATATTATCCGCAAGAACTGACGCATCGCTCCATGTATGATTTTATCGCTGTACAAAGCAAGGACCGTCTCTCACAATTGCATCGAAGGCTGTTAGACAACGTAGTGGAAGAAACAACCCGGCAGGATCCCGCTCAACGGCACCAAATACCACCGTCAACTGAACGCACCACATCTGACCTTTATCACCAGAAAACCATCGACGAATTATCTATCATGGCCAATGGATCGCGCTTTTTTGCCGACTGCCTACATGTTAAAACACGATTTGGTCCCATAGAACTTTACGACATCTCTTTTTATCTTGGCGGTGGTCTAGGCGCTGACCTGGAGGATGTATCGACGCTTGCCAAACTCTATATTATCATGATATGTCAACAAAAAAAGATCAGCAAAACGGAACAAGATCAGCAGCAACAAAACCAATCACCATTCGACAAACAGCAACCACATGCATTCTCACGTCGACAACCTCTAGGACTACCTTACAAGGCGATTTTACCGCTATTGGCACCAACACCTACAGTAGCACCAACATCAACATCAGCATCATCATCAGCATCAATATCAGCATCAGCATCAACATCAGTATCAGCGAAAGCGTTAATATCAACAACGGCACCAGTACTAAGACCAGCATCAACATCAGCAACCACCAAGCCTCGTCAAATGTCAACAACACAACCCTTAAATAGGTATGCAGTTTGTAGAAATCGACCCATCCAACCAAAACCTCATGATTTACGCCAAGTCTCCTTGCCTGCCCATTTTGCAAACTGCATTTCTTATGGCAACAATCATACACCGACAAGAATTAATATTGCACCATCCTCATCCGCAACGCCATCATCCATACCCTATGCTTATTTTCGGCCCATTGCATTGTCGTCAGGTACGATATCAGTATCTCAACCATCATCATCATCTCCGATGGCAGTGAACCCAGAAGCAACCACATTGAAATCACCAACGATGAAGAACGAACAAAAAGCATTGACCACCACGGATTATCACCTCGTATCCGCGTTTTCTGGACCCAGAAATAGGGCGTCTATCAATCATCCAGCAATTCAATACTTTTCGCAAATAGCAAGTAGTAAAGCTGCTCAAGATCATTCAGGAGCACCATCTGTCAGGTACTCTTCTTCTTCTAATGCCGCTTCCTCCCCTTCTGAATTGACCACAACAAGAAAACAAGGTATGAGCATACGATCGTTATTATGTTGATCTCCTCTTTTAGTTATTATTGAACTACCAATATTCCCCCTTTCCTTTTTGTATATAGCTTTAGCTTTAGCATATATATATATTTTTTTTTTGTTGTGTATATGTTTTTGTTTCAATAAAATTTATTTTATCAATCATTTTGGTTTGTGTTTTCTTGATTTGATGGGCTTCGGTGTGAGTGAGTGATCAAAATAGGCTTAAAAAATTTTGATCTTGCACTCTTCATTGAAAAAAGTTGTTTTACCGCACGAATCATACATGACCTTGCAGGCGGGGTGGCAGTTAATTTATTTTTAGATTGGCTGGACTCCTTTTTTTCTTTTTTTATTCTTCTTCTTTTTCTCATCAACATCATCATCATCATCATCACACATATTATCATACATCATGTCTGAAAGTGCATTTGCTTCTGTTAAACTTGCCCAAAATAACACCATGTCCTTGGAAGAATTCCGTGCACGCAAAGTTGCGTTGGTTACTGGTAATAACCCCTCCCTTTACCCTCCCCCCTACCTCCCCCAAAAAATAGTTAGATGATTGTTGGCTCTTCGCCCTTATTGCGATCTGTAGAAATGATATCTTGTCTACGACTCACCTGAATATGAAGAGAGTAGTTATTATCAACAATACTGATATCGTCTTGTATTCTTTCATCATTTAGGTGTTACCGGTCAAGATGGCTCATACTTGACAGAATTCTTGTTGGATAAAGGGTACGAAGTCCATGGTATCATCCGTCGTTCATCATCTTTCAACACTGGCCGTATTGAACACATTTACAAAGACAGACATGACCAAGGTAAAGAATTATACGGTATACGGATAGATAGAAGCGGGTGTGTGTACCTTAGCCATATTAAAGTTGACGGGAATGAATATTGGCGTTTCATCGATACTCATGCTTTTTTTTTTTTTTTCTGTAGGTGTCAAATTTTTCCTTCATCATGGTGATTTGACTGACTCTACCTGTTTGGTCCACATTATCTCCCAAGTGCAACCTACTGAAGTGTACAATCTTGCTGCCCAATCTCACGTCAAGGTGTCCTTTGATATGTCTGAATACACTGGTGATGTGGATGCTCTCGGTACTCTCCGTTTATTAGATGCTATCCGTACCTGTGGATTGACTGATCGCGTCCGTTTCTACCAAGCCTCCACCTCGGAATTGTACGGTAAGGTCGTTGAAACCCCTCAAAAGGAAACCACGCCCTTCTATCCCCGTTCCCCCTATGGTGTGGCTAAGCTCTATGGTTACTGGATTGTGGTCAATTATCGTGAATCCTACAACATGTATGCCTGTAACGGTATTCTCTTCAACCACGAATCTCCCCGCCGAGGCCGTACCTTTGTGACCCGCAAGATCTCCCGTGCTGTCGCCGATATCCACTTGGGCCGTCAAGAATGTCTGTACCTCGGTAACATTGATGCAAAGCGTGATTGGGGTCATGCCAAGGATTACGTTGAAGGTATGTGGTTGATGCTGCAACAAGACCAACCTGATGACTTTGTATTGGCTACTGGTGAAACTCACACTGTCCGATCTTATATTGAAAAGGCCTTTGCTGTGACTGGTCGCAAGATCATCTGGGAAGGTGAAGGTGTGAATGAAATCGGTAAAGATGCTGAAACTGGAAAGATCCGTGTCCGTATCGATCCCAAATACTTCCGTCCTGCCGAAGTCGAATTGCTGTTGGGTGACCCTACCAAGGCTAAGGAAAAGTTGGGCTGGACCCGCAAGGTCACTTATGATGAATTGGTCACTGAAATGGTTGTGGCTGATGTCCAAGGTGGTTTGAACAATGATACAAATAACTAGTATGATTTCCCTACTTAGTTTATAGTACCCTCTCCCCCTTATACTTTTATCATTATCATTATTCATGTTACATCTTCCCCTATTTTAGTTCATTGACACACACTATTATCCGTTTATATGTATTAAAAAAAATATAGTCTTGTTAGTTTACAATCGTCAAAAATAAACAATGCATTTTTTTTTCTTTTTTATTTCGTTGGAATGAAAAATGGGATATAATGTCATCTAGGAGTTTACTATGGTTTCAGAGGAGGATGTTGATTTTTAGTTTCTATTGATGTGAAGTCAAGAGCGCAATATTGGTTTCTACGGAACTGTACTGTACAGTGCAGTACAAAAGATTCTATATGATGATATGAAACTAACAAAAAAAGCAACACGTATTAAGATGGGTGATACAATGGCAATGGCGGATTTTTATTAGTACAATCAACAACAACAAAAAAAAAAAAAAAAAAAAAAAGAAACAAAGAGTGAGGCAACGGTGTGACATATTGTAAATCATGATTTTTATTATGTGATGATGATGGTAATAATTGTATGAATGTATATAAAAAAGAAATGGATCAAAATAAAGGGGAAGATAAATCTAATACACTAATAATTCTATGGTAACTGTTGTTTTCACTAATCCAGTGGTAATAAGCTACTTCTTTAATTTCTTCGACTTTTTGGCCTTGGACTTGTTAGTATCAGTAGTGTCGCCCTTGGACTTGTTGCTCTTGGTAGCGATATCCTTGATTTTTTTGTCGTTGGCTGTCTTGTCATCCTTGGTATTCTTATCCTTGACTTCAGCTTCTGCAGATTTTTTGTTGTTATCCTTTGAACTTTCTTTGGCAGCAGCGGCTCTATAATAAATAATAACAAGTGAGTCAAAATAAATATTGCGAAGAGAGAGAGAAAAAAAAAAAAAAGGATAAGGGGTATTACTCTGGGTGCTTCTTGAAGTATGCCCTAGCTTGTTTTGCTGCTCGTTTCGCCTTGGCACGCTATTGTAAGAAGTCGAGGAGTTGATCAGAATGACAACTATCTCTAATACATCCTACTACTTTGGTTTATACTTACTTCTCGGCTTTTCTCTTGTCGTTTCTGTTTCAATTTTGCTTGGTGTTCCAATCGCTTTTGTTGTTCTTCAGGGCTAGCGGTATCCTCGGTAAGATTTTTTTGGGTAAACTTCAAACGACGAAGATGGCTCTAAAAAACATAAAGAAGCGAAAAGGTTAGTAGTGATTTAGTAGAGAATTTGTCTGGATTTTTATTACCTTCGATTTCATATGATCTTCCACTCGCTTTTCAGTAGTCAAGCGTTTGTCAGGGCAGATGTTACAGCTATAGACCGTTTCATACTCGTCTTCGTCTTCATCATCAGAATCCACGTCCCCATTGTCGGATTGTTCTTCATCAGAGTCATTATCGCTATCATCGTCGTTGTCGTCTTCTTGATCTTCAGAATCACTATCGCCTTCGCTGTCAGAATGATCGGCTAATTTGCGTTTTTTGTTGTCAGTCTTCTTGTTATTTGGAGTGGCTTTCATTTCGATATCAGAATCGTCACTTTCGTCCGAGGAAACACCAGCAAAGGTTTCGTCAATGGCTTCAGGATCAAAGGTGTCAGTAACGATACTTTGTTTGGCCAATTCTTTGTTTGCACGTTTGAACATGGTTGATCTGTTGAATCGAAAAAAAAGTGAGGAGAGCAAAAAAAGTGTTTTTTAAACCTTTGCCTGGCAGGTCACAAAAATTTGGTGCAGTGGCTAATTGAATCCCCGACCCAGCGATTTTTCTCTTTTTTCGCATGATTTTAAATCTTCGATGGTTTTAGCTGGAAATAAATCTTTTTTATTTCATACTCTTCCCGGAATCTTTTTTTTTACATTGAAAGAGATAAAATGATCAATCATACAACATGGCTTCACGATCGAATAGTAGCATCTCAACCAAAGTCATTACGAATGCCATTATTATGTGCTTTGAATAAATCATTAGCTGCACCTATTTTAAGTGAAGGATGGAACGAGTAAGTCCCTTTCCCCCCCAAAAAAATACCGAATACATATAACATATAATTATAACTGACAACATTGACTGTATATATCTTTTTATTGTACTGTAGAATTACAAGAGGTTTAAACACACATTATTATCAATTGAACAAAAATGAAACTTACCTAACGTCTATGGCATCATCAGATAACACTATTATTGTGATGGGATCTGGAAATCCTAATGGTGATCTTTATTTTATAAAAGAAGATGCTATCGACAAAGAAAATGAAACATCATCTTCTCGGTTTCATGTAAGACCAAAGAAATACAATTGAAAAGATATCCGTTTTTAAATCCCGCTATTTTTCCCTCTCTTCACCAGGAAATTTACCACACCAAACTACAACGTCCTGTCTATTCTCTCGACTGGTCTCAACACCATCTGCTTGTAGGCTCAAACGGAGGTATTACTCAGCTTTATGGAACTCACAACTTGGAAGTGGATGATCAACTAGAAGATCGTCTGGAAATCCTAGGCGAATACCAATCCCAACACGTAAGAAACTACAAAACAATTTAAACGTTATTTATTATCTGTTAGAATCTTATTCCTTTTGTTCTATCTCATTCAAAGATACCAAATTCCTTCTGTGCTCCACCTGGTAGATGTACAACGAACTCTCATATTAGATCCGCTGTATTCAACCCAACTTACACTGGTCAATCAACATCGATTGGAAACGACAGCTCTACAACACCAACTCCAGGAAACAACAATTCACATGACCGATCTACGCACTTCCTTACAACAGCTGCAAATCATGTTGAATTATGGGATGTGAACTATCCTGGGAACAACAACCTTCATAGTATTGAACCGGACGAATCACCAGCCAACATCGCTCACTGGTCTTCTCTCTCTAATTCCCTTATCGTCACTGGAGGTGAGGCGGGGCATCTTTATGTAATTGACCTTCGTTTGAAAGATCATCAAGGTATTGTTTGGGAAGCACCGGAAGCACACTCAAATGCTATACGCGATGCCCAATTCAACCCGTTTATTCCCTACTGGCTTGCCTCAGGTGGTGATGATAGTATAGTCAATATCTGGGATCTTCGTGCAACCTGTCATAAACCATTGGCGAAAATCGATGGTCATCATGGTCCAATTAGTTCAGTAAGTCTAAAAAGGGAAAAGGGAAAGTATTGTATGATCATATCACTTATCAATGACTCAACTACGTTTATTGCTTTTTGATATCAAAGATTGCATGGGGAAATATTAGGCCTGAAAAATTAGCCACTACGTCCAGGGATGGTACATTTCGGATATGGTCATTGTCGGGATCTACAATACCAATATGGGATTCCTATTATCAAATGGTCGACTACAATTCACATCGAAAAGCTGAACTTCCGCAACTTGAAGAAAAATGGTGGCCTGGAACTATTGAAAGTAAAATACACTCAATGGATGAAAATTTTGGTATTTGCGATGGTGATATGATACCTCCTGAAGATAGCAAAGTTGTTCCTGTCGGCGCTTTCGGTATTGGTGAATGGGGAAGACTACAAATTGGTCCTCTGTACTATGGCGATATGCACAAACACAGTAAGGGACCTGTTGTTCAGGGTAATTATCCATAATTAGGGCAAACAATATATTTTTGGAAAATCAGGCGTGACTCATTGTTTTTATGTTTATTTCATGTTTTACCACCCTGTGTAGTGTTGGTGTCGAAAAATAGGCCTGGTCTATTCTACTGTGCTACCCGTTCTGGTCAACTGTGCTCACAAATATTCCGGCCGACTACAAGAGGCGCACTTGATTATCCTCACAGGTAATACAAATAGAGCAGCAGGGGAAAAGGAGCGATTGATGCAATGGTGTCTTCGATTACTGACATCTCATGCATATAATATCGTTTAATACAATTCAGGTACGACTGCAACAAGGATCCTTTATGTTATACCATCGACAATGCTATCCATTACAGGCACATCAACGTAGCAAAAAATTTAATTGAAAATCTGAAAGCAATACATATTGAGGACGAGGAACAGAAAAGGTAAAGACGATGTTTTATTGTATTAGTCACAAGATCTAATGCTTATGTTTTTATATTATTTTATTCTTTTTATAACATTTGATACCAGGATCCGTGATGATCGTGTGAGGGACTTTGAAGACTGCCTTAGTTTGCGACCACCTATCCAAGAACACGACTGGAACTTTGACTGTATTCCTGCCCAAGACAGTAAGCGACTATGGACAGAAACTGACATGTGGCAATGTGCATTGGACGTATTCCGTAAAGATTTGTTTTACTGGCGAACCCATCTTGCTCCTGGATGCGAAACCGTATTTGCTGATCTACCTGTAAGTCAATTCTTTAATTTTTTTAACAAAATAAAAAATATCCTTGGGCAGATGAACTTATTTTTTTCCCTTGCATTTACTATAGCTCGATACTGGAGATCTTCATCCGCGTTTATCATATCAACTCATGAAAGGTGTTGGCTTCAAATTAAACAAATCTAACCCTACATTCCCCTGGGATCAAGAACCTCTCGTATCATCACGATCGTTTTATGACTCTTCCTCAGCTCGGAAATCCCAACCGGATGTAGAAGATTTACCTGAAGTACAAATGAACAAAGGTCTGCGACGATCATCAACAACACCAAACTTGACAAATGATGATATTTTTGCAACATACGCCGGACTCGAAAACCTCAATGAAAGAAATAGCAGTGGAACTGTGCTGAATACTGGTGCCAATTGGACTCGTTTACAACGTGCTCAAACAACAATAACCCCTAAACAACCGAAACAGATATCCCGCCAGCCATCATTTTCACCATCAACCATCAAATCCATTTTTAGAAAGTCAAGTAAACGACTGGAAAAACCTCTGAATCAACAAAGCAAATCACCTGTTAGACAAGAATCTCCACTCAGTCAGCAGGAAGGACCAACCATCGGACAGGAAAAAAAACACACGCAGCAAGAGGAATCATCTAGTCGTCAGGAAACACCAGTATCTTTATATGACGAAACTCCTACTGGACAGGGAACACCACTCTCCCAGCAAGACGAACCGGATATCCGACAGGAATCATCTCCGTCTAAGCAGTCCGTCACATTACTTGCCCAAGACGAACATCAGCAACAACGAAATATATTACCAGCCAAACGAGAAAAGCAACCGTCGCAATCACAACAACCAATATCTCCCACTCCACGAACAGAACAGCAACCACAATTGCAACAAATTGCATCACCTCCTCAACATGATGAACCGATAGATCAGTCCCAGAAACTACACCTTGATACAAGTGGTGACGATCAGTATATAAACAGTATTGACTCTGCGGCTAACAACAATGTATCTTCTCCACAACAAATGGATATAAAATCAATCATCAAATATGGATCATTCGGAAATCCGGCAGCCACACAAGGAAACAAGCAGTCGATCGGTACATCCGCCTCTACGACCAACCTCTCTTCAACTACGAGTTCCAACCCTTTTACACATACCACGTCCTCGGAAACATCACTGCCTAACCAGACAACGTCTACCAACAACAGACCACCACCCAGACTTTCCGACAACAATGACATTCGGGTAGATTCGTCAGAACTCGGCAGTGAAATGTCATCACCACAAAGATACACCACGAGTAAAAGGGACAACGACACCAGCCGGCCTCCTATGCCGCGACAACATTCGGGCCTCCTCGCACCAGCGAAATCACTTCGTCGTGCCTTTACCAAGAAACTAAAGCGCAACAAAACAAGATCCTTCTCCTCTTCCTCTGTATCTTCCAATAATCCAACAGACAGGGATCCACAACACCACCGCCAACAACCTCAGCCCGACATATCACGACCATCTTCAAGAAATGCCCTTTAGTATAGCGAGTCAGTAGTTTAGATTAGTTTAGATTATATTAGCTTAGTTTTATTTGTTTTTATTTTATCTTATTGAATCGAATAAACGACATAACACTCTGCTGGAGGTTTGAAAAATCTTTGATTTGTTGGTGTCAGGGAGGGGGGGAGCGGATGATTGGAAATATGGGCTTTAATGGATAATGAGCAATTGAAATCCCGCCCACGTGAATTTTTATTTGTTTGTTTTGGCGCTCCTTTTTTTTTTTCTTCTTCTTTTTTTCTTCACCATTCAATTTTTTCGAGGTTATATTGGACTTAGTAGCTTCAGGACTAGTTTAGAAGGGGTTTCAGCTCAGGGATTACAAGATGCATGGGGAAACTTTTTCGTTTTGGATTCAGGATTTAGGACCACCATTAGTTGGTTTTCTGACGATTTCATTTGTTTAGTTTAGCTTCACTTCGTCCGTACTTTGTATCATCATCTGAATAAAATATGTCTCTTTTTGCATACTTTAATGAAAAATGCCCCATTAGACTTTCTCGTGTCATGTAAAATAGATCCCCTTTTACATGTTGCAATAAAATATCTCTTTCATACCTTGCACAATCGATCCTATTTTACTGTAGCTCCGTTAAACTTTTTCCATGCATTGTAAGATATATCCTTTTTTGCCACCGTCTATTTAGGTCTTTTTTGCAATGATCTCTTGTCTAGTATCGTTCCCTTGGTTTGATGCTGACCAGCCCCAGTTAATAAAATATTATATAGTTGTCGTTGTTTTTTTTTTTTTTTTTGGAATAAATATAACTCAAGATGATAAATTATTTTACATTGGAAGGAGTACGCTATTTCTAAGCCAGAAGAGGGCGGATATGTAATTATACAATAACTAGCGAAGTATTATAGTCAGAGAGTGAATACAAATGTATCATGGCGGCTGTATCATGACACATACCACAAGCGTAATAGCGAATATAACAATAAGAAATTAAGTGGCAACTATGGCCAATACTGTGCGAATTTAATTGATGTACAATGAAACACATATATAAACAGATAAAGGGAAAGGGGAAAACTATAACTAATAATATGTGGGAGTAAAGGAGATTCTATGACTATACTAATTGTAACGGTCAATAATAACATATACCCCATCGTAACTCCATCCCAAAGATCGCCGTTTTCATCCCATAATCGTGCCGCTGCACCATGGAACAAAATTATTGGCACTGTCCCATTACAATCCCATGCCATACCATACCATTTCACTGCCACGGCTGCCAATCTTAGCTATGCCTGAGACAAAGAAAAACATTTGGTAGCCATGCTTACCCCACCCGCACCTCCTTTCAAGTCCAGAAACTTCTACCGGTACTATTCTACTTAAAATTACTATAAAAAATTATAGTTTGCATGGTATCATATCAGAACAACACCAACAACTGTTTGCGTCATAAAAATGGTCTTTATTATATCCAATTTCGTAAACAATAAAACAAATTCATGACGCTTGAGAAGGAAAAAAAAAAGAAGGTGTAAACTACAACTACAACTAAAATGATAATAAACTAATAACAAGTCATTAAAACTACAGTAAATATCGATAATCACGTCCGCCATTCCCAACCTTGATCCCAGAGTCAATCATTCCATTCAAATGATTCAATTTAAATTTCAAAAACCCAGCTGACAGAGCTGCCAAAAGCATAGCACCACCAATCACCATGTTTGATCCTACATAATGAGGTGCATCAGCCTCCCAACCAGAATAAAGAGCAAATGTACAAATCAGAGCACCGAAATTAGCCACCGATGATACAATTCCTGTCGCTGAAGCTACTGCCACTGCATCTTCTTTTGAATTTGCCGTCCAAGCCATACTCTAATTTGTGCAGTTACGTAATTTGCATGAAAAAAAAAAGAGTAAGATGGTGAGTATAGTATATATCTATATGTTTGTTTCATTGCATCCTAGATATTACCAGTGGGACAGTAGGATAAGTACCGCCAGCAACCACCATCAAGCCAAAATATCTTGCACCCACAGAATTCGCAAAACTGAGAATAACAAATCCGACAAACGAGGTGATACACATACCGATAATGAACCAGCCACGGTCTCTGAATCTGTCACTGAGTCGAGTCACAATAAATACCATAAGACCACCAAATACATACGGCGGAATACTTAACAAGCTGACCTGGATCGAATCGTAAGTTCCAATTTGTTGCACAATTTTGGGTAAAAAGTAACCGAGAGAGGTAGCAGCCATCACAGGGGTAAAATAAAGCACACAAAAGAGCCACACCTTGTAATCCAAGAGTTGCGTTTTGAGATTACGTAAATCCCTCATTAGTAGAGTCGTTTTGTTGAGTTTGCCATTGTTATTGTCGTCTTGCAGTTTCTCTAGTCGTCCAAAGTCAATGCGTTGCTGTACTTGGCGGGCTTCTTCTTCAGTGAGAAAACCTTTTGATTGACCTGGTTTTGCTGGCAGTACGAATAAAGTGGCGATGCCAAATACAAGACTGAGGAGACCAGATATTAAAAACAACCATTGCCAACCATATAGATTGCCCCGCATGTCGATCAATTGTATTCCCGCCGATATCAATCCACCAAAGGCACCTACAGGAGAGGGCAAAAAAAAAAAAAAAGGAAAATCCATGAGAATTACAATGCGTTCATCGAAGATCACGGGTAATCTAATAAACATACATACCCGATGCTGGTCCTGCGAGATACATGATACCAATGCGTGATGAGATTTCTTCTGGTCTATACCATAACGTTGTGTAATAAGCTAGTACATGCAACAAAAAGAAGAATAAAAATCAGAGCCAGCTATGTTTGCTTTGATAAACGCAAAAATCACTCACCAATGCCTTGGGTCAAAAGTTATGTGCAGGAAGAAAAATTGGTTGACGATAAGTATATGGTTCAATCTAGTGATTCAGTTTAAAAGATGGGAACTTACCCGGCCAAAACCCAGCTTCAAAGACACCCTTAAAAAAAAAAGTGAGTGCATATAACATAGATTATAGATCACCGCTATTCTTATATTTACCAGTAGGAATCGTAGGATATAGAAATGCCAGGCTTGAGAAATGACAGCCATACAACATGTCACAATACTCCAGGTGATCATAATCCGAGCTATCCAGTACGCAGGATTAACATTTGCCATAATCAAATTGGACGGTACTTCAAATACCTAAAGAATGATAGAAAAGGAGGTGGGGGAGGAGAGGAGTGAATACATCATCGATTTTAAATACAAAAAAAATTATGAGAAGGAGTGAAGGAGCTTACAATATAAGCAACGTAGAAGAGACCCAAACCAATATTGTTTTGTTGCGCGCTGAGATGAGCTGTTGTTGCCAAATCATGGCCTTGTTGTTTGTTCATGGTAAAGGAGAACCCAACATTGACACGATCTTCCACTGATAGAAAGTAAAGAATAAAGATCCAAGGTACAATTCGCCAATCTAGTTTGCGCAAAAGTCGTTGCTCAACGTGGGGATCCAAAGTGGACTCGACGGTGTGTGTTGATCGTAAACTAGGTGTAGGTCGTTGTCGTATAATGTCTGATGATTTGCCATCGTTATTCACATAGGACGCACTTCCAGCAACCCTACTATCCATAAAAGTGATATGTCGGGTGATGGGTAATAGTAATAATAAAGAAGAGGCCTTGTAAATTGAGTTTGGTCCAGGTTTTTTTTTTTTTTTTTTTTTTTTTTTTCCCATAGGTTTTCGGCGGGATTTTAATTTGCAAATCCTTGGTATAGCGTCTATTTCAGGGCAAAATTTAAAATAATTTCGACCTGATGATAGCTTGTCAAAAGATGATTGAAAACTACCCTTAAAGCACAATAGTAGTATAGAGTAAGATCTCAGAAAAGTTCTATGATAAACGATTTCTTATTTCTGACTAAATGACGGACCCTCATTTTTTGACCGTGCGAATGTGTGAAATATTTCAGCCAGGTTTAATTTTAAAGAAGTCTTTACCCATGTTAACACACCACTTGTAAGATGAATACGTACAGTATCATTTAAGAAATGGTGATTGAGTGTAGAACGCCCAATAAAAATTTTAAATTTGCCTTGATACCAAATTCGGATTGGTTTCACAGTGTTTTTCTTGTATGTACTCTCAGACAAACGAAAATAACATCTCTAAAGGAAATTCTTAAGAGCTCGGAAGAACATCTGAATAACTTATAAAAAGGGGAGGGGAAGTCATCGACCCGAGAAGTATTTTTCTTTTCTTTTCCTTTCTTTTTACGCATTTGCATCGATGAACGCATTCTGTATAATTAGACCATCTAAATTTGTTTCAATTTTCTTTTTCATTTAATGACGTTTCGTCTTTTGATATTCTCACGGTGAAGTATTTATGATTTCCAATAATCACATTCCAGCATCCTCCACATCATCACAGTGGTTTATTGTTCTTGCAATCGTTACTAACGCCTTTACATTAAACAGCACATGTTATCCATGCATCCCACTTTGAATCAATGCATGAACTAATATGGACGACATCTTTGCTCAATATTAATGCAGTGTTCCCCCCCCCCTGTAGACAAACCGACATAAATGCGGGGGGTTGGAAGCACAAGTCATGTGCTCGGCCCTTGAAATCGACAAAATGTTTTTTTATTTAGAATTTTTTTTTTATCTCAGGCTCCTTTTTTTTTTATCGTAACCTCTCCTTCTCTGTTATCATCTGTTTCAACCTTATATACCATACCACCATGTTGAAACAGTCCATTCATATCATTAGACGAAATGTGACGAGGTTGAATTCTATACGAACCTTATATTACCCAGCCTCAGCGTTATCTTATCGCCCATATTCTTCTGCGGCAACATACGATCTTTACCCTGGCACTACCTATATGCCTAATAGAACAAAGGATCAGAAACAGAAACAACGTCAAGGTAACTATATTATATAGATTTTAAAAAAAAACCGGAAAGTACTTGAGATGCACTACAGGCAAAGGCAGGCTTTTAATAACCCCACTTTTTTATGGTTTTATTTTACTAGTGTCTCCTTTGACTCAGTATGATACAATTACAGCAGGAGGATCTGTACATAGTGATCCTCATCAACGTGGCATCGTCAAGTATCTGGATGATCTGTGGCACGAACTTCAAACCTATACCCCTCAACCGAAACAAGCTATGAGTCCAAGTCTAGTCGGTTCGGTAAGCAAACATTCGTCTTTTCTTTTCCTTCGCCCTTATCTTTCTTGGCAATAGACACTGATGCCTCCTTATTTATTACGTTTGATTAGATCTCCAAACTATTTGCTACACCGCCACGGTCACGCAGTCCCACCTCATTATATGTGTATGGAGATGTTGGGTGTGGAAAGTCGATGGTGATGGATTTGTTTTACGACACTCTACCTATGGAACGGAAACGACGGGTACATTTTCATGCTTTTATGTTGGAAGTCCATGCCAGAATTCATCAAAACAAAAAGTCGAACGCTCGAATGGCCAACCCTATTACACCTATTGCAGATGATATAGTGAAGGAAAGCTATGTGTTGTGTTTTGACGAATTCCAAGTGACGGATATTGCCGACGCTATGATTTTACGCAAGCTATTTACAGAACTCTTTGACCGCGGGGTAGTTCTCGTGACAACATCAAACCGCCATCCCACGGAACTTTACAAAAACGGAATCCAACGCCAATCCTTTGTACCCTGCATCGATCTACTGATGAAAAAATGTCATGTACTGACCCTCGATTCTGGCACTGACTACCGCAAAATTGAGCGTGAACAATCAGCACAGCCCGTTTTTTTACATCCGATCAATCAAGCGACCCAAGATACAATCCAGACGATTACCAAGAAATTGACACACAACAAACCTTTGGCACCCAAAACCCTGCGTTTCCTTGGTCGGTCATTAGTGATCCCTGAACATGCTGACGGGGTGGCTCGTGTGCGCTTCCAAGATGTCTGTGCCAAGGCCCTCTCCGCTGCTGATTATCTCGAAATGGTCCAGCATTTCCACACCATCATTCTCACCGATATTCCAAGGATGACCATGAAACACCGCGCCGAGGCTAGACGATTCATCACTTTGATTGATGCTATGTACGAATCCAAAACGACCTTGGTGGCTTCGGCGGAAAGCTCAATGTTGGATATTTTCAATGCCGACGAAGGAAAAGATAGTATGGGTGAAGAAATGCGTGAAATGATGGATCAACTCAGTGTATCCGATGTGTCATCGCCGCTCTTTACTGGTCAGGAAGAAGCATTTGCTTTTCAGCGCGCTCTCTCTCGATTGATTCAAATGCA
Organism: Absidia repens; assembly: GCA_002105175.1. Lineage (NCBI taxonomy): Eukaryota > Fungi > Mucoromycota > Mucoromycetes > Mucorales > Cunninghamellaceae > Absidia > Absidia repens. The sequence goes on along the minus strand of MCGE01000025.1, from coordinate 99,359 downwards.
AAGCAAGGACTGGGTGAACAAGGAATTATCTTGAAAAATTTAGCTGAACTTTTAGATTTTAGTAGTAGTAGTAGTAGTAGTATAGTAGGTATCACGTTTGTATTTTTTAGATATTTTGCTCCCCAGTTTGCTCTTTTTTTTTTTCGTCCTTTTGTTATATGCTTCCAATAAAAATTCTTTATACTATAATTATTTGTCTCACCTTTCTTCAATTTCGTTTAATAATGATTCTTTTGACAGTATGGTGCGGTTCGGCAAGAACTTGAAAAAAAAAAAATTGGGTCTCATGGAAAATGTTAAGGATATTTATTTACATATGTGCTTGGTTCGTGTTTATATATATATATAAAAGTCTTATGATCTACATTTGAAGTTGCCAGGTTTGGCTGAGGGGCAGAAGGATTCTAACATCAAGACGTTTACCAAAACAGTAAAAATAAAGAAAGGAATGGTATACGAGTAAAGTAAATATATTCCGGTGTGCTTCAATCGTCATGTATTTATGCATTCATCACCACTTTATTTTTTATGCGAAAGACAACATAAAAGCAAAACGTATTTTATTCAAATGTAGATATAAACCATGATAACTAAATTAAACTGGTCTAATGAAACATAATACTATGGCACAAAACAAATTGTGAGGTAATTACGAGCGTGTGTTAGATCGGGACTACCTTATTGTGGAATAAAATATCGTCAGATACGCTATGATAGTCCAACTAAAGAGGGCAAGCTGTCTTATGGTAAGGTTAAACGATTCTGCAGTGAAGGGGATAAATTAACTAGGTAAAATCACTCCAACTTGTCTACAATACATCAAGAGAAGAGAATAGTCATGCTATCTATGTTGAGTTATCTCGGTTGCTATCATGAAAATAGTCGCCGTGTTGACATTATTTTATGGTAAGAAACTAATACATAGGAAAAAAAAAAAAAAAAAACCACAGAGACACCACAAATATTATTTCAAATGCCGACCACGTGGAATTTTTTTATTTTTTCAACTCTCTATTCGAATTTTTTTTTTTTTCACTTCATTTTTTCTTCAGGATTATGGCCAGCTAGGATTATGTTGGACTTGGATTACTTCCAGGACTAGTTTAGAAGCGTTTTCAGAACAGGGATTACAAGATGCATGGGGAAACCCTTCCATTTTGGATTCAGGATTTTGGATCAACCATTAGTTTTCCTTTTGGAATCTCCTTTAGCTTAATTTTGTTTTAGTTTGCCATAGTTTTTATCTGTATCTGAATAAAATATGTCTATTTTTACTGACTTCAATGAAAAAATTCCCAGTAGTATCTGTCAAGTCTTACGCAAGCGATCTCTTTTAATAACCATCACCATCTTTTGATTAGTGTTGGCCGTTATTGTGTTTCAATAAAAAAAAAAGAAAAGCCAGTCTTTAGGCTTTCTCATACCTTGTACAATATATTAGCACCCCTTTTATAGCTGTTCTTTTAGAATAAAATTGGCCTTTCTTCAAACCTCAAAGTAGTCTTCCTCATGAACTCAAATAGATCCTAGATTAATTGTTAACAATGAAACCATCTCCTTTAGTTTTAGTATCTACCAATTCCGCTTCAATAAATTATACCGTTTTATTACTCATACTCTGACTCATCATATAATGAACACCATTGATATTGTAGCTTTTTCGTGAGTGTCCAACCAAACACATCCTGTCAATTTCTGTTTCGTCAGTGCGCTGGAACTACTTGGCGTCAAAGATTACTTACTACTGGATCAATCATATGATAATTTTGCTCTAGGCATGCTGCGTGTCTGTCCATCCGCTGCTATAGCTCACTTTTTACTTGATTTTTAACTTATCTATGACTACTCTCCCCAAATCCTTGACATCCTGGTGGCCGGTTGTCAATTTTAGAACATTTTATATGACATGTGGATTTGTTCCCTGCACTTCAATTCTTATCAATCGACCTGAACTAAGGTAACTTTCACTAGACTGGACATACTGTATATATACAGCTCGTTTGTTTTGGGGTGTGTGTAGAAGGGAAGAATTTCTACTTCATGATTTTGCTTGTGGAATAATAGTAATAAAAATAAAATGAATCACAAACTGAAGCCAGTTTAGCCTCAGGGGGGGGAGGACCTATTAAGGTGCAAAATGGCGTGGACGGGGAGGTTCTAATATCATGAAAAACCACGCTTCAGCAAACAACCCCTGATACTCAGTAAACCAATTTTTTATAGGTGTGCTGAATCGCAACCACCCACACACACATACACACACATTTTTTTTTAATATCCCTTTCACCACCATCCACACCATTCATTATCACATATTTTTTTTTATCTTCGCTATCAATAAAAGATCAAAACACAAGGTAGAACCAAGGGTGATGCAAAAATATTTACCCTGTTCTATGATATGTACAATGAGACATGTCATAATATGATACGATAATAAAAATAAGAAGCTAAAATCTTTATTAAAGGGGTTTTCTTCTTCTTTTTGTGTACAATGTACAAAACTAAACTTAAACTATGGAAGATGTGGAGGGAAAGAGGAGCAACGGGAAGGGAAAAAAAGGAAGGTAAAGGGCGTAAAAAGATAATGACGAATCAAACTATACACTATAAAGCTACTATAATACTATACAATCGAGAAATATATAATGGGGGAGAAGAGGGGGGGGGAATGGGTGAGAAAAAGAGAATAACTTTAATCTAATAAAGCCAAAATCTGAGTTGGTGCCTACTGCTTATTTTCGCCTTGATTGTAATCAGTCAGATGATCCTGTTGTCTTGTATCCCACGGTGTATTTGGATAAAGTATATAGGTGGTTTCTGCAGGGTCATTGTTATTGATGTCAGTGTGTTTGTCGTCTATGCGGCTACTTTTGTTGCTGATGCTGGGTTGTGGCAATCCCACCGAGGATAGGGAGGTCTGTGTCATGGATTGGGTGTCTAAACGGCGTGTAGTGTTGGTGGTAGATGGTGGTGATGAGAATTCAGCACGAGCATATGATGATCGAGGTGAGATGACTGATTCATCCGCAGTCATATACGAGCCAAACGTGGCGGCAGATTCTGTTCGTTGTCTTTCCATCCACGAAGGAGTCATCATATGCATGCCACTCCAAGCGTCATTCACCTGTTGGTGCTGCTGTTGCTGTTGCTGCTGTTGATGTTGATGTTGCTGTTGTTGGGTGGGTGGATAATGATAATGCTGCCGTTGTTGTAAGCGCCATACCGAATCATTGGCGCTAAATGAGCGTCCATGCGGGTTGAAAGCAGGCGGGGGTCCATTCATATAAAACATGGAAGAAGTTGAGGCATCACTGGGGATGGTTGGTGTCATTATTGCAGAAGACGGATGAGTCGATAAAGGTGAGATTGACGAAGAAGAGACTGAAGGAAGAAATTCTTTTGTCGGAGCAGTTTGGAGTGGTAATGGTGGTGGGGTTGAAGATAATGCTGGAGATGTTGAATTTGTAGAAACGGACGAATTGCATGGGTACTGATGACTATGTGGTGTTTCATGCTGGATAAAGGATGGCGCGCTGTTGCTGTTTGGCATTGATACTGAAGTTGAATCCGCGTTGGGTGCGATTGACATTGGAATAGGTGATAATGATGAAGGTGATGGTGGGACGGGAGCATGTATTTCCTTTTCAGCTGTTGTTTGATGAGATCCATGACTTCCTTTGTTGTATTTTTCGCCTCCACTATTGTTTCGTTTTCGTTTTGTTTTTGTTGCAGGCTTTGTTAGTTGAGAGGTATGATGTTGGAGACGTTGGTCAGTGTCAGCATAATGGCCGGGACTTCTTCCGCGAACAACCAATGGACTTGATTGGCTGGAAGCAATAACATGTTGGCAGTGATTGGCATCTTGCGCAATAAGTTGAGTTGTCAGATAAAAATACTGTTGTGTTGCGCGTTTTTTGCCATTGTTTGCAGTAGCCGATTTGAATTGAAGTCGTTCGTATGTGACGGTGCGTTGGGAGTTGTCGTGAGGATATTGTAAAAGAAGACCATCACCAGGCTGAATAGGAAGCATGGAAGGTATTTGCTGAGGGCCTTTATCCCGCTTCGCAGTTAGTTGAATCAGTTCTACACGTTGATTGACATCAGAAGTTGCCGCAGATAACTGAATGTAAAAAGCTTCAATTGGTATCAAGGAATTGTTTGACCTGTCACTGCCAGAGGTAGATTCGCCGGAAGGATTTTGACCATTTTGAATGTAAAACACTTGATTTTCGTCACAATGGGTTGTGAAGGCCGTAGTAAGCTGGAAGTAGTTGCGTCGATAGCAGGTCCAATGTTGATCGCATAAGAAGAAACCACGGTCCACTTTACATCGAAGCTCAACTTGGCATCTACAAACAATAGAATATAAAAATATAACAATAAGAACACGTGGTTGAAATTAATGATAGATAGTGGTATTTTTCAACTTACAGGCTTGACTGGTTTTGCTGATAGATAGGAAGATGTATTTGAGTCATACCAAAAAACAGGGAGTCCGTCATGTTACTTGGGTGTCGTCGTTTATTGGAGCTTATTACAGGGAAGTCATCCTCCTTTTGCTGATGCAATTGACCACTATATAATTAATAAAACGTATCACGAATAAAATATACAAGTGAGTAAGTGATAAACGTGACAATTCTTACCCCCTTTTTTCTATTCTTTTTCTTACCTATTGTAAAACGATCCGGCTGGCATTGAATGGGCGCGTTGATGATTGGTAGCCAATTCACGTTGGACTTTGTTCATGTTAAGTAGTACAATGAAACAAATATATAGAAAAAAAGAATAGAGGATAAATGGTGTGTGTGAATACGAGAGAAACAAAAAGAGAGAAGGAGAGAGAAAGCGAGAGAGAGAGAGAGAAATGAACTAGAGACAAAGAAAACATTTAAATAGTACACAAAAAAGCAGGTTTGTTTTTTGGGGGGGAGGGGTTGGATTGGAGGGATGAAGGGGGAGTAAATAAACAAATTGGTACTGGTTTTTTTCAGGAGATAAAAAATGTAACATGACCAACAATGACCTAAACGCCCATTGCGATCATCATGCCAGTTGATCACAGTGGACACTTCATGCGATGATTGGCGGCGGAGCGTGAATTTGATTTGGGGAATGATTTTGAAACGTTGTTCTCTAGGTTTTTTTTTCAATTTTTTTTCTTTTTCCTCTTTACTCAGCACACTACTATTAATTTCAACGATGAATATTTTACCACATAAAAGGTATCTTTTCTATCCTTTTTATGGACTATGTATATCATACTTATTTTTCTCCGTTTTTTAAATAGTTGGCATGTCTATAATAAAAAGAATATTGAAAAGGTGCGAAAGGACGAAGCGAAAGCCAAGGAACAACAAGATACCATAGACAAAAGGGCGCTTATAGCTGTAAGTCAAAATAAATACAAACATATAATACATATTACTTAAAGCTAAAACGTCACTTTGTATATTTGTATTTTTGTTAGGATAGTGAAGCACGACTGCAATTACTTCGACAACGAGCTGCGAAAAACCAACTTCATGGCCAAGATGAACATCAACTTGTCAAGAAAGATCTTGTCTCTGGCCATATACACTTGTTTGCTGAAGCAGAAAAGGTAAAATTAGGATTGTTATTTTTGTCTATAACTTTTACTTAACTATGGTTTTTCCTTTTTTTTTTTTTTTTTTTTTTTTTGTATGTTTAGGCAGCTTCGCAAAATGAGGAGGTGGTGGCTGAAAAAAAGGCTGAAAAGGATAAATTGGACAAACAATTCACGATGTATTTGGACAAAGGATCAAAAGGTATGAAATGAAAGTTCTCGTGGAACAAGGGCAATTATTGATTGACTTTTTTATTATATTTCACCTTCTCTCAAACTAGATGAAGAAGCCCCTTGGTATGCCAAAAACGAACTGACCAAATACTCGGACGATCACCTTACGAAACCATATATCAAATCAAAACACGACAAGGATGGACAAAAACGGTAATTTGAAAGTTAAAATGATCTTTCGTTGGACATGAATATTAACACCCTTTTCCCCCTATTTATTTTTTTCTTAAATATAGATACCGACGATCACCCATCACCCTTGAAAGCGACCCATTGGCCATTATCAGATCTCAACTTGACAAGGAAGAAAAGGAGTCACGCCAATCAGATCATTATCACCATCGACACCACCATGAATTAAAATCATCAAAATCAAAATCATCAAAGTCATCAAAACGTCAGTCTCGGCAAAAAACGAAAACACCATCCATTGAGGAATTAAGGGCTCAACGCAGGGAACGGGAAAAGGCAGAACGGTTACGAACACACTCAGTGATATATGGTGATACTCAGAATACACAGCACGACTCAAGACATCACCAATACAATTCTCAATATAACCGACAAGAAACTAGTGATGCTCATCAATCCCAGAGGTCAAAAAGACGGCGATACGACTGAATACTTAGATTACGCTCCTCCTTCATCTCCTTCACCTTTACCTTCCTTCAATAAAACTCGGATATATCTGTCACTTACGAAATTCACATGCTAACTTTGCCCTGTTTCTGGCAATACATTGCTACGTTATTGAAAAACTCAGGTACTATATGAAATTTCAATTGATGTGTGTTTGAATTCTGATATTGCCTTTTTTTTTCAAGAAAACTACTGACTCTGTTTTTGTATTACTATAGTATGAAGCTTGGTGATTTGGATGGACACATAACTGGACGCTATTCAAGTGCATCTGCAAAACATAATATTGGTCTCACATGGTCTATTTATATATCCTAGGTCACTGTCTGCATCCTTCATATTCAAGTAATTTATCTCAATTTATTGGAAGGTAAGAAAAAAAAAAGGCAACGAAAGCGTATTTGGAATTTATTGTATTTATTATTGATAATTACCATCAAAATAGTGATCAACGACCCTCACATATTATCATGCCAAATCAAAACTGACTCATGCGGACAACGTATCCATTGGATATATCCCATTAATAAAACAAGTCACGACAACAACTGGGGAAACGATGGACATGGTACCAGCTACCCCTCATTATAGCAATTAGATAGTGAATTCTACCTCCCTTCTCTTTTTTTTTTTTTTTTTTTTTTTTTTTTGCTTTTTACCCAAACCCCTTCCTTATCTTCATCGTCTAACCATTCACTCTCACCGTCACTTATCATTGCAACCGCTCCCCTTTACAATAGATAGAATATAATAAAAAATATATTTGTATATGAAAAAGAAAATGGACTACCAGAAAGCTCAATTACAGGAACTTTAGCTTTTATTTTTTCTTAGCCACTTCGCAAATAAATCATTCCCTATCTTTGAATTCCTTTTTTTTTTTTCAGATAGTGCTGAGCAAAGACAGTTGGAAGCGAATGTAGCGTAAAATGACAGAGTCATCTAATCCCCACTTCATCAACACCCCTAAATCGAATTTTCGTTAATCCTTTCCCATCAGTTCTAATCTATAACCCCACCGTCTCCACATTTCTTTTTTCTTTTTGAAAACTCAAATTGTCAACTTGAGCGAAAAAGCAATTCCTGATTGATAAAAATGATCCATAACGAATCTCCATCGTTCCTATATTGATCCAGGGTCGATTTGAGAAGAATTTTGTCATTTTGGGCGTATATCTGGGCGTAGTGTGTGCTCACTTTCGGGAAAATAGCGGGGAGGGATATTTCTGTAAAGTTTTGAGAATTTGAAATGACCATCGTGTTTTGCTGGAAATCCGATGAGAATGAGTTATAGTTACACAAATAAGACCATTACTGCCTATATAACCCATTAAAGTGCGAAATTACAGAAGGTACAACAACAAAATATTCTGTAGTGACCTTTTTTTCACACAAGCACAAACATGTTCTTCTTTTCTACGCGAGAATATATACAATGCACATGAGGTGGTGGAAGAAACCGCTCTAATACTCCGTCCATTTTTCACATACACATACACACACACACGCCTGTTTTTTTGACGCACATGTAGACACATTTCATAAAACAAACAATGGAAACGCATGGGACAGAGACTAATAATGAGTAGAGACAAGCTATATTTTATTCAGATGTAGATACAAACTACAACAAACTAACACAAAACTAAACTAATGACGGTACCATAACGCTCACCGTGAGATGCAGGTTAATCTAATGGTGCCTTCAGATCCTACATCCAAAATGAAAGAGTTTCCCCATGATGTTTGACTTTTGTGTTTTTCAAAACGCCCCTAATTCAAATTCTAACACTAATCCTAGATCACCAGTACCCCAATGAGCCTTGTCATCATATCATTCAGTCTATCATGAAGGAAAAAAAAATAAAAAAGGAAGAAAAAGAGTGGTAAAAAAAAAAAAATGGGAAAGCAAAATGCGGAGCCTGAATCATCCAGCTTTTTTTTTATGTCAAAAAATTAATAAAAATTAAATGAAGGGGCAATCGCCATAATTACCATAGTGCAAAATTCGTTTTATCTTCCAGTGGAAAGGCAGTTTCAACCCCTACATAATCAAGCTCTAATCTCTCTGACGCCTTCCAAGTAAGCTATTATTTCAGCACACAAAAAAACCCATTGACGACGCGCTGAGCACGACGGTTGGGCCCCAAGAGGCTGCCCAACATAGTGCGAAATGACGGAGGCTTTAATCCTATCCCATCAAAACCCACACCTTAGTAAAAAACTGTGACACCCAATAAATCGAAAGATTTCCGAAAGCTGCTCCAGCGGAGCGCCAGAACGTTTATTATTTAAAAAAAAAATATAATAAATATTATAAAATAAACTACAGCATTGATTATATATGTATAAAGTGTGCGAATGGGATGTATGTATAAAATGTGGACAAGTGAATTGATGGATGGACAACAAGCACGAATGACAAATGGGGCATCATTTCATATCGTTATACAAAGTAATGTAGAAAAATATGATAAAAAAAATGGATACTAACTAAGGATATTGTAGGGGATGTTCTAATCTATTCAACAGCATCAGATATACCGTCTTCCATAATAGAGAACGTGCATTCATTTTCGGGCAGGGAAGGCGAGTCATATACTTTGCAAATACGGTTTTCACCGCGGCCTTTTCTGAGGTAGAGGCGTGTACAAGAGGCATGAGCGATGATGTTACCACCGGCAGGTTTCTTGGGATCGGGATTAAACATAGAGGCTCCACCATCTACTTGAGCGACCACTTGATTGGTGATCACAACCGCCACGCCAAACTATGTAGATAAGACAAACAAAATATGATGAGCTGGATTCAGAAGGATCCTCTTGTATATTTTCATCTAGTAGCCTTACCTCGTCAGCCAATCTTTGTAATTGTCGTAGGAATTGAGCCAAATGCGTTTGTCTTGCAGCTAGTTCTCCACGTCCAGCATAATCAGTACGGTATAATGCCATAGCACTGTCGACAATCAATAACGAAAACCTGAATAGAAACCGGAAATACAAATTGACAAGTTAGTCGTTTTTTCCATTGAATAGTAACAAAAAGATGCTTATCTCTCCCGACGAACACAGAGTCGCCCCCCTCTTGTCCTTTCCCCTACAGCATGTTGCCTGTTTTCGTTTACCTAGCTTCCGACATCATGGCAGCGGCTTGAACTAATAAGGATGTTTGGTGATCTGTATTATAAGCCCGAGCATATGCAATATTGTCCAGTGTTTCTTCTCCGTTCAAAGAAAACCTATAAATTCCAAGATGATTAAAACAGGAATTATGAATGAAATCATATTAGTCATTGTTATGCAGCATTTGTCAATTGTATTATTTTTCATTTTACCTTTGAGCAATAGATAGGACACGAGAGGGACGGAACGTACCTTCACTATCAATATAAAGGCATTTGCCTTGACCGCCCCCGACAGATACCGGTAGTTGGCCTGTTACCGACAGCATGTGGCACAGTTGTGATTTCCCTGTTCTGAATTCACCAAATATCTCCGTAATGGAACCAGTTTCAATGCCCCCACCTAAGGCGCGATCTAATTCTTTGCTTCCAGTTGTGATGGTGACGATTTCCTGCCGCCGAGTATGTACCTCCATAGCTGTTGTGAATCCCAGTGCCACCACCTTCGAAGCTACAGGAGAACAGAAGAAAAGCTATATGAGTAACGAGATATCAATGAAATGTTTCATGATGCAAGTAATGTCATGCATATATTTTTTCCCTTACCTTCTGCAAGAAGTTTATCAGCTTTTGTTTCTGAGATCCCTTTGATAGCAAGCAATGCCTTCTTCGGTGCATAGGCTATCGATTCCGCCGTGAAAAAGCCTGCTTCCTTCAACTTTTTGGTGTCGCCTGCTGATATACCGCCGTTTCCCTACAACATAGTAAATTGATGAATATAGAAAAAAAAAAAAAGATTTCTCTACTTGTAAACATAAAGTGAGATTGATTTGATTTCGTACCTCAAGAGCTGAAATAAGAAGTGGGCCATATTCACCATCGTCATCTTCTACACTTCCTTGCGACATGTTTTTTTATAAAAATAACAAAGGAGGGGGTAAATAAAGCACAGAGCGATAAGTGTTCAAGTTTGGGTAATGTAATTGAAGGATTTCTTTTTTTTTAAAAAAAAAAAAAAAAGAAAAAAAAAAAAAGGAAAGAGGGACAGGGCAAGATATATTCCCAAGAAAAATTAGAAACTAATCGCCGCACTGCGCCCGACGCGTCTCTTAATACATTTTATACTCCGCGTGTTCCTGGTTTGCGGTGTCCAGACTTTTTGCAGAGCACGCCGACATGATACCAAGCTGTAAAGGAAGATAACCTATTACTAGTTGAAGAATAAAATTATCCCATTTAAGACGTAGAAATAGCATGGTTTTGACTCTCAAACTGAAGATAGGTGCAGACCACGTTTTACGTTGACGAGAGTATACCCATGGAATATTTGGGCTACCCTACACTGAGATCTAATCGGCACAGGCAGTTTCATCTTAAAAATCGCCCACAACTTGTCATAGCTATAGGGCTGTTCCAAGAGATGTGATTATTTTACACAAATTTAAGCATTCGTTCCCGGCTCCTACCCCACGCCTTCCCCCTTTCCCTTCCAAAAAGAGTGTATCTTACCCTTATAAATTTTTACAAATGTATCCTTCCCAAGATTCATGCCTAACCTTTATATCCGAAAAAATATTATTCCAACATTGAAACACAGAACAAAATAAAACACCTGCCAATTCACCCAGCAACCTCCAGGTCAATTCGTTAGCCCAGAGTATACCTTTACTGAACATTCGATATTTTCTTTTTTTTTTCTTGTCAAAATGATCTGTATTGTATGTTTGATGTTCCAGTTTATTTGTAAAATATGTAGAAATGTAGAAATGTAAATCTAATTGATATTCATAGGTGGAGTGATTGTATGATATATTACATCAAGACAAAATGATAATAGAAGTAAAAATAATAAAAAAGGAGTCATGATATGATTTTGTAGTAGATCTAAAAGGAATAAAAAGTACAGGTAATTAAAGCGAGGAGAGAAAAAATGAACAAATCAATACCACAGCAAGCAAAATAAAAATGCAAATAAATTTTAAACTAGGGGGAATATGTGTAGATATAAACTAAGTTTTATAACCTTTGACTAGTTTGCGGAGAGAGATTGTTGATGTACCAAATCCGAGTAGACGCCATTGAGCTTCAGAAGTTCAAAGTGAGAGCCTTGTTCAATCACCCGTCCATCCTTACTAAAAGTATAAATATATGCATCAGTCAGTCAGTAACAAATATCAATGTATCATTATGATCATTTTGTACACTTACATCACAAGAATGACATCAGCGTTCTGAATAGTGGAGAGTCTATGTGCAATGGTGATAGTTGTTCGACCACTGTCCTTTTCGTCAAGAATGTTATCGATAGCAGCCTGTACCAACTTTTCGGATTCACTATCCAATGCAGAAGTAGCTTCATCCAGTAAAAGAATCTTGGGCTTACGAATCAGTGCGCGTGCAATAGCAATACGTTGTTTCTGACCACCAGACAGTTGGCCTAATTAAAGATAAAAAAAAAGAAAGATGGATCAGTATATTGAAAATCGTCGTTATCCAAGTAGGTACCGTTCATTTAATTGTTTTATCAACTTACTTCCTTTGTCACCGACGCGAGTATCATAACCTTGAGGTAAACTAGTAATAAAGTTGTGGATGTTGGATGATTTGCAAGCTTCTTCTACTTCTTCTTGAGTGACATTTTTGCTTTCGTCAACACCGTATCGAATATTGTCACCAATCGAGAGATCAAACAAAATGGGTTCTTGGCCAACCAACGCCATATGGCTGCGGAGATTGCTGAGACTGTACTTGTTCACATTGTGATCATCCACGCGCACGGTACCACTGAGAGGATCATACCAACGTTCAAGCATACCAATGGTTGTGCTTTTACCGCACCCAGATGGACCTGAGCATTTAAAACAAAAAGTGAGTATGAAATCTTGGCTAATTCTTTCTATTTTTTTTTTATTTTATATGCTTACCAACAAGCGCAATGGTGGTATTGGCTTTGCCATGCATAGTGAATTCACCGTTGAAAATGGGGACATTGGGACGAGCAGGATAAGCAAAGGTGATATTTTCAAAGTCGATGTTGCCGGTGATTGTTGTAGGTTCAATGCCTTCGAGATCGGGATCAATTTTGGGAGTACGATCCAACAGGTCAAAGATAGCGATAGCAGAATTCTTGGCCTTGGCAAAAATAGAAGTGAAGACAGAAGCACGACCAACAGATTGGGCAGTCATCATAATCACCAACATTGAAGTGAACATCTGTAAAAAGTTGATTTTACAATCATCCATCAAACGCATACCCGTGTAGAAAGCCACAGCATTAGTATAGATGTTGATGGACTGTTGTAAGGCGTAAGCAACAGAAGCTGTCAGTGCTTTTCGTTGTGCCAACTTGTGAGGTCGTTCGGTTGCCAAGTAGTAACGGTCTTCAAAATGTTGTTGACGATGTAGAGATGCCACAGTTCTAATTTCTTTTATCGCTTCGCCAGACACTTCACCACTTTGTTCATTGACCTTCTTGGTTTTGTCTTCGAAACCACGTTGGAGCTTGGATTCATAGGCAGTAGCGAAGGCGATAAAAGGACCCATACACAAAACCACCAATGTAATGACGTAACTTTGAGTAAAGGCGATGATAAACCCAGTGATAACAGCAGAAACAATTTGCATAATGTCACCCCATGTCTTGGTCACCATTTCATTCACGTTCTTGGCATCAATAGCGAGCTTGGAAGTAAGGGCACCAACAGTATGATCTTCATCGTCAAAGAATCCAGTTTCTTGTCGCAAATAAGCTTGGAAGACTTGATTACGGAGACGTCTAGTATAAAATTCACCAGCCGATTCAAAACCGATGATTTGGGCGGCGAATCCGAAGAAGGAAGCAATACCAACAATCACAAAAAGGAAGGAGTACAAATTTGCACCTGACATTGGGCTAAGTAAAAAAATATATTGAATCAGTAAGAAAAGCATCTATTTTGTTTGTTTGTTTTGGTTTTTGACAACTTACCCAGGGGAAATATCTTCAGGCTTATTAAACATTATAGTATTCAGGACGAGAGCAAATAACAGACCAAAGATTGGCATAATAGATCCTGCAACAGCTGCACCAACGAGACCCATCGCCAAACGAGGCCATTCGGGACGCATTTGATTGATAACACGCCAAACAGGAGCACGTTGTTGGGAGGCCAGTTTCTTTTCTTGTTTTTGTTTTTGGATTTTGAGTTCATAAGCATCCACCGAAGCACGGCTGTCCAGTTTGGTAAGATTGATTGATTCACGCTTATCAGTAACGATTTGGATTTCTTGGGCCTTTTCCATATCAGCTTGTTCTTGTTTCTGTAAAGCATCATGGTCTAGCTCAACGTCAGTAAGATTGGAGTCTTGGAGGGCAATTTCTTGTTTCTGGACCAAAGCAGCATAAACTCCACCTTGAGCCAATAGTTCGTTATGCGTTCCTTGTTCAACCAGATCACCTTGATCCATCACCACAATGAGGTCAGCATTACGGATTGTAGACAAGCGATGGGCAATCACAATAGTGGTGCGGTCAGCAGAAGCAGCATCCAAAGCTTTTTGTACAAGACGTTCCGATTGGGTATCCAAAGCAGAAGTGGCCTATTTGTAAGAACGGAGAAAAAAAAAAAAGATTGGTTGTCTGGCTGGATTTTTTGTTGATTTTCAATCACCGCTTACCTCATCCAGCAGTAAAATAGAAGGGTTCTTCAAAATAGCGCGAGCAATAGCAATACGTTGTTTTTGTCCACCAGAAAGTAAACCAGTTCCACCGATCATAGTATCATAACCATCAGGTAGTTGCGAGATAAACAAATGACAATTGGCCTTTTTACATGCATCCAACAGTTCATCATGAGTGACTTCACGAGTAGCGCCCATCATCAAATTCTGTTTTATCGACATGTTGAATAAAACTGGCTCTTGTGAAACCACACCAATTTGACGACGAAGCCAGCCGACATTGTAATCTTTCAAATCCTTGCCATCCAAAAAAATCTGGCCATCGATAGGGTCATAGAATCGTTGAAGGAGAGAGACGCTTGTACTTTTACCACTTCCAGAAGGACCAACAAAGGCGATCGTTTGACCAGGGTGTACCTTGAGATTAAGATTCTTGAGAATTGGAACATCAGGGCGAGTGGGATATCTAAACTTGACGTTACGGAATTCAATATCACCATGCATATTTTCAGGGGAGAGACCTTCTGTGGAAGTTGAGTCAATTTCAGGAACCCGGTCAATAGTGGCAAAGATCCGATGCGCAGCACCTGCAGCACTTGAAACTGCAGAAAGGTTTTGAGGTAATTGCAAAAATGCATTGGCACCGATCAAGAAGGCAAAGAAGACGATCATGAGTTCAGAGATACCATAGGTGCCATCAATGATCTTGGTAGATCCATACCATAATCCCAGAGCATCAGAGCAAAAAATGACAAAGAAGAGAGCACCCAGACCATAACCAAGAGAATTTCCACGCATAATCCCAGCGTCACGAGCATGGATCAGTTCTTCGTCGTAGCGTTTGAAGAAGCGGTTTTGGAGGGAGAAGGAAGAAACAGTACGGATTCCAGAAAAGGCTTGTTCAACAATAGCTCCAGCAGCAGCATATCGGTCTTGGGAAAGGATAGTATACTTCATGGTAAAGACACCCATACACCCACCAGCGACCATCATCAAAGGAAGCGTTGAAATCCTATATGCACAAAAAAAAAAAAAAAAACAAAAAAAAACGGAGAGTTAATTGTTATGTTTTTGTTTTTTTGAATCATGAATATATTTTTTCTTTTAAAAAAAACTTACATGACAAGACTCATGATTGGACCGGAAGCAAGGGAAATAATGATACCCCCAAGAAATTGCGCCAAACCAGCCACAAAAAGCCCAAACTTTTCAGAAATACCATCCTGAATAAGTTGAGTATCGGATGCCAAACGCGTAGTCAGTGAGCCTTCATCGGCCTTGTCAAACCATGCCATGTCTTGTCGAAGGATAGAGTGCACATAGGCAAGTCGAAGACGTCGTGCTTGTCGTTCCTAAAATTACAATGTAGAATTTTGTTTAATGTTTTTGTATGCATATGTGTGTGTGTGTGTGTGTGTGTGTGTGTGTTTAGAAAAAACTTACCCCACAGGCAACCCATATAGCATTTGAGAGATAAGCAGCTACTAAGACACCAGTACCCATATATACAAAAGTGAGAATCAGGCTCATAGTCATTTTCACGCCAGCATCAGATGGTTGACATTCAGCACCAGGAACCATGGCGTCAGAAAAGGTATCTTGAATATTTCCCAATAATTGACCAAAAACAAGAATCATGGCTGGTTGCAAGACCCCGATTCCTGCGCTAAGGATACAACCCACCACAACTAGAAAGGCGTCAAGAGGGGTACAAAATCGGAATAAACGATGGATAGGTACACTTGGATCCTTTTTCTTCTTCTTAGCGTCTGTATCCTTTTCTCCACTGTCAGTATCAGTTGTGTCGTTCATAGCTTTTTCTGAAGTTTGCTGGGTAGGAAGTTCTTCAACGTCAGGTACGTGTTTTTCGCTGTACGAAGACGCCAATGTGTTTTGATCAGTATGAATTCCCTTTGTCGATGAGTAAGATCGTGCCATCGTCAATAGGAAATGGTGTTAAAAACGAATATAAATAAAATAAAATTGAATATATGTATATTGATAAGAAAGGAAAGAAAAGTTGAAAAAAAGGTGAAAATTTATAAGAAACGCATTTTTAGAAATTTGCGGATTTTCAAAATTGACAAGGGCCAATACTGAAGTCGGCACCCTCCCGAAATGTGATTTTTCGATCCTTCGGCCGCCGAGCAGTAAATCAAACGAATCATATTTGGCGGAGCACAAGAGCATTTGATTTGAATCATATTTTTTGATCCCGGATAAATAATCACCGTCAAGTCATTCGGCACCACCAGCGATATCAAATCGGGGGTTGAATCGTTTTATGTATCCGAAATGATTTTCACCTGAAAAGAAAATCGAAAACTCTCCAGTGACGACGACAACGACCATTAGCGTTCATATTTGTATAGAAATTGAAACATTTTTGATTCAATATATTTATATGAGTTTATACAATGGAAATAAAACCATAGCTTGGAAACAATTCAATATTTGGGAAGTGTTTTTAGTTCTCAATTCTTGATTTATCGATCAAAGAATCGGCGGGTGGTCCGGGCGAGTTTTTTTTTTTTTTTTTTTTTAAGGCGGAGGTATTGTTCCAAATCAATTTGGTAAGGCAATATAATATTGTATGATACCATTTCCCTTTTGGGACCAGATTGAGTTGCTGTGAATTCTATAAATATAAAAATATGTTCATTGAAGCTATTCATGCATCTTCAAACTGCACATGGACATTTGGTAAACATAGACAGGATGACGGCGAACATAAAATAGCTTTATTGAGTTAAGTCAAATGTAACTGTAACAATAGTGGTGAGTGCCGGAAAGATACAAGAATATTATAAATGCGATATGTCGAACGTTATGCTGATTGTCATCTAAACTACTAACTAATAATACTATGTGACAATGCAATAGCGAATAATACAAAGTATCTGAATAAGATATGACAGATTGGGGTCGTGCCTTCCAATATGAAAACATCCGTTCTCATTAAAAGTTACTCTACCAGTTCAGTGTCATTTCAGATCAGATACGACGCTGATGACGCCCATCTTCTTTTGTTCGAAAAAGGATGAAGTAAACCTTAATTGCTCTAATTTTTTATATTCAGTTTCAAGGGGTAGGTTGTTGAATTGTTGTTTTTGATGAAATTAGACACCCCTCCTGGTCATTTTCTTAACAGGTGGCCTCCTGAGGCTTAAGTGGCACCAGTTTTGGCTTTTTCTTTTTTATTATCCCACATGCAAAAATGAATAAATAAAAAATAACAAGCTGGATATATACACTTTATTCATTATTCAGTCTAGTGGAGGCAACATTAGCGATATGGTATTAGTTGATGGATATGAATGATGGAGTGAGAATAGGGTCATGTTTTGTATTTTAAGTGGCTTAAAACTGTCAATCAGTCGTTATGGCTTAAGAGACTGGGGCAAGTAGTTTTAGGCAAGCTAGAATAAAGTACAGCAATGCTGTATACTGATGGCTACACGCACAGGATCATCCACATTTATTAATATGATTGGTCTAGCAGGAATATGGGTATCTTTGATAGCAAGTGACATAAGATGGCAGGGGCAGGAGAAGGGACGCATTTATCATGTGTGTGAATCAGAGAGTAAGTGCTTGGTAGGACACTCAGAAAACACCAATAGATCCTACTCCTGAATCACTTGTTATAATGAATCAATCATCTTTAGTTTTAGTATCTACCAATGTATTCAAAGACTATTTATTCCTCTGATCTATCGGAAAGAAAGCAATTTAGCTAATGTAGGACTAATGTGAGCTTTGAAGAATGGTTAATACTAATATAAAGATACAAATGTAAAATGGGAGCTAATGTAGTATACAAGACATGAGAAAGACTATAAGGGGATATTATTTATTGAACATAACAATTGTCAACACCAATGCAAGAAGGGGGATGATAGTAAGAAAAGGATTTAGTACACAAGACATGAGAGAGAGTAAAGGCATACATTTTATTAAGGCAGGTAAAAAGAAACATATTTTTTTTCAGATGTAGAGACAAAATATGGACAAACTAAAACTAACTATGCTAATGAAGACTCCAACAAGCTAACAAATGGTGTTCCCAAATCCTGAATCCAAAATGAAAGGGTTTCCCCATGCATCTTGTAATCCCTGAGCTGAAAACGCTTCTAAACTAGTCCTGATACTATTCTAAGTCCAAAATAATCCCATAGAAGTTGAATGGTGAAAATAAAATGAATGGAAAAAAATTTTAAAACAAAAGAGAGCCGAAAAAGTAAAACGTGGGAGTAAATAAATATTCACGTGGGCGGGACTTGAAAC
This sequence comes from Absidia repens, assembly GCA_002105175.1. NCBI lineage: Eukaryota > Fungi > Mucoromycota > Mucoromycetes > Mucorales > Cunninghamellaceae > Absidia > Absidia repens. The sequence goes on along the minus strand of MCGE01000025.1, from coordinate 80,829 downwards.
ATTTTTATCTCTTGTGAATTGCTTCATACAAAAAAGGAACTCCCACTTTTTATAATAATCTACACCACCCATCGTGATCTCTTTCCATTGCGGTATCTTTGACAGTTATTTTCACCATTAAGCAACGTTATGATGGTGCTTTTTTTGTAATAGACTCTGGACTCACTATAGACTGGTTCGACTTTGTGTAGCTATCACTGTAGAACAGTATGTCACTTACCGTAGAGTAGCTTGTCATTCACTGTAGAGCAGCCTACTCCTCTGATTAGACTACAAACATCAATTATTCCTATGTATGCCTAATAAACTGAATGCTAATATTATGACACAGTGACGATACATTAATGCATGGTAGATGGAAATGATTGACGGACAAAAGAAAAGATAAAAAGCAATAAAAAGGTATGGGTTCTGGTAGGTAATGCATCAAGTTGATAATTGTCTGTCACATTAAGGGGATCACATTCTTTAGGGCAATAAAGGTATCCACTTGGAAATTTCAGCAAAATATTTATGAGTGAGTGATAAAAGACATATTCAGTGCGGAAGATGAAACTTTATAATACAAAATATACACAAAATGCGACACTTTCGACGACAATGATTTTCAAATAATGTGACATCTAATTCCGGAAAAACTCTATTGCAAATGTGACAAATTGAGTACCATAAAATATATAAGATAATATATACTGCCAAAGTACCATTCAAATTTTGTTAGTCGTTGTCACGGAAATGTCGAGAAAAAATAGAAAATCAAAACTTGGGACGACGGGAAGATGCTCATGCATATGATGATAATATGCATCTACAGAAGAAGAGCACAGCAAATGTATACCTGATACCATTGTTAAAATTAATCGAAGTAGTAAACTGACATAATGGCTCAATAATACATTGACGGTAGGTAATGTAGTTTTTCTTCAGTCATTAGTGAGATAGGGAGAGGAAATGGTCGGAGTATTTAAAGAATGATTGATACAACACAGGTATCGGGAATTTTGAAAAAAAAAGACCCCTTGATATCATAAATGGAAAAGCATAAGTTACTTAGATTTACTTATACTTTTCCTTTTTCTTTTATTATATTGAATTTACAAAACACTATTTTTTTTTAAAAAAAAAAAATGGAGCCTGATAATGCATCAAGAAGGAGTTCCTCTATTGCTTCACCAAAAGTACACCCCTCGCCGTATCTTATCAGAACACCATTAAGCACTCATGCAGCAGGATATTCAGTACCCAGTTTTCGTAAAATGATATACGGTGGACAATCACCTTCTTCTTCCTCATCCATGTCAGTTAATAAAAAACATGATGGACAATATAGCTACCCTGTCGCTCAATTACAGCATTCCCAATCAATGGCATACAACTCCATTCCTGCTGTACCAAGTATACCCAGCTATTTGTTGCATCAACAACAACAAATAAGTCGCTCATCCAATAATAACAGCGCTACTTTACCAGGAAGCTATCCATCTAGTATTGCATCACCCGGCCCAATTCACTATTATCAACAACAACATCAGCATCCTACCTATCATCAGCCCGGCGGTAGCGGCAGCGGCACTGCAGGTGGAACTAGGATCCCTAAAAGCGGTACAATTAGGAAGCAAGTACCATTATTTCAAGGGAATTTGGTATTGGAATGTCCTGTGCCTACTCAATTATTGGACCAGAGTGCTCGAAAAGAAAAAGAATTCAACCAAATGAGGTATACAGCTGTTACATGTCAACCTGATGATTTCCCTGCCAATGGTTATACTTTGAGACCTCACCTAATGAACCGACAAACCGAGCTTTTTATTGTTATGACCATGTATAATGTAAGTCTTGTGAAGGCAATTTTTTTTTTTATCAAATACTAAAAAAAAATACTTGTAATATATTTCCTTTTTAGGAAGACGAAGTGTTATTTTGCCGGACAATGCATGGAGTGATGAAAAATGTAGCTCATTTATGCTCGAGAACGAAATCCAATGTATGGGACACGGAAGGGTGGAAGAAGGTAGTAGTTTGTGTTGTAGCTGATGGACGTAAGAAATGTGATGCACGTGTTTTGGATGTTTTGACAACAATGGGTGTCTACCAAAAAGGTATAGCTAAAAACATGGTACATGACAAGCCAGTGCAGGCGCATTTATTTGAGGTAAAATTTTGAATCATGGTCTTTTCTTTTTTTCGTTAACCCTCTTTTTTTTTTTTTTTTTTTTTTTTTTTTTTCTCTCCCTTCTACTCAGTATACCACACAAATATCTGTTGATGCCGATCTTAAAGTCAAAGGTGCTGACAAAGGGATTGTACCCGTTCAGATTCTATTCTGTTTAAAAGAACAAAACGCCAAGAAGATCAACTCGCACCGATGGTTCTTCAATGCTTTTGGACCAATCTTGTCGCCGAACATATGCGTATTATTGGACGTGGGTACCAAACCCGGAAATAGCTCTATCTATCATCTTTGGAAAACGTTTGATCGACAAGTAAATGTGGGCGGTGCGTGCGGTGAAGTCTGTGTCATGAAAGGGAAAGCATACATGGATCTCCTCAATCCTTTAGTGGCTGCTCAAAACTTTGAATACAAGGTAACTACTTGCATTGAAAACGACTGCATTAGAAGAAGGCAGGGGCACTGAATGTTTTTTTTTTTTTTTTACTTTTCACTGTAGATGTCGAACATCCTAGACAAACCTTTGGAATCGGTATTTGGTTATATCTCCGTTCTTCCTGGCGCCTTCTCTGCCTACCGTTACGCTGCTATACAAAATGACCGTTATGGTGTTGGGCCGCTCCAGAAATACTTCATGGGCGATACAGACGGTGGCGAGCCTCGGCAGTTACCAGGCGGGGAATATGATATATTTACTGCAAATATGTATCTTGCCGAAGACCGAATATTGTGCTTTGAACTACTGGCCAAAAAACACGAAAACTGGGTGCTGAAATACGTTGATTCTGCCTACGGTGAAACAGATTGCCCTGACCAGCTTCCAGAATTTATATCTCAACGAAGGCGATGGCTCAATGGTAGTTTTTTTGCTGCTGTTTACTCTATATGTCATTTCCCAAGAATATGGAGCACGGATCATACAATGCCGCGAAAAATTTTACTGGCTATGGAATTTGCTTTCAATTTTTGTAATCTCTTGTTTAGCTGGTTGGGAATGGTCAGTAGAAAAAAAAAAAAAAAAAAAAAAGGAAGATAAAAGTGACTTCAGAGCAACCACGACGAACAGGCACTTACACTTATTTTTTATTTGTTGTATAGGCGAATTTTTACTTGACATTCTATTTTGTGACAAAATCATTGGCCGAGGAAGACAACGACCCATTTGGTGATGGTTGGGGAAGTCGTATATTTGGAATGCTACGTTATCTTTATATCTTTTTATTTATTGTGTCATTTATATGCTCCATGGGAAATCGACCTCAAGGGTAATTAGAATCAAAACGGAGGGGAAGGGGGGAAGCAGCTATGTGTTGATGAGGGATTCTTATTACAATTATTCTTATTGATATTTTAGGTCCAAATGGATGTTTACGATATCTGTACTTGCTTATGCAGTGATTATGGCATATACTTTGTTTGCTGGGATATGGTTATCCTATCAAAGTATACTGGACGCTATGAATACAAATGAATGGGGACAAGATAGTTGGACTAAAAATTTAGCGTTACTGATGGCTGAGCCTGGGTTTCGAAGTGTCTTAATATCAGCGTCTTCTACGTATGGTCTTTATATCATTTCAAGCATTATACATCATGATCCATGGCACATGGTTACAAGCTTCATACAATATCTTCTTCTCTTGCCCACCTATGTCAACATTCTCAATGTCTATGCCTTTTGCAATACACATGACGTCAGGTAATACTTTCACAACACACACTCACAAAATTAGAGGATGAGAATGATTTTGCTGATATCTGACCTTTTTTTTTTTTTTTTTTCCTAGCTGGGGAACAAAAGGTGACAATGTATTGCAACTAGATTTGGGTGTGGCGAGTAAGGTGATGTCAGAAAAAGGCTTTGATACGGTGGAGGTGGATATAGTAGATGGACTCGAAATGATCAATATGAATTACGAACAGGCTCGGTCAAATTTAGAATTTAAGCAAAATACCGTGAAACTGGTAAGAAGAACACCTTTATAGTATTTTAAACTTGATTTATTCAATCGTTATTTACTTATATTGATATAGAGTCGACCTCCTCAAACAAAACAAGATGACTACTACCGTGGGTTCCGAACCAGACTGGTATTGACTTGGATCGGTTGTAACGCCCTTTTGGTAGTGTTTGTGACTAGTGGAAGCTTCCAATCTTTACTACCAAATAGTCAACAAAGGAAAACTGTTGATGAATATGAAAATGATATGGCAATTGCTTATACTGGATTTGTCTTATGGATGGTTGCTGGTATTTCTGGATTCCGATTTATTGGTAGTTTTGTGTACTTGATCTTACGTTGTTTTAGATTGTAGTTGCTGTCATTACTGCCCTTCCATTCCCACATTTTTTTTTATTACTATACATATGCATGTCCATTTTTTAGTTTTATATATTTTTTTATCTTGCTTGTATTGAATAAATGAAATGATCTATTACCCAATCGGTCAATCTTCAGGTGAAGTGATAGCAGAACAGTACAAAACGGGGTTTTAAAATTGCAGGTTGATTTTGATTTTTTTTCTTTTTTTTTTTTTTTTTTTTTTTTTTTGTAGTTTCTTGTCTTCACGAACATATTGACATATTGCTATGGGTAAATCGCTTGGTCTCGTTAACTACTCTGATGACGAAGATCAATCCTCCACGTCCTCTGACGAAGATAATCAACAGCAACAAGACCATCAACAGAAACAACCACAACCTCACGCGACACAACCTCAATCTCATCCATCTACAGTAATCCAGCCTCAACTACGATCGAACCCTCAACCCATACAGCAACAACGAACAAAATATCAAGAGGATCAAGGCACCAAATTACAGGGTAAGGACCTTCTTCCATTTGTTTTCTTCTTTTTGTACATCATTTTGCCGTCATTCATTGTTTGCCAGCAGCATCGCGACTTTCTCGATCAAGCCTACTAATGTTCTACTTTCGTGATTGAAAATAGGATCTTCGGCACCGACCCAAGGGAGCACAGTACCTGTTGAGCGAATAAAGCCACTGCCCTATTCACCATTGGTCTTTGCCGGTGATCGCTCGACCCAACTGAAAACAATTTTGACCAGAAAATCCTTGCCCGGCGTGGAAAACTGGGGTATACCACCGGAGCCTCAGTCAGAATGTGACGCTGATAGACTGGTAAGCCAACAAAAGGATAGCATTGCATTATCAATATATGGATGCCAACAGATCTCTTGTTTACTTCTACTTTGTTTTTATCCCCCCAATAGGAAAAAATCAAGCACTTCTTATCACTGCGACAATCAGGACAGCGATTAAACGATCACTTGCAACGCAACAAAGCTTTCCGCAATCCAAGAATTTATGCAAAACTAGTTGAATTTGTGGATTTGAATGAAACAGGCAGCAATTTTTCAGCAAAAGACTTTGACCCTACAGCCTTTCCAGCGTCATCTTACATTGACGGGATTTTGGAAACTCAAAAAAGATTGGCGGATGAAAAAGCTCAACTACAAGCACAAGGTCGATCTCAATTATCATTTGTCTCATCCTCATCCAACAAGCCTCCTCCTACTACCCCATCTTTGGATACCAATGCCAAATTCGCTGCTGCAATGGCGAACGCTGCCAAAATTGCCAACAAGATCGCCAAACCAATGCCGCAACAACAACAACAGCAACCAACATCATCAACAACAACAGCCACAGCATCATCAATTTCATTATCATCACACGATCACAACGATCACAGCAGCAACAAACGAAGTAGTCATCGCCAGTGGGACCGACGGGACGACAAACGGAGACATCGTCATTAGTTGATTCATTGATTATCCCCTTGTTGACCCTTTTATTCCTATTTTTATTCTATCTCCTTTTGTTTCTGTTTTTATTTCCCTTTCACTATCCGTATTTTATTACTTTTTGTTGTCATTCAGTCCTTTTTAATTCCTTCTCCGTCACATTAGATATATTTATATATATACTTTTTTGTTTTTTTTTTTCATGATGCTTTGATTTATTGATTTAATAAAAATAAAAAATAAAGGCTATATACAAACTAGACTACTATACGGTACTATACTAGGGATGATGGTGTAAATGTTATGTGGGTGAAGTGGGCAGAGGAATTATGTATTGGGGCAGGTTGACGGCGGATTTGAATGCTCTTGAATGCTCTTTAGGGTATCATATCCGTATCCGAAGGTTGCAAGTCTGAAATGAGTGAAGCGATTTCATGCATAGACACCACTTTGTCTTCAAAAAAAAAAAAAAAAAAAAGTGTCAACGAATCGGGATTTTATATTCATTTTGACATATACATATCTATTTATACTACCTTGACATTGTGAGATGACTTTTGACCAAAGGTCGTTGCTGGATAAAAGATTCCTGCTTCCTGAAATAATCAGATGTCTAAATGATAGAGTAAAGTATTGGTCAAAGGAATTGCTTTAATTTTTGTTACTTTTTTTTTTTCTATATTTTATCATTTGATTTTCATTACCTTTTTGCTCTTGTTAAAGCAACGTTGACCCGAGGATGCTTGTCAATAAACCCACTGCTGGAAGTTCGCACCGTTGAAAGAATGATGATTTCTTTTTCTGCACCCTAAGTAAAAGGAAGAGAAATTCGTTATTAGTGCTATAACATATACCGTAATTTGACTTGACCGTCTCTCTTTTTTCCCCTTTACCTGAAATGCATCGACAGTTGATATCTAGTTATATATATAAGAAAGAGAAAGATCGAGTTTAATATAGCTGTCTACTTTTGTAATTATTTTCTTTCGCTTGGCTTACCTGAATGTTTTGTAATGATTTTTGGAAGTTGTTCGCCAAGTAAGCTTGAATCTTGTCCGCTTGTTCCTTATCTATCAATGGAAAAAATCAATTTCAGTCATTGCTTCTTCTTTTTCTGGACACTGCTTACATAGAGAAATGATTCCAATATCAGACGAATGTATTTCTAGTTTAGATAGACCTTGTATTATATGGGCAATAGTGATCACTTCATCTTGATTCCAATAGGAATTGCCAATGGATTTTTGTTCCTAGAATGATAAAATAAAATGGAAGGATGGGCGGGGGGTAAATATCCAGTGAAGACAATTTTCGTTGCATATTTTTTTGTATTACATTCCCCATAACGTCCACGAATAATAACGGAGGAAGCCCATTCAGGAGAGGGGGTCGTGTTTCTACATTTGATCCATTCAGCAATTGTCGGTCATAAAAGAGATTATTGCTAATACCAGAAATGCTAGGGTGGCACTAAGAAAAGTAATCAAGTAAGTAAAGATTGCAATGAATAAACTAAACGGAATTTCATCCTACCCGGTATTGAGTACGAAGCATGATAGCCTATTGACAGTCAGATATAAAAAGTAAAATAAGGAAAATAGTGTTTAGTTTCGATAAAAAATAAATCTGCATAATGTGATTTCGAGTACTTACCGGAGTTCCCATCTGAGATACAAGCATTCAAATACAAGATTAAAAATAAGTGTTCCGGTGGGTCAACAATATGGTTATGCATAAAATAATTTATTCACCAATTTTTACCTCTATCAGTCGACTAAAAAGGGATTTGTCAAGTCCTAGTCCTGGATTGTTTTCATCGGCCTGCGTTGCTACTGTGGGAGGAAGCTAGATGCCAATACAAAATTAAACGAATTGCGTACTGTTTTTTTTTAGACGAAAGTCTATTTTTATTACCTGCTTAGGATCACCAATCATCACCATTTTGCTGCATTTGAATCGAAGAAGAGGCACCATGGAGAGAGGCTCCATCACCTGTGAGCATTCATCCATCAAAATAAAGGGAAATTGCGATTCACTAAATATTTCAAAACAAGAAGCGCTACATGTAGTGCCTAAATGGATAAAAATGAAATCAGTAACTGGAATAAAACCTCCTGATCATATGAAATAGTTTACCAACAACATCTGCTTTGTGTAGTTCCAGCATGTTTTCACATCTTCTGAATCTTTGGATCGCATTGGCGATATTGTCTGTTTCTTCCTCTGAATTTTGAGGATCTTCAAGCATATGTTCGAGTTCCTTGAGTTCTATAAGGGTGGTAATAGTATTAAATAAAAAGTCAGTATCGTGACTGAAAATATGAAATTATGCATCCATATTACCATCATTTCCGGATATTTTGGCTTTAATGGTGTAGGGTAGCAGGTTCTTGGATATCTTTTTCAAACTAAGGATAGAAAAAAGATGGCGTGAGTGTTCTTATTGATCCTGTCCTCCTTCTCCTCCCTCTTTTTTTTTTTTTTTTTTTTTTTTTTATACCTTCCAATCCGAACGAATTCGTCGTATCCCAGCTTGACCAAGATCTACAAGAAAACGAGAGTTTAGTAGACCGCCAGTAACGAAAATAATGACGAACTTACTGTAAGAATCCGATCAACGGCAACATTCTATAAAATACTAATGTGAGTAATATATATATATATATATATTCATTGTCAGTTTTCCTAATATTACCGTAAAACAGGATATCATTATGCGAAACACAATTTGATCTTCAGGCTCTCGATGACGGTTCGCTGTATCAATGATATCACGTATAAAAATAACCAACACGGCTGCTAGAAAACTAAAGATGTGAAGGGAGAAATGAAATGTTAGCATCAAATTGGTCTTGACCAGTACAAATGATGAATTTCATTTACCTTTTCCCTGATCCAAAGACACCTAGTAATTGGAACATAAAATAGATGCAAAAGTGTCAGTGTCAAATGATGCATTCAATGTTTAAGAGCTTCCAATTTTTCTATTTTTTGCAAGAATTACCATGTACCAAAGTGATAGCTTCTTCGGCTACTTCGTTCCATCCGGGAGATATAATAAGTGATTTCGCCACAGCCTGGAGGACACTAGTAACAATATATACATACGTGTATATATAAATGAATTTAAGCCTACTATATATTTCTATCATACATATATGGTTTTTACCTTTGTTGGTCCATATTGAGACTGTATTCACGAGTCGTTTCATCAAGTTTTGCTTGTACATTGATATTGTCATAGGAAGTGAGATGAATGGCCGCGATTTTCGGTGTGTGCAAGGGTTCAGGTTGTTGCTTCTTCTTGCGAGGCTTCAGAAGGCTTGGTAATAATGGTAATTGATCCAAAGGCATTTCCAAAGAATCTATAGGAATCCAAAGATATCAGAGTACGACAATGAGCATGGGGTTGATTCAATTCCTTTGTTTTTTTTTTTTTTTTTTTTTTTTTTTTTTTTTTTTTTGGATCGCTCACCCAACATCATATATTCCGTATTAGCAGATATTGTGCGTAAAGCAAATACAGTTGAACAACCTAAGATCATATTGGAAGCCACCCGGGTATCACGTGGAGTGATGCATTCAATCTATAATAAAAGAATATGGAGGAACATGAAGTAAATCCTCAGTTCAATGATTACAAAAAGAAAAGGACGTCTACCTCGAGAGAACCGTTTGATGAAGGGCCGTAAAATGTACTTCGAGCCAGGAAAGTCGAACTTGCATCAAAAGCCAACACATTAGAAACTACCCAAATATCGTCTGCAACATAAGTGTAAAATAGATAAAGAATGCGTTTAGTTATATCTTTGTAGTGTCATTTATCTATATATTTTTTCTTGCCTACCTTTGCCGTACTTATAAGAGTTTTCACGATTTTTCAATGTTAGACAAAAGCTTGAGCCAGAAATCGAGCGATTATTGCTATTGTAGGTAGAAAAAGGAAAATAAATGGTTAATCTGTTTGTGTATGCTTCACTTAAATTCACTTACTTCTTCAATTGACAGTTTTGATAAAAACTGAGACCTTTCGATCTAAAATGGCGCTCCAAGGCATTTGGATTGGCAGTGGATAGATTGGAATAAAAGTGCAAGGCATTATTCAAGAGCATGATCTAGGTATAGAGTAAAGTTAGCATTGGATACATATATATATTGATTTATTTGAATTTCTATACCTGTAAATGTTCATGAATCATTCTTTTGAAAATATCCTTATATTGCATAGTATTTGTCTATTAAAAAAAGAAATCGATGAACAGCTATCAAATCAACTTCTACAAATACATATTAAGCTACTTACAAATTGCGTTGGAGTCACTTTCGTTCTTTTTGGTAATCGTTTTGTTTTGATCACGGCCATTGCTCTTTCCATTGTCGGGAATTGTAAGACGAGTGGGACAGATCTATAATATTTTTGTTTTTAAAGAAAAGAATCAAAAAAAGAAGATAGCAAGTTAGTACCATATATAACGTAAATTCTTTGATTGATTTAGTCTACTTACATTCCATCAGCATAAGGAACTTTGAATCGTTTCGGTGCATGTCTAAAGCAGTACAAGCAAAAACGTTTAAGTAACCTCTTTCTGGATGAATTTTGATAATAGTATCAGTAATCACTTACGAAGAAGTTGCGCTTGATGATGCTAATTCTTCAGAGGTTGTCGACTGGCCTTGTTCATCAATAACAACTCGAGATGCCCGTATAAAAGCTACACCAGAGGATGGTGAACTACAAAATAATAAAAATGATTTTAGTGTTATCTATGTTGTATGTTTGTATGTTTGTTTGTCTGTTTTTCCTTAACTTACGCATTTTTTGCAGAAGGTTGATCACACTCCGAATAATCCCTTGGTATTTGTGAAGAATTCGATGAAGAGATGTTGCGTTGATTGATATTGATCCCAGGAGAAGAATTTGTCACTACACCAATATGCGATGACGTTTGCCCTGTTCGTTTTGATAATCCAACCCTTATTCGCTTTGGAGTAGCACTCTAAGTCAATACAAAATTGGTTTAGTAACAAATACCCAAATGCCACACATGGTGTAATGTCAAGTTATCTTTTTTTTTTTTTGTGCCTATACGTACATTGATGTCATTTCCTGTCCTCCGTTTGGTGCTATCGGTATCTGTTGATGGAGCGTTGGCTGTGGCATTGATATCTATATTTCTTATTGAGTTCTGGTCGTCCAATAGGTGTCGTTGATCAATAGTTGAATCACCAGGTGGACAAGCATCTGATCGAGAAGGTAAAGTAGTGATGGTACTTGGTGAACGAGATAATGTACTTGATGATGCTGCCATTTTATTTGTTAGCGTAGGTGTGTCGATGTTGGTCGTAAAGGGAACACTTTCCATTGGCAGAAGCATACGGAAGAGCAAAAAAATAAAAACAAAAAGGAGCATAAGTAGATCATCCCACCATCTCGTCTTTTTTCTAGTTCTACCTGGAGGAGCTTTCAGGAGATTTGGGTACATGAGCTACAATCGCGGCATGGCGGTGTTGGTGATCCGTCAGGAGTGGCGGTATTTTATTGAATTGGGTTGGCTTTGTTGCTTGTATAGATTGTACTTCCGATGGTTGATGGTCGTTTTGTGGCGCTATACTATCAAATGAATATTGCTGGTGTCCTAGTTGTTGGTCGTCCGATATGAGTTGATCAGTCGAAGTTGATTCATATTGGAGATTGATCGTTGAAGCATGCCCTTCGACAGATTTTGAAGCTATGTAGTGCCCGTTTTCGCTTGATCGTTGAGTGACTAAAGGTTGCTCCACAACTGTTGGTTCCAGTGGAGGATTTGGCAAGGCTATTGGTCTGGGGTTTGCTCGAGGCCGAGTCAAGTTTGATGCATTGATTCCGCTACTGGATCGTTGAAGCCTCCGCCTGGCAAGTCTGTAGTCATTTTCCAGTGTCGACGTTCTATTTGCTATGCTGTATGAGTTGTTTCCACGGATTGATCTTGCTGATGAAGATGGTAGTACAGTAGGTCGTTCAGTTGACGCAGCTGGGCCGTCCAAAACGATCAGCGGTGTGACATCGTGCTGCTGTTGTTGGTGATATTCAGGTACGTCTATATGTATTGATTCAACAGTTACAATGTGCATATCGAATTCAATTTCGTCGCCAACATCAGGAGCACCAGTTCTTGAGAATTTTCTACATGATAAAGACAAGAAGTTAGATCAATCTTTGTCTTTACGGCTGTCATGTATATAATTACCTGTCAATGTCATAGCCTTTTTCGTCAGTCAGCACAATCTAAAAATATATTATATGTATTAAGAAAAGAGGACAAAATTGATATTGTGTAAAAGACGAGCTTACTTTTTTGTTCAGGTTGTAGTATGTGATAGTTCCTGGAAAGGTTGGAAGTTCGCCCAAAAAAGAAAAAGAAAAAAAGGTCAACAATTAACTTGTATTCGCTTTTGTGAAGCGAGATTCCACTTACCATCTTGCCACGTTTTGTGTTTTTTCGATTTCTGTGAAGTGAATAACACAGTAAATTGTGAACTTGTATTTCGCTGATCAGCCATAAAATCGACAGTGGAATAAAAGAAAAAGGTACAAAAACATGAAGCGCAGTGATTGCCATTCTTTTCAAATATTTTCTATCTCCGACGCGCGCGCGTTTTTGGTTGCCCTCACCAAAATATGATGCAAGGCTCAAAAAAATCGAAAACTACCGTCAGCTATACAGATGATATTTATGCATACAATTTTTCAAGTTTCAATAGAGACAAAGTTTAGTTTTGTTTTGGACAATGGGGACTGAAAATTAAGAGGAAGTGATTGTCTTTTGGGGCAACATGCTTGAATTTTTAGGACGGTATGAAATAAAATGAGGACGTTGCTAATTTATTCTCACCAAAAAATAAATAATAAAAAAAAAAGGTGTATTTGCAATAGCTATAATAACCTTTTTCCATTGTCTGTGTATAGACAAAAAAGCCAATAGTCACGATCACCCTGATTAACCTGGTCGGACTTTTCTGCTTCGCTTCCCTTTTTTTTTTTTTTTTTTTTTTTTTTTTGTAACTTTTTTTCCTTCTGTCTTTTGATCTTTTTAATTGCCTTGTTCTTCTGGCATAATGACGATTTATTCATCAAAGGGTAGATTGTGGTTGCGGCCCATGCACTCGCCAACAGTGGCCTATCTTTTACGAAAGCCCTTCACGACAAGCAAAGCAGTATTCGCAGTAACTACAAAAAGTCAGCAACAGAAGCTGTGAAACCAACAAAACCCCTGCTTTCTTCTTACGACTCCAAAATAGTGGAAAAGGACTGGTATGAATGGTGGGAAGCCCGTGGATTCTTTACTTCAAGCAGCTCTGATTATTACCCTTCCAAAGACAATGACAACAAATCTCCATTCACGATGATCACTCCTCCCCCAAATGTCACTGGGTCTTTACATATTGGGCATGCGCTCACATTTAGCATTGAAGACGCACTTGTTCGGTGGCGACGAATGAATGGCGACAAGGTGAAATGGGTTCCTGGCACTGATCATGCCGGTATTGGTACACAGTCGGTGGTGGAGAAAATGCTTATGCGTGACAGACAACTCACACGACATGACTTGGGCAGGAAGGCATTTGTAGGCGAAATATGGAAATGGCGCCAAAAATACGGGGATCAAATCCTACACCAAATTCGACGTATGGGTGCCTCGGTGTCATGGGATGATGCATTTTTTACCATGGATCCGACTCGATATGAAGCAGTAGAAAATGCATTTATGCAAATGTTCAAGGATGGTCTAATTTATCGAGACACAAGGCTCGTCAATTGGTGCTGCGCTCTGGAAACAGTGATATCTGATATTGAAGTAAGACCAACGAATAGTTATTGCGATTAAATATCATTACTCAATTCTCTCTTTATATATACATACAGGTGGATTATATTGATGTCGAAGGTAGTACCATGGTACAGATTCCGGGAAAAAAGGAAGGGTAAGTTTTAAAAGGTGGATGTAAATGATAGTATTCTTATGTATTGAATCTGAAATACGTATTTTTGTACTTTTTTAGTGTCGAATTTGGGGTGCTTCATCAATTCGCATATCCTGTGCTTGATCCTCTTCCTGGTGGTGTTCAGGAACTGGTGATATCGACAACAAGAATCGAAACTATGCTTGGTGATTGTGCAGTGGCGGTACATCCCGACGATCCTCGTTATAAAGTAAAGTAAACTAACAAAAAAAAAAAAAAAAAAAAAAACTGATACGAAAAATGATAAAAACATACTCACTTATTACTTTTCATAGAGCCTACATGGAAAACAAGTTTATCACCCAATTCTGAAAAAACCGTTGCCCATTATCTGTGATGATCAGCTAGTAGATATGGAATTTGGAACAGGTGTAGTGAAGGTAATCACAAAAAGGAGGCAACAATTCGTATTAAAAACAAATATCTTATCTCCTCCTTTTGCTCTATGCAATAGATTACACCAGCCCACGATCCAAATGATTATGCTTGTGCAAAACGACATGGCTTACCAATTATCTCTGTATTTGACAAACTTGGAAAGCTGAACGACAACTGTGGTGTAGTGGAACTTGTCGGTCAAGATCGATTTGATGCTCGCAAAATTGTCATCAATCAACTGGAACAATTGGGCTACTATCAAGGCAAGGATGATAAGCATGTCATGCGTGTTGCTGTCTGTTCAAGATCAGGCGATATCATTGAACCACTTTTACAACCTCAATGGTAAGGAATGAGAAGAAAATGATCAACAACAATACTTATTAATGCATGTTTTATGTATAGGTATATCAACTGCAAAACTATGGCGGAGGTATCCAAAAAGCAGGTCGAGTCAGGAACTGTCAATATTTATCCCACTCATCATGTGCAAGAATGGTATCGCTGGTTGGATAATATTCAAGATTGGTGTATCTCTCGTCAGCTTTGGTGGGGACATGAAATTCCTGCTTATCAAATCATCTTACAAGCTCAAAAGCAGCCAGTGAAAGGTAATGAAAAAATAATATCATTGAAAATGTTTGTTCTCATACCCAGCTTCGTTTTTAGAACTTTGGGTGGTAGGGTCTGATGAAGAGAAAGCAAAACTCGAAGCTATTGCTTTGTTAAAAAAAAATGGATACTCCAAAGACACCCCATACACGCTAGTGAAGGTATACATTTATATATAAAACGATTGCAAAAACGTGGATCTGCGAAATATATAGTCGTGTACTAATGCGTCTAGAACTATAGGATGACGATGTCTTGGATACATGGTTCTCGTCTGGATTATTACCGTTGTCTGCTTTGGGATGGAAAGGACAAGTTGGGGAGCAACCACACCAGGTAAATATTTTATATTCATTCCGTACTAGAAACTCAGGTCAGTCGATCTTCATGATCTAATTTTCCCTCTCTTTTTTTAAGGACCGATATCCTCTTCAAGTGATGGAAACTGGCTTCGACATTCTCTTCTTTTGGGTGGCTCGCATGGCAATGCTTTGTAATCATTTTGTCAAGTCTCCTCCATTCCAAGATATATATCTCCATGGCATGGTAAAATAGAGTACAAGGTTTAGGGCATGTGACAACGGACGCCTAATAGTTTTTTTTTTTTTTTTTTTTTTTTTTTTTTTTTTTTTTGATAGGTCCGTGATGCACAAGGACGCAAAATGTCCAAATCATTAGGGAATGTCATTGACCCTCTGCATGTGATAGAAGGTGTGGATCTTGATACCTTGAAAAAAAACCTATACAGTGGCAATCTTCCCGAAAAAGAAATTGGACGGTAAAACTAAAAACAAATCAAAACAAAATAAATACGCAGTTTATCTGAATTGTTTTCACCTTTTTAGGAGCATTCGCAATTTGGAAAAGGAGTACCCTAATGGCATTCCCTCATGTGGTACTGACTCTCTAAGGTATGCTTTGATAGCTTATACTCAACAGGTAACGTCTTCTCCAGCCTTCCCTTACACAAAAAAATACGATACCTACCATACATAGACGTCTAAAAATATAACTCATCATTTTCGTTTCATTTCTTTTTAACGTAGACCCGGCAAATCAACCTTGATATCTCTAATGTGGTTCAGACCTCTCATTTTTGCAACAAATTGTGGAACCTCTTCAAATTTGGCCTTGGTCGATTAGATAATGATGCAACACCACTTAGTAGCACCACAGTATTATCCACTCTGTCATCACCTCAATTATCTCTTGTCAATCGTTTCATTCTGTCTCGAATGGCCGACACCGTCACCAAATGTCAACAAGGGTTTGAAAGTTATCGACTCTTTGAAGCTGCTGATGTTGTACGCCGTTTCATCGTGGAAGATGTATGTGATGTGTATGTAGAATTTGCAAAAGCCAGCTTGAACAGCAAGGAATTGGATAACGAAGACAAGGTAAACAATAACAATCGAAGGAGTTTGGGAATCCATATTGCTGTGATTGGCCATACTTGCTGATTTGATTTATTTCTTATTTGATGATTCATATAGGTTGCAACTCTCTCTATATTACAAACTTGCATGGACGTGTCCCTACGATTGGTTCATCCATTTATGCCCTTTGTTTCTGAAGTAAGTAGAACCTGAGCATGATCACATTGATGGCTGACTCTCATTTTCTTTTATATAGGAACTTTGGCAGCACATGAAGTTGAAAGTACCTCAGTTGGCTTCTCCTCAGAGTCCACCAAGTATAATGCTGGAACAATATCCTACCCCTGACCAATTTTCATCGCATTACGACGAAGATGTTGAAAATCATTTCAAGGTATTATCAAAATAGGAAATAAAATTAAATCGACGCTAAAGTGGGGTTTTGTTATATTATATCTCTAGGTTGTTTTGTCTATCATCCATGCATCAAGATCGTTACGTCAAGGACACCAAATAAGTATTGGGAAAGAATTGCCATTTGTCATTTGGTGCGATGATTCCAACCTACGTGACCCGCTTGGACCATTGCAGCGACACCTCGATGATATCAAGAAATTTGTCAAAGCATCCTCTATACAAATCACTGATCAAGAGGTAATTACAGATCATACAGCTATTTTAATATGGACTTGACAATTTATCTTGTTTATATAGTCATCGGCGACGGGGCAGTGGACAATCAAAGCCATTAATAGCAAGTTGAAAATATTAATCCCTACAGCTGACATCATTCAAGCACAACTGGAGCGCGCCACAACCAATGGCTTGGATCTTCAATCAGCAATTGCATCAAGGAAGAAACTTCTCAACAAGAAATTGGTCAAAACTCACGCAGATTTGGAAAAACTCAAGGACAAAATGAATAAAAGTGGCTACGACCAAGCGGTGCCACTCGTAGTGAAGGAAAAGAATACGTAAGTGTAAAAAAACATCTGAACGGTGGTCAAGGGAACGAATATTGTCATTAACTTCCCTTGTATTTTGTGGCTCTCCAGGAAACGGCAACAAATGTTAGAATTAGAATTAGAAATGTTAGAAAATGATTTATCAATAGTGACAAAGATGGAAATAAAATAGAGTGTGGGTTGAATTTGCAGTTGAATTATTATTATATTATTATTACTTTGACTTCAGAGATTGGGCTAGTGCCTCGTGTTTATGGCAAGTAGCATAATTTTAAGAGTGTTGGACGGGATGCCGAGGTGGGTTTCTGTTGTACCATAAAACAACAGGTCTAATTTGTCTTGTTGAATGAGTGTGCCAAAAAAAAAGAAAAAAAGGTGTACCACATGTGTATTAGTCAAGTAAAAAATAAAGAACGTCTATGCGGGTAAAATAAAACCTTCCATCGAGCTTCTCAAGCATCATATTTTTTTTTTTATCTTTATCGTCTATTTTTTTTTTTTTATGCGTCCTTCAATGGACTTTTCTCATGCGCCCACCACAACGAATTTTTAAACCAATCAAGAAATCCTTCTCACCCATGCTGAATATTTATAAATCCAGCACAGTAAACTGAACGTTGAGAGCGGCCGCTGATCGTTATTGCTTATTATTTTGCACACACCCATCTGTTTTTTTTTTTTTTTTTTTTTTTTTTTTTTTTTTTTTTTTTTTTTTTTGAAAGTATGAGAATATATAAATCCCACTAAACCTTTTTCGAAGTCTGAAAATACGGGCAAGGTTCATTTTACACTCCCAGTTCAAAAAAGAAATAATCATACATGATTCAAACGTTCCAAGGCTTTCAAATAACAAACAAACAAACAAAAAAGATCTATTTGGTGCCAGAGGCGTTGCTGTTGTTAAAGTGTGGATTTTGTTGGATTTTGGTAGGCAACACCGCGGCTGAGCACTTCTTTGTGTGTGTGGGAAGGAGGAGAAATTCAGTGTAGGTATTGACACCTGCATCAACTCGATCTTTGGTATCATGTCCTCAGAGCGTCAGTGAATTTTTTTCTGTTTTAGGTTTTTATAGGTGGGAGTTTCTCATCATTATTCTGCCATACGCGATAAAAACGACGAACTGATGCATACAGTATGTCTAGTTAAGGGAAGACTATAATATTTTATAGGGGTATTTACACTGGTGACATGGTCTAGGTTTATTAGTATTAATTCGTAGAGCAACAGTATGCCTGCATTTTATATTAAATGATCCAGGACTATCTAACAATTTGTTTATGGTTTGGAGGGGGGGGGAATAGGGACGAGGTGGATGAACTAGAAAGCAAGTTCTCAATAAGACGCTTAAAATAAATCAACAATAACGACATCTCTCACTGGCATATAGATCATAGGATGGTTAACTAATAAAAATGCATATTTTATTGAAGCATATTGATAAGTACTAAACTAAAGACGAAAGGTTGATTGTCACAAGAGATCTAATGAAGGGATCTAATGGGGGTAGTATGCGGGAAACTAACAGGGAGACTAATGGGGAGTAGTCAGCTCGAATCTAAAGTCGCCATTGCAAAAAGGTATCTATTAAGCTACACAATACGTAGTAAATACTGGTGGGACATTTGTATGTATGAAGTACAACAACGGTCTACACTAATCAAAAAGGGTGACCGTAGTAAATGATCTGTTGTGCAAGGCATGAGTAAAAAATATATGAAGCATTTTTTATTAAATTATTTAAAGAAAAAACATAATTTATTGAGATGTTGATACAAGGTATGACACACTAACACTAAACTAAGCTAATGAAAGCCCCAATAAAGCACAATTAATGGTGCCCTCATTTCCTAGATCCAAAATGAAAGGGTTTCCCCATGCATCTTGTAATCCCTGAGCTGAAACCTCTTCTAAACTAGTCCTGACACTAATCTAAGTCCATACAATCTCAAAAGGGTTATAATTGTGAAGAGAGAAAAGAAGAGGAAGAAGAAGAAAAAAAAAAGGAAGAGGCCGAAAAAATGAAAATGAGTGAAAATAACATTCACGTGGGCGGGATTTGAAATGATTTTTGTAGCCGTTGCTGAACAGCAATTCTGATTTTTTTCGATAGCCTTTTTCATTCCGATGAATAAAATATAAAAGACCAAAAGACAGCTGTATTACTATGTATCACACACTCATACACATTGTAATAATTATATTGCCCTCAATAGCAAGGTGATTTTGTTTCCCCATTGATATCGGTATTATGGGCTCCTACTGTCACATTTAAATATAACGCTCAAAATATAGAATAATCTTAGATTTGAGTATCATATCGATGTACCCATGCAAGAATATTTCCATTGTTGGTATTACAACTGTATTGTACATTCTACAGTGCAGTAGAGTTAGTATAGGGGAAATTTTTTTAGAGAATATCAGAGAAGTTCTTTTAAGGAGAGCTATTTGATTCGATACCAATTGCCTTTTTCGCAAAAGTATACCATACATATTATAATTTAATATAATATGAACACCCTTTTATTAGCACAGTACATATGATACATAGTCATACAGTGCAGCATTTCTGTATATAATTGAGCGTTTGATCGTCATGGTTAATTTACATTTTTTGTCACTGCGGAAATTTAAAATTAAATTTCAAAATTGCATGAATTAGTAACAGAAAAATATGTAGTTACATTTATGAGAAGAAATACTACGTATGTCATCTAATGAATATGACGTTGAACATATGTGGGGATGCTATCTCATCATGTTGTTGAAATTAAAGTTGAAGCGCCGTTGTGCCCAAACTCTTTTTTATTTTCTATTGTTGTCCTGTGTTCATATTTCCTTCAGCGTAGAATCATTAACAGTAATACCGCATTGGTCATCAAAAATAACGTCGCTCTTATATTTATAATCACTCATGTGCCTGAATACGTTCCATTATGAAATAATATAATCATGGGTAAAACATAGTGAATACCAGTAACATGTACACTGTGTCGCGCATCACAAAAAACCCAAAAAAAAAAAAAAAAAAAAAAAAGAGGGAAATCGGCATTTTAAAACACTTTTCTCGCAGGTAAAACGGCTACTATAAAAAAAAACAACGTAGCTCAATTAAATAGTGTAGAGTATAAATGATACTTTCAAATTAAAAAGGAGAAAGGGAGGTAGGTCTGCAAGTGATATCTAATGACTATTATACGCTGGTGCTCCATTGAATTTGGTACCGGTGGGTATATTTTTATTAGTTTTCATCCTTTTATATATAAAAAAATATCACTAAATTAACATACTATCAACTCACAAATTAATGAAAAGCAATCAATGCCTGAAAAAGTCCAAGATCAGTTTTGTTTAGTTTGGACTTATAAGCCGGGCTTTAAAATTTGTTACTAAATTGATCCAACAGTTGTTGCAATTATAGCGAAGGCTGGCGTTCAAGCGTTTTTCATATGATGTAGTTAGTACATTTTTTAAGTCCTTTTGCCTACTTAAGGGCAAAGCTCATTCATGATATTCTCTTTACGTGTTGAAAAAGATTATGGAAAAATCATTCTTTTGAGCTACTTAAGCAAAGAATAATCGGAGGATAAATTAAAGTTTTCAACTTCTTTTTGTTGGTTTGACAGGTTGCCCAGAGATCGTGTTTTTTTCAGGTTCTTTTATATTTATACATATGTATCAATCTTGATATGCATGGTGTTGAGAAAAAGACACAATAAAATACTATTTTTATTTATCATATTAAAAACATGTATTGCATCTTATGATATGGTTTCAAGTGGCGTACCTTTACAAAACTACCCAACCGACTACCAAAAGAAGAATCGATTTGATCCGAAATTAAAAAAAATCTCGGTCTTTTAATAAGATGTGTATTGGACAGTTCTATGGACAGTAGTGTAGTAAACTGATGAACGTAAAGGAGACATATGTCGATCGTTGTATATTCAAGTCTAGGATCTATTTAAGAGGAATAGGGTAATAGGGGGAGATGAAGATTGATGAACCAAAAAGATCAAGGGGGGGAGTAGACATAGGCTTTAGATAGTCTTTATGTATAGTTATTTTTACAATCCCCCCTTTTTTTTGTAATCTCTGAATATTCAACGTCCGTCGAAATAAGTGTGAATTTTTTTATTTCTTTTTTTCCTTCTTCCCCTTTCTTTTGTATACCCTTTTTTTTTATTATCACTATTACTATTATTATTACTATTATTATTGCATGACGAACATTATATGAAACGAAATACTTATATTGTTTTATTAAAGAAGAACACGTAGAACAAACAACACTCATAATACAACCACTCTTCTCACCTTATTGTTTCATCATGACATCACCAATATCGTCGTTACCGCATACTTCCCCTGACCTAAATTCTCATTTTGTGCAGGCTCTTCATGACTTTTTCCCAGCCAATGCACCTGCTGACAACAACTCTGCTTGCCTCTTCTTCCAACGTGGCGCTATCATCGAAGTGTACAATCGGGATGACTCGGGCTGGTGGGACGGTGTTACTGATGGTCTCCGTGGGTGGTTTCCTTCCAACCATGTTGGCCACCTTGGTCAACTCAAACGGCACTCTGTGGACTATAGCGACTTGCAAGGTACTTCTCAACTGAAAGAATTTGAAGCTTGGCGTCATGGTTCAATCTCAACTGCCAATACACCAAACAATGTGATCGATCCAAACAGCTCCGATGCTTCTGTACTACCTACTGCACAATACAATTTAAATGACAATGGCTCCATGGTAAGTGGAAGAGAAAACGGGTATTATTTTGGCGCTACGATTGCCTTGTGTAAAGATAACGATCTCACTCATACATACTTTTTATTTTATAAATACTGTAGTCGTGCCGATCCTACTCTGAATCTTCGAATACATCAATGCACCACAGTTATGATGGCAGCAACATAGACAATGCCGATACCTACAATTACCAGTATACACCTGATCGCGTTGAACTTGCACGTTCACTACTGAATGAGGATAGGGAGAAATTTGGAGCCGCAACTCCTGAATCATTAACCAACAAGAAAAGCAACACACTGAACCTGAATTATCTACTAGAGGACGCAAACAACCGTATATCCGACCTAGTGGACGACTGTGGACAAGAACATCTTTCCAGCAATATTCAACTTGTTATATTTCAGGTGGTATCGTCGATCCGATCTGTTCTGGCAGCCGCCAACACTGTCAGTAAGGATAGTCCATTATTGAAAACGTATCCGGATTTGGCCCGTCAACGCAAAAACGCCTTATCTTCGCTTAGTCGTTTGGTACTCAAAGGAAAGGAATTACATGCTCTTTGTCAAGTTGGTGACGACGGTGATGATGATGGATCTAGGCGAAAGGTGCAACATGATATCCCAAGTCTGGCAAACCAACTATTGATGGACATGAACTTATTCGAAAGTGTCCTTCGTTCTATTATCCTTGCCTTTCCAACACACATCGGTGACGTCAATTATGGAAACGAATACGACATTTACAGCAATGATGATAGTGACGACAGTACTCAAGAAGAAGACCAATACTCATCCAACAACAATCTTGCAGCCACACTCGGTGATAAAAACCATACTCATGGCACTTTGGACTCTATAGAACTCGCAAGCGGTTTCCAACAGCACATTACGACTGATCAACCTTCTACTGCTTCTCCAATTGCCAAGGAAGTACCTTTTTCTGACGCACACCACATTATTCAAACGGTATTGGACTATCAAACTTGTATTGACGAAATCGTTGTGGCCCTCATGATCACTGTGGAAGAATATGTATCTGCCCGACAACGTGCTACTCATATGTTGGAAATGACAAGAAAAGCGGTAGAGGCTGTACGGACATTTTTGGCAATGGTCGAACATGTTTGCTCGAACGTGGGTGATTTGGATTACAACCATCGCTCGGTCATTCCCGAAAATCCTCAGTTGGTTTCATTGGTTTTGGCAAAAGAAGCAGTGTACAGTGCTATTACAAACCTTGTGACGGCGGTCCGTGCTCTTATTGGACCCAAAGATCAACAAACTGATAACAATGACGATCTTTGTCATTTACAATCTTGCTGCCAAAGTGTTACTCAATCAACCAGCGACTGTGCCTCTTGTGTCCGAATTTGCCTATGTGTGGATGGTTCACCTGTCGATTTACCTATTGCAACGTCATCAACAGTGCCTTTCTTTGAAATGCGGGACAAGCTGGAAACCTCTGCAGACGCAAGGCGAAATCAGACACTCAGTATCTTGGGGCGAAAAGCGACAAG
This sequence comes from Absidia repens, assembly GCA_002105175.1. Classification (NCBI taxonomy): domain Eukaryota; kingdom Fungi; phylum Mucoromycota; class Mucoromycetes; order Mucorales; family Cunninghamellaceae; genus Absidia; species Absidia repens. Next base: position 57,284 of record MCGE01000025.1, on the reverse strand, counting down.
TTTGAACGCACTTCAGCGTCAGTTTAGCAACAATGAAGGTGGCGGGGACAACGAAAACTCTCTCGGAACGACGACGAAAACAACCAATATTAGCAGCAACACTTGCAACAGCCAAGGTGGGATCAGCACAGATACCGCAACTGAAACATTGGACTCGACTACGACCAAAGCAACGGGCACAAAAGACATATCATTGTTACCAGCAATACAACAAACAGACTCAAATACAACACATACAGGCAATCAAATCAGCGAAAGCGATGTGGAAAAATTGGATATGCAACAACGTCAGCTAGCGGCATCATCATCAGAGCCGTCGTCATCATCGTCAGTGCCCGTACTTCATGATTTAATGGATGGATATAGACGACATCGCACGCACAGTATACCATCTATGTTATCGGAAAGCAGCCAATCTAGGTCATCTCTAGGAGCTCGCTCTACACGGTCAAATCATAGCCGGGTTTCAAGGTCTCACGCAGTAACAGCTCAACGACGATCACAGGCAACAATGCGATCTTCCCTCACAACGTCTGTCAGCTCAATCCACACCATCAACGGCACAACTAGACCATTATCGGATCGATCATCGATGGACTCCTTTAACATGACGCCACTTACGACCCCCGAAGCCATGAGTCCTGTTACCGAATTTGACGATGATATTCCGCTTGGTAAACAACTGTCAGCAAAACTCGACATTATGCAACGACAAACCCGACCACGCTCCTCCTCAATCAACGCTCTTGCAATAGTGCCCCCAACAAACGAACAACAGCAATTGGCGTCAACTCAACGGGTACCATTACCACCTATCCCACCTTCACCGATGGAACCACCTTCTGATCTGAAGCCAACAAGCAGTAAATCAACGCCTACCACTGATCAGTCACCAGCACCAACAAAAAGTCGTCGCCCTCGTGGTATGAGTGTCAGTGCTCTTAGGATGTCGATCAAGCAAAAATACGATGACCGTACTGCAAATGGTATCTCTGCCAAAGAAGTAACCAACACCAAGTCTATCAATCGAATATCCTCGCTATCCTCCCTTCGATCCACAAGCCAAAGTTCAATCAACGAAACAAAGGTAATAAAAAAAAAAAAGAACTGGAGCTTTTACAGTAGTACTGAGTTTTTTATTAGACTGAACTAGATCCATGGTTTGTGAAACAAAGATCTTTCACGGAAGATGAGATTATTGTCAATGCCGACGGTCAACTCACTGGTGCAAGTATCGAAGCTTTGGTGGAAAAACTTACATCGCATGAAAAATCCCCAGGTAAAGTTGTAGAAAATTAAACAATGGTATGTTTATTTATGATTATGCGGGAACTAATCAAAAAAGTAACGTTTTACAGATCTGGTATTCACTAGGGCCTTTTTTTATAACTTCCGACTTTTTACAACTCCACCTGCTTTTATCGACTTGCTGATCCAAAGGTTCAATGTAAATCCACCCTCTGATCCAGTGTTATCGGAAGATGATGTAAAATTATGGCAAAATCGGGTGCTGGTACCGGTCCGCCTGCGGGTATACAATGTGATCAAGACTTGGTTGGAAAACTACTATCAGTACAAACAAGACGATGTGGAATCTCAACTCATGGCTTTTACCACTGGCGATATGCAAGATGCTATGCCTGTACCTGCTAAAAGAATGGCAGATCTGATCCGAAGAACGGTAAGATTTTTTTAAGAAAAAAAGAATGATAAAAGCCATCTCGTACTGATCTCATTATTTTATTATTGTCTTTTTATTAGTTTGAAATTCGTGGTCATTCCATGCCTCGCCGGAAAATGTCTTATGCCCTATGCTCATCCTCTCACACATCAGTCAATTCTGAAGTCAATGGCAGTAATGTCTCCTTAAGCGAACACAATCCACCGCGACCACCATTAAACACCAAAAGCTCATCCAGCCACTTGTCATTGTCATCAGGATCTTCCTTATTCTCAGACTTATCTCTATTTGGAAGCGATAGCCACAACAACCATAACACATCCTCATCATCATCTAGCTCCGAGCAGGTTAGTTATCCGCCCATCAATCTCACCAGATCGCTCCGCAACACACTTCGCAAAGCTGTCAGTCAAGACAACCTTGCTTTGGTACACATTAACGACTTTGATTGTATGGAACTAGCTCGACAATTTACCTTGATGGAAAGTGCACTCTTCTGTCAAATCACACCATATGAGCTCATTGGACAAGAATTCAAGAAAAAAGCTGGTCAGAGCGCAGCAATTCATATCAAAGCTATGATTCAAACAAGCACTCAAGTTACTAGCTGGATTTCTGATTCGATTTTACGGGAACAGGATGCAAAACGCCGGGCACAAATGATCAAATTTTGGATCAAGGTTGGGGACGTAAGTAAAAATAATAAAAAAAGTTAATTAGTTATTCCAGGGACCTTTTATTGATTTCTTTTTTTTATTCCACCTTCTTCTGTTTGTTTAGTGTTGCCTCCAAATGAACAACTACAACACGCTCATGGCCATCCGCTCGGCGCTGGACTCGACGAGCATCCGACGACTGAAAAAATCATGGGATCATTTATCAACAAAATACAAGGCCATGTTGGAACCAATTTACCGAGCTACTGATTCAGCACGCAACTTCGCAGAATACCGTACTCGATTGAAAATGGCTGTGGCACCATGCCTTCCATTCCTTGGTGTATATTTGACAGACATGACATTCATTGATGATGGAAACAGTGACAATCGAACCACGCCTTCCGGCCGATCACTCATCAATTTTGATAAATACATCAAAACAACCAGGGTACTCAATGAAATCGATCAATTTCAGATTCCTTACAAGCTTTTGGAAGTGGAAGAAATTCAGCGCTATTTATCTCGGTGTTTGGAAACGGTAGTCATGGATGAACAGCTTTTTTATAACCGTAGCGTTGCTTTGGAACCCAGGCAAGAAGAACCCACCACCAGCGATATTCGTCACACCATCAGTCAATTCACATAGTCGCATCTTCCCCTCTCCTCGCTTTTATATTTTATTTTATTTTTGCTTAATTGCTATTTGTTTATCTTATCCTTTCCCAATTTATATATTCCTCTAGTTTAGATTCACTCCACTTTCCCATCCCATACACTATTACTAGTACAATTTTTTACTCCTGTTTGAATTCTGTCAGTTTTACTGCACCATTACCCTGTACATTTGTATTTCTTTTGACTATCATCGTCTTTATAAAATAAATTTATATACATATTTGTTTGTCTCAATCGTATCTTGCCAGCATAGTTTTGTGATATCAATAAAGCTCGTCTCATTTTACATTGAACTACATCCCCCTTTTATTTTGATTATGCGTGTTTTGTTGTTGGGACGGTATTATGTTAATATGACTGGATTGTTCTTTATTTTTCGATCAGATATCGATTTTTTTTTTTAAAAAAAAAAAAACCAAGCTAATAAGCCAGATTCATACGATGCCTCAATTGAAGCAAACTAAAAGTTAAAGACGTCCATCACATTTGTGCATAATGTTCTCCCAATAAACGGCCCTGCAAAGAAGAACAACGAGAAACCTCCACTGATTCGGCGATTGAAAGCACAAGAGAACGTGCATGCGCCAGGTGAAAAAAATATTTCTGGTAGGCGGAGCTGTTCCGTAACGATAAAATATGTTATCGTTTTCGAGAGAAAAAACAAATTTTGCTTTGTCTTGAAATGTCAAATACACTTTGCAATAAAATTATCATTCAATAGTGCATTGTCATTTCCGTTTTCCCATCATCAGCCACTATAAACTCAAAAGTCAAAAAATAAAAAATGGGCTCGGCAAACACAAAACCTCTGACCTTTTTGCATGAATGAATCGACCTGTTTCCCTTTTTTTTTTCATATCCCAATCATCAAAGCCCCGCAAAACCCAGCCAAATCATATAACGATCAGTGGATCAGTTTAAGTTGAAATGTGGATTTTTCTTTATTGAGTACAAAATAACAAAAAAAACCAAAGCCACATACAACCTTTTTACGGTATGTATGGGCTTGGCATAAACAATATACAAAGAGGAACAGAAAATGTGTGATATGCGCTTAAATAAAACAACTATTTCTAAATGGAAGGGAATGGGTGTGTGGGAGGGGGATGTAGGAATGGTAGGGTATAAATGGGAAATCTATTTTAAATCTAATATCAACTACAATATACAACACAAACAAATATGATTCAAAAGCATAAAACACAGAAGAATAATACCAGGGCAAAAGCAGTGACAGGACCATTGTGATGATTTGTATCAACCGCGCTACTACTTGATCTGATAACCACACCGTTCTTTGTTCCATCATCGATTGCCTCATGTTGACGAGCAAGGCTGATGGTGTCATAGTCGGTGTTGGTTTTGGAACTGAGGTGATCATGGGTGATGTAAGATGATGTCGAAGATAGAGGTTGATTTGAATAATATATATAAGATAGTGCATATGATACAGGTCCGAGTAAAACATATTTTTGGCTGACTGCTGTCGACTGTGTTGGTGGCGATCGATCCTGCTAGGGAAAAAAAAAGATGAATGAGTTGCCAATTGATAAAGGGAGGTCGTTCAATTTTTATATTCTTACCAGGGAAGGTTTTGCAGTGGTTAAAATAAACATACAGATAAATACAAGGAAGTACTGAGGGACACGCATTTAAATCAATATAGATATCAATATATATATAAAAGAAGAAGAAAAATGAGAGAGAAAGAGAAATATAAAAAAAGGTTGATAACTCACGTTTTTAATGTCAAATATTTTTCTGATTTCGATGGACAACTCGGACAGCGGGATTTGAATAGCTAAACGTGCTTGATTTCTACTTTTAAGGTCCTGGAAAATTCGTTATTTTTTCTTATTCTCTTTTTATTTTTTCTAAAAACAAAAACATATATTATACATATTTCCTCACTCCTTGTTTAGCAATACATCCAGTGCATTAGAAAGAATCAAAACGGGGTATATTCACTTCACAGTTATACACGCTTTATTTTCTTTTTTTTTACTGAAATCTTTCCATTCTTCAACAACATAATGGACAAAGCTGAACTTCGTGATCACGTCGTTGCATCTGCCACTGATAGCAGCAATAACACCAAAAACAACACCCAGAGCAACAATTCCTTGACGACTTCACACCAGCATACTGACACTCCGGACACTCTGGATTCCGGTTCCTCTTCCTCCAGGTCGACATACGAGCCCACTCATATGAATATTGATAAGCCAGGTAAAACATATACCTATATATAGTATGGTGTATAGAGTGGATACGCGTATTTTATTTATTTCTTCATGAGTGCTTGGGTGTTTACAAAATATAGGGTGGTGAGGGTGGGTATATATATATGGGGTGAACTGTGGAAGTGCAATTTGGGGAGGGGAGCGTGCTTGCGTGTGTACGTGTATCATGCAAATTAATGGGTGGAGATAATCCTCCTACTGCAAAACAAAAACACAAAACGAAAATAGGGGTAAAAAAAAAATAGGGTCGGGGCGTATGTGGAAACAAAGAAAACAATGAATGTTAGTTCTAACCGGTTTTTTCTCTCTCTTTCACTTCTCATTTTTTTTTTCCTGATTTTAGAACCAACAGTCTCCTCACCAATAGTTGACCAAATGGATAAACAAGCACTAGAAACAACTAAGGATTATCAAGGTAAGTAGGGAAGACAAGGAAGGGAATTTGATCCGAATATTACATGTGATTTATTTATGCAATTTGTTTGTAGATACAGTACCAACGATTGATTCGGCATCGACTGTAAACACACCTACTCCAACCAAATTTGTAAATGAAAAGGAAGATGAGAAATCAGGCAAGGAAATTGTTATACAGAAAGGCCAACCAACACAACAGGATCAACAAATACAGCAACAAGCGCAGTCTCAACCACAACAATCACAGCAACCACAACAACAGCAGCAACAACATCACGGCTACTCCAAATCATCATACACAGCAGTATACAACGATCAAGCTGTTTTGCAACAGCGACAGAATAGACCTAAATTGAAATTGACGGACTTCCATATACTACGTACATTGGGGACTGGTTCATTTGGGCGGGTTCATTTGGTGCAATCAAAAGTCAACGTCCGATATTATGCTATCAAAGTGCTTAAGAAAACCGAGGTGGTACGTCTGAAGCAAGTGGAACATACGAACAATGAAAAACACATCTTGGAGTCAGTAGGCAATCCCTTTGTAGTGAACCTATGGGGTACTTTTCAAGACACCGTCAATCTTTATATGGTCATGGATTATGTTCCAGGCGGGGAACTTTTCTCTATCTTAAGAAGATCACAGGTAAGTTGGGAATATATGAAAAAAAAAAAAAATAGGGTGATCAATGGGTGTTTTCTGAAATATGTATATATTACTATTTATTTTCATAGCGATTCCCAGATCACGTTGCCAAGTTTTATGCCGCCGAAGTTGTGCTTGCAATCGAATATCTCCATTCAAAAGATATCATTTACAGGTAATAAATAAGAAAAATATATGTGTATGAAGAGGATCGTCATAGTGATCGACTATAACAATATTTGTTTTTGTTTTTTTCTCCTTAGGGACTTGAAACCAGAAAACTTGTTATTGGACGCTCAAGGCCATATCAAAATCACCGATTTCGGATTTGCAAAACATGTGCCTGATATTACTTGGACATTATGTGGCACACCTGATTATCTCGCACCAGAAGTTATTCAATCTAAAGGTTATGGAAAAGGTAAGGAAAAAAAAGTCATTATTCTGGGCTGAAATTATGACAATGGGGAGGGAGCACCATGAAGCTATCAAACTCATATGCGTTGATACCCGACCCGACTCATTGGGTTGGTTGCACGTTTTGTGGGCGACTCTTGTAGATTGACACAAAAACGAACAGTTGTTATTATTATATTGGCTAATTCTATTTTTATTATGATTTTTAGCTGTTGATTGGTGGAGTTTGGGTATTCTGATATTTGAAATGTTAGCTGGGTAAGTCAAACAAGGTACAAAAAAAGTGAAAAAAGAATAATATTAATTATCTTGTATTGTAGACACCCACCCTTCTTTGACGACGATCATTTGAAACTATATGAAAAGATTCTTGCTGGACGCATCAAATGGCCAAGTTATTTTGATCCTAGTGCCAAGGACCTGTTACGACGGCTATTGACTTCGGATTTATCTAAGCGATTTGGCAATTTACGCAATGGTGCTGAGGATGTGAAACGCCATGCTTGGTTTGAAGGAGTGGACTTTAATCGTTTATTGGCAAGACAAAATCGTCCTCCTTATGTGCCCTCTATTCGTGGTGATGGTGATGCAAGTCATTTCGACCGGTATCCTGAAAGCAATGAACAGTATGGCCTCCAATCCGGCCCAGATCCCTACTTGCATTTTTTTTCGGACTTTTAGTTTAGTATTCATATCATTGTCTCTCCCTCTACATTTATACTCTCCCTATTTCCCCTTCCAATTGCCTTGTTTTTATTTATATGTATATCTTGATTTATCTTTTATCACTTGTAAAAACATCCTCATCTACTCCCCCACAAATCTCATCCACTTGGTCAATTATATCATATACACAAATAAAATTCATCTAGGTTTTTTTTTATTATTATTCGTTATTACACAAATTGCAATCAAAATATTTTTTATTTTCATGTAGTTCATCTACTAAACGCAAATAAATTTGAAATTTGATACCATTCTGTAGTGATTTTTCTATTCGCTATTCACACAGCTTGCAATCAACTGTCTTTCATTTTTATTTAGTTCATCTACTGTATGCATAAATAAATTTGATATCTGATACTATACTGTAGCATGTTTTATTCTTCCCTGTCTTCATCCACGCATACACACACACATACACATACACATACACATACACATACACATACACATACATATACATATACATCATCTGCTTTTTTATTTTCATAATAATTCAAAATATTCATCATGTCAAATACACAAATAAAATTTGATCTAAGTATGCAAAAATGTCTAATTTAATATCTATAACTAATCATTATATGGTTCCCCTACGTTGCATGGTCTTTGAAGTATTGTGTCATGTTTTCATATATCAAAAAGGTAATACAAGTGCCAGGGAGGACACGGATGATACTTGGCGCCAGGCCCTTGTAAAATCCAACATACCCTTCAGCGGATTTGATTTTCTTGATACAGTCAATGACGCCACGGTATTCGTCCTTTGTTTCCCGGTTCTATGAGAGAAATCCAAATCCCCATTAAAAAAGTAAATACACGTATATCAATATCAATATCAAGTGCCAAATCATCCGCCTTTTTTTTTTATACCTGTAATCGACTTCGTAATACTTGGTATGGATACGTCGCGACAGCTGCTGTGGTTTTCGATGACACCGCCATAACCAAATATTCTATTGTACTAAGTTTTGCATTTAATTCGTCCTTAGGAATTTCGCCTTGAGAATGACGCAGATCGTTCCGCCATTTTTTCATTTCTTCGTATGCCATGAATTGAATTGCACCATGAGACACACCAAATAAGGCAGGCACCATCCCACGATACAAACCACGGATCCCTTCTTCCCTTGCAAGTCGACTTAGCCCATTCCATAACCCGCTATAGGCATCCGCTGTATATCGAGTCGTTGTGCACATTCTTGTCTTGATCACCCATAATGGATTGGTCATGATGGCAGTAACAGCGCCTAAACAATAATAAAAGAAGGTTATTTTCCTGCTACCAATTCCCAATAGGTGTGATGATCCCTGTTTTGATTGTTTTTTCTCTCTTTACCTGCTTCAGCTGATGCTAGTAAATGTTGCCATGCCGCCAGCTTTCCTTGATCATCCTTCTTCATATGTTTCTTGATAAGACTATACCTGTGGATTTCCAAAAGAATATGGATCGTGAGAAACTGAGAATCGATCAAGCCCGCAAAAAGATATATTTAAGGTTTTTTTTTTTTTTGACAAGCTTACCACCAGAAATAAAAGCCCCAACTCGCAGTAGCACCCGCAACACTAGGAGTGACCCCACGATAAAGTCCTCGAAAAACACCTTCTTTTTGGACAATATCTTTGAAGGATTTGATAGTACCACCAATCAATGGTCGTTTTGTAGAGTGTTTAGCAGCATCCACTGGAGAAAAAGACGAGAATGTCAGAGATTTATGTTTGTTGATATCATTATGTTTACTGTATCTTCATTCCTTTTCTCTTACCTTGAAAGCGAATTTTGATAACGTCGAGCGGATGAAGAATGGCTGTCGACACTAGTCCTCCACCGAAGCCTGCCAAAGCTTGATCCTATATATAAAGATAGGAAGGTTGTAACAGTTGAGGTACACGATCCAAATGACCTAGCCTTTCCCTTTATCGCTGCACTCTATGCTTTTTTTTATTCTTCTTCTTACTGTATGAGTTGAGTTTGTGAATGATTTCGTTTCCGACATGATATGGTATAAAAGTAGTTGAGACTATTTTTGACACTAAAAGGGAAGAAAAAAAAAAAAAAAAGAAAAAAGAAAAAGAACGGAAAAATCTGAACCAGGTATTTTTTTTTATTTTATTTTCAGTTTCCCCAGCGTCACTTTCCCCGCACCCACCAATTCCATTTCAGTATTCAAAACCCGTCCCTGAGTGAAATGTTTGTGCCCTGTGCAAAAATTTATATATCCCATTTCTTTATTGGAAGATATGAATAAAATAAATTTTGGTGATATAAAAAATAGGAGAGATAATATAAGGGAGCTAAAACTAACTATAAACTAATGCTAAAATGATTCTAATGATGATGTGAGGCGGTACCGTTATATTCGACACCCATTGCGTACTTCATAATTTCGGCCTAGAAAAAAAAAATCCTAGTTAAGTATCTTTTACTGTTCATTTTTAGTAGTAGTTTTACCTTGACAAAATCTAAACTGTTGATAGTAGATAGTCCAAAGGATCTTAACCATGTTACTGGGGCTATATCCGTACCAAACAATCGATGCATTTTGTCACAAGCACTGATCATCACAATATTTCTAACGTATCGATCCGAGGCATAGTTGCGTAACAGATGAATGTTGCCGATGTCCTGTCCTTCACAAGTCCCTTGCACCAGTACGTTTGTGAGTGATTCTACATCTAATAATCCTTGATTCATTCCTTGTCCAGCCAACGGATGAGTGGCATGAGCCGCATCACTACAGAGAATCCATGAAATTTGAATTAGCTAAGATCATTATTCTATCTATCCATTCTTCCTATAAACTTACCCAACAAGTGCCACACGGTCAGTGATATATTTTTCCGAATTTCTGAGTTTGAGAGGGAAGCTAGCACGACTTGCTTCTTGGACACCGATCACTTTGGGAGGAAGGGAAGTATTTGATTTGTTCATCACCTCATCACGCCAGTTCACTTCAGAGGCTAATGAGGAAAATCCATCATAGTTATTGTCAAGTTGTTTGTAAAAGTAATCCAGGTCCACATGACTTAGACGGAAAGCGGCATTGACCAATTCCACAAAATCGGATTCGGAAACTGACTTGAGCATTTTGGCTAGGTGAGGTTTCGTAGACCAAACCATTGAAGCATAACCTTCGCCCATCTACAAATCACATCGTCAATTATACTTGTTAATTCTGACAAAATTGTACTTCCTTTTTTTTTGGGGGGGGGAGGGACAAACTTACAGGTAACATCGCAATGGGACCAGTGGGTAAAAATCGTTGCCAAGCGGTATGATGATCCAAAGAATCCAATTTCAAAGTAGCAACCACACCTTGAGCATCATAGTCCCATCCTAATGAATCAATACCTGCAAATTTACGGACCGGGCTATTCACACCATCAGCGCCAATCTACAAGAAAGGACAATGAGTAAAGAAAAAGATTTGGAATAAATGAAATGAAAGATCTTACCAATAGCCTTGCTTTGAGCATCGTTCCATTTTCAAGTTCAACAGTTGGCCAGTCAGATAAGTCCAAGCCCTCTGAATCTTCGACATCCTTTGTTCCTTGGTTGATATCCGCTACACGCGCCTTTTGGAGTATATCGATTTGAGCACCGTCCGCCCGACACTGTTCCAATCGTTTTAATAGAGCATGTTGCAGATGGGTATTTTCAATCATATAAGCAATGGTGCTGGTGGTGTCATTCATCGATGTCATGCCATGTGTTTGTAACGTGGTTGCGTCAAAATGGATCCGCGCTCCAGTCACTCCGTCCCACACTTGCATATCGCTGTAAGGGTTGGCTCTACCAGGTGATAAGTGTTCCGTCACGCCAATATCTACCCACCGCAATGAAAAAGGAAAAAAAAAAAAAAAAAAAAAAAAAAAAAAAAAGGAGAGATCATACTTAGTAATGGACTATGAGAGTATATAAAGAACTCACTCACTTTCCAATAAACGCATGGATCCAGGAGTCAAAGAGACAGTTCGGTTGGAATATTTATCTTGCGTTGGTGTCCAATTCAAAGTGTTTGTCAAATCCATAGCTTCCACCAGAGCAACGCGTTGGTTTTGTAAAAAGGGGTTGCTAGCTTATAAAAAGTAAAACATTCAGTTAATGCTAGAAAGAAAAATATCATACGCTCCGTGTCATGACCCTTACCTATGGAACAAGCAAGGGCTGTGCCTGCTACTCCACCACCAATGATAACTACATCGTAGGCATTCTTAAGGTCAGCTTCAATGGAGTACTGTCGACAGGAAGTAGCTGTGAGTTTCCATTTGGATGAAATGGGTAAACGAGAAAGTCGAGATAACATGGGGTAAAAATTTATTCAGTGGAGAGAACAATAGAAATGAAAAAAAAAAAAAAAAAAAAAAAAAAAAAAGGTGGAGCCATTTTTTTTAGAGGGAAAGCAAAAAAAAAAAACATTTGGTCATATTGAAGCCCAGCTGCCAAAAGGTAAAAAGTCGATCAATGAACATAGGGCGCATAGTTGCATTAAGAGGATACAAATTTCTACGAATGAATAATGAAAATAAAGCGTTGAAGTATTACTAATAATTTATTGAAACAGGTATTGTGAGAAAGCAGAAATACAAAACTGTTGTTGCTCCAGGGATTTTGCAGGGACGGAAACCAAATCAAATTGCGCGCAGCACACGCTTGAGGTCTACAACTGGGGATTTTTTTTTTCGGGCGTGATCATTGTCCCAGATATTTGTTTTTGAGTATGATTGAGCAGTGCGAATCGGGAGTTCAATTTTATGCTAAATTTCCCTCCCAAGTTTTTTTTTTTTTTTGATTTTTTGACTCGCTACGCTTTCTTTTGCTTACTAAATGGAAGATCAATCCGTGGATGAATTCGAAGATCAATATTCTTCACAGGTGATTGAAGAAGAAGACTTGTTTTTTGATGATCCTTCTTTCGACCAGGACGACAACAATCACTTTGAGGACGGTGAATCTGCGGCACTCTTTGCTCAAGCTGTGGCACAGCACAATCAACTCTCGACACATGCACAGGACAAAGACGATGAAATTCAAGGTCAAGCACAGGAAGTCTCTGAAGAGACTCTTAGGAACCGTCTGGCGGGCGCTTCTGCTCACAAAGTAATTTAAATATTTATATACACATAAACGAAAACGAGAATTATTGCCAACTCAATGAGTGATTTTGTTTTCCCTTTAGGCTGGGCTGGATTCACTGGATAAAGACCGGGTTAACCAAATCATATATGAAGCATCCAAGGTAAATATATCATCAAGTGAAAATGTATATGCACCTGTTTCTCCTAACAACCATGTTGTATGCTGCTACTTTTATAGGGATCTGCCTTTTTTGAAAACGAACAAAAGAAAGACCATGCTCTGACCAAAAGAATTGATGAAATGCTGCAGCGATACGACCAGATAAAGGATCTCGATCTGACCTTGGAGCAAAGTATAGTTGATCATAAGGTAAATCAAACAAAAAGCGAATGGAATATGTGCTCACATAGAATACATTGTTATCATTAGATCCGGGAATTGGAAGAGTCTCGCGATCTTACTCAAGCTATTTGTCATTTGGATATGGATGCATTCTATGCTTCGGTCGAAGAACTGGATGACCCTTCGCTGAAAGATGTGCCAATGGCTGTTGGTGGTATGTCTATGCTTTGTACAAGTAACTATTTGGCTCGCAAATCTGGGGTCCGCAGTGGCATGCCTGGCTTTATCGCAATCAAGCTTTGTCCTTCTCTGAAAATGATTCCTTTACACTTCCCTAAATATCGGGCAGCATCAGCAAAAGTTAGGGATATTTTTAAAAAATATGACCCCGATTTTTTACCAATGAGCTTGGACGAGGTAAGCAAAAACAAAGAATGAAATTAAATCGCTCGTTTACTTGTTTACTGATTTCTTTCTTTTCTATAGGCGTACCTGAATTTGACCAAGGTAGGGTATTAAAAAGAAGGGAAAAAAAGGACATATGTTTATTGATTTTTTACTTTTCGTTTTTTTTTTAGTACCTTACTACCACTGATTTATCGCCAGCTGAAGTTGTGGAACAAATACGAAATGAAATATTCGAGAGCACCAGGTTGACAGCTAGTGCAGGTACATATCTCACCCTAACCTTGACCGAGCTTGATACTCACATCTTTACTTTTTTATATATTAGGCATAGCTGCCAATAGAATGATCGCCAAAGTGTGTAGTGACATCAACAAACCAAATGGACAATACTTTTTACCCTCAGAACCTGAAGCAATCATGGAATTTACTAAAAATCTCTCAATACGAAAGGTAAGTAACCATTGCCATCAATATTATCCTTCATTTACTGACAATCTATTATTTAGGTTCCAGGGGTTGGTCGTGTAACTCAAAGAGTACTGGAAGCTTTGGGCGTAAAAACTTGTGGTGATATCTATGGTCGAAGAGCTTTGCTTTACAGGCTTCTGAGTCCTATCAGCTTCAATTTTATGCTTAAAAGCTACCTTGGTCTTGGCTCAACTAGTCTAAGCTCGGAATCATCACGGAAAAGCATGAGTGTAGAAAGGTATGGCCCGCACACCTCTTATTCGACAAAGTGTATTGATTTCATACTTTTGATTTATTATGATAGAACGTTTAATCCCATCTCAGACCGCGCAGCTCTTCGGCAGAAGGTGGATCAACTCTCTGAGCTACTTGCACAAGATCTGGCTAAAGATGGATTACGTGGAAAAACGGTTAGCATCAAGCTGAAACTGACTTCATTTACCGTGCGTGCTCGAGCAAAAACATTCCCAAGTTACATCAGCAGTAGCAAGGATATTGCAAGAATAGCCAAAGATGTAAGACTTCGAGGAAAAAAAAAAAAAAAAAGGCAAATGTTGGGATTAGGGCGAAAATGTACGGACACTATTTGATACTCATCAATTTAACTTTTTAGTTATTGGAAAAAGAATTACCTGTGAATATTCGCTTGATGGGGATTCGGATGTCAACATTGAAGCCTCAAGCCAATGAAGATCAAGGCGTAAAGAAGGTAGGAAAGGAAATTATATCGCGGATTAATCATTGAGTTATTAAACATCCTTTTATAATTGTAGTACTTTAGTGTAGTCACCAACAAAATTATTAATGACGACGATGGCAACAGCAATAATTATACCCCAATGAAACGACCACGTCCGGACGATATCGAATCAGGAACCATAAATGATACCTCAATTGATACGGATACAGAAATGCAAGGCACATCATCACGGCCCGTACTCATGGATTTGATATGTCCTATATGCAATAGACAACTACAAATGGACAACCCCCAATTCAATTATCATGTAGACGAATGTTTGACCAAAGTGACCGTCAAGGCTATTTTACAAGAACAAGATCACCAAGGTATGGAGGTCATTGGCAGTGGCGAAGACAGTAACAATAGTAGTACTAGTAGTAGCTGTAATAGTGAAAATGGACATACCAGCAACCATAGCAGAAAACGAATGGGAACATCAAACCGGCAGCTACGTGACAAGGCTAGGATCAAGTCATTACTAGATTATTATTCATGAACGGTTTGGGTGGGTGATTTAGCTTTTAGTATATCATAGTTTAATATAGTTGGTGGTCATTGGGCGGGAAGATACAATAAAAACCTTATATTTGATCCCAACTTTTCTCCGATTTGACAATCTGTTTTTTTTGGGGCCCCATTTTTTATACCGTCATTTGCCCAACATTTACATATTCCTTCGTTTCTTTTTTTTTTTTTTTTTTTGTCTTTTACTTCTTTTATATTTTATTTCAAAAACAACAAACAAACAAAAAAAGATGGTATCTAGTATTGGTCCTGTGCCTGTGTATATTGTTATGGGCGTTTGTGGTTGTGGGAAAACTTCAACTTCACTCGAATTGCAGCAACTTTTGGGATGTGAATATATCGAAGGTGATGTTTTACATCCAAAGGCCAATGTCGACAAAATGCAGGCTGGTAAGTTTTAAAACAGGTTACAAAGGGAATATTTATACTTAGAAGGACATGATTGATAGCTGATGGCTGACTAATGACTAATGACTATTTTGTTTTTCTTTTGTTTCTACTAATTCATAGGTATTCCTTTAGTGGACGATGACCGCTGGTCGTGGTTAGAAAAAATCCGGGACACTATTACAGAGCGGGTGGAAAAACTGGTGGACTCTGAAACCAAAGGACGGGCTCTTGTGGTGACTTGCTCCTCACTTCGAAAAGTATATCGAGACATTTTGCGTCAAGTGCCTACTGATATGGCCAAGGTGACTTTTGTGTACCTGAAGGGGACTCCTGAACTCTTGGCGGAAAGAATGGGTGCACGAAAGAACCATTTCATGGCAGCCAACATGTTAGAATCGCAACTCAATACCTTGGAAGAACCTGACTCGATGACAGAAAATGTGATTGTTACTGACATTCGACCTGAACCCAAACAAGTGGCTGCCAATATTTTATCCCAAATCTCCCTTTGAATCACGCTATTACTCTCCTCTACCACTTTTTTCTTTGCACTTCTTCATCATCTTCCCCTGTGAATTTATTTTTAGAAGCGCTTTTATTTTATTTTATCATATGTATTATATATACTTTTTATTTTGTACCTTGTGTACCTTTTGCCACCTTGTAAATAAAGCTTTGCCAAGGCATTATCGATATTTAAAGGCAGCCACCTAGACTTATTTTTACCTTATTCTCTTCCTTCTTTTATTCTTTTTCCTCACTGGATCTTTTTTTTTTTTTTTCTCTCTTTTACCTGGTTATATATCCCTTTTAAACTTCATACTACCCTACTCCCCTTTTTTTCTCGTATTGATTCTATCACAATGACAGCATCCTTTCAAATCTCTGCACAGCAAGCCGACGAGATCTATCAACTGGCACTTCAGCGTCCTCCCAACAAGTCGGTGTTCCAACTCTTCAAAAAAGTGCAGAAAGCAATTCAATCAAGGAACAAAAAGATGCAAATCTATTCATGGACGGTGGAAGCACTACAGCGGCAGTACGAGCGACGACTCTGTGAAGATCGGCTATTAGTAGAGCGACACAAAACACAAGTGACCAAACTGACACAAGACAAACTACAGCTGGAAAAGGACATTCATGACTACACGAAGCAAATTCAGGCACAGAACCCCCATCTCCAAACTGCCCGGGATGATGCGCACACATGTCAAACTAAGCTACAGCACCGACAGCGGCAATACCATCGATATACCAAAATCCCCTTGGTTGGCTATAGCTACAAACGCAAGTACCTCAGGGCGCAGAAGAAGACACAAGAGGCGGATTCTCGGGTGGCTGCTCAGCGTCTTGTGATCGATCGGCTCAAAGAAAAACGAATGGCAGCGGCTCAACGGATCCGACAAGAATTGAAGGAACAAGCACAACTGGTCGTAGACATGGATGGTATTCGGAGCAGAATGGCGGATGCTCAAGCTCTTGGCATGACTTGGAAGGAAGGATTGATTTTTTGGACTGACTGTATGGCTCCACTTTGCTTAGCTATGGATCAAAAGGTTGTGGCTTTACAGCATTTGTTACGAAAACGAAAAGACGGCAATGGTGATGACGGTGACAGTGACGGTGACGGTGATGGTGGGATCTATCAACAAGAAGTGATGTCTGTATTAAAATCGTTCCGTTCCATGTGCCTGAATTTTGAAAAAATGGAAACGTATGGTGATGACCGGAAATGGCGATTGGACGATCTTGACTTTGATTGTGCCAAATGCATGCAATCTGTTTATCACGACACCCCTCTTCCCGACAAGACAAGACCCGCGGATATTCTTTGCTCTTCTTGTTACCAAGACTCAAGGACTACCATGATCATCAAGAAAAAACTAGGTTTTAGACAATCGCCTTCCCCATCCCCTTCCCCTTCTTCATCTACCTCTTCTTCCTTCTCTTCGCTTTATTCTTCTTTTTCTCCCCTTGTTACCCCTAGCTCATCGAGGCAATCTTCTATTGCCATTGATACTTCTTGCCCTACTTCACATTCAATACAGTATCCCGCATATTCCCCACCCCATCATATAGATCACCCTTTGAAGACATAGCTTGGTTGTAGTATTAGAATCATATTGTATATTTTTTGTATTAATAAACTATTTATTGGTCGATATTGTCTGTAAATATAAATATATGTCTATATATTCAAAAAAAAAAAAAAAAAAAGTGTGTACGTGTCGGGAATGGGTAAATTGTGCGTATGTACAAAATGATGATTGTGTGTGAAATGATGAGGTGGAAAGGAGGATAATAAAAAGAAGGTATTCTATAATACGAGGATGTATCTATTCTATGGGTTTCTTGAGTGTCTTTACTTGATTTCCATGTAGCTTGTCACCAGTTTTCTTGATGTTGCTTTTTGTCTTGCTTTTCTTCTTTGCTTGTTCAACTTGTTTTAGGGATCGGTGGTCCAAATAATCCTTGGAGTGTAAAAAAATGCACTTTTTCCCAAACTTGCAAGCGTTTCCATTTCTACAAATATATATATATATATAATATAAAGATCATCAGTATAGTGGATTATATTTTATCATACTTGCGATTCTACCGCGGCCTTTTATTTTATTTGTGTGTTACCTGCATTCCATGAAAGGGTGGTAATACTTGCAATGGTTATTCGTGCATCCGGGCCAGAATTCACATCTTGATTTGTATAATGCAACGTAAGGTTGTCGCTGTTGATCGATCCGCTCTAGCCTTGTCATATCTTGTTTCGATTTGTTGTCAGTAATGGGTGGGTGGAGAGGCGTTGCATCTAGTCTGGTGTTGGTGAATGACGAGGCATCGGCTCTGACATGTTGTTTCGTTTTCTTTGATGGTGATGTCTTTGCCTTTACTGAGATTCTATGTGTTGCTGTGTTTCCATATGTCGGTGATACATTAAGACTGGGTGGTTCTGTGTAATCCGAAGATATGGCTGGTTTGTCGTTTTTCTCCTTGTTGTAGGCCTCCATTACTAATTTTTCTAATGAACCGTTCGTATTTATCTTGCCGTCCGTTTGGGTCAGGTGAGGTAATTCAAGATGATTCGTACTATTGTTGGTTTGATGAATAGAGGATTCTGCTGATGTGTCCACTTCCACTTTCGCTTGAGTTGTACCGTCATCGCTGTCGTTATTCGCTTCCTGGATTTGATCATCGATTTTGCCGACCCCCCAGTCTTTGTCTAGTTTGCCATGTACCGATAGTTGTTGAAGACATTCCATATCGACTGACCTAGGTGCCGTACATTTCACAGTTGCCAAAGGAGCACCATTCATGCTTTGGTTCATTCCTAAATCCTGCAGATTGGGTTCTGTTGCTGTGATAAAAGGTTCCGCAGATGTAGTGGTAGTCGTTTCCTTTTCTGACCATTCATTCATGTGAGCCATCAATGGACAGAAGGTAGCTGAATTAGAAATTACCGCCTCCATCATATAGGTTGATTTTTCGTCAGACAAGCCCACGCTGCCAGTTTCCACCGTGAATTTTTTGCTAGACTGACAATCCGCTACCAATTTTTCCGCCTTATCAACCGTAGCAGCACCAGAAGATATATCAGAATGAAGGCCAGATATAGTATTGCCTTGTCCGCCAACCATACCAGAAGGAAGTGTTGAGTTTGAATGAATGTTGGTTGCATACTGTTGAGTAATATCCCGTTTAGAAGCATCAGGTACATCATGTCCAGTCGTTGTCAATGCGTCTTGCTGTAAAACAGTGTTTTGGTTGCTCGTTCTACTGGAATATTTGTGTCGTTGGGCTGACGAAATGTCTAAGGTTTAAAAAGGAAAGAATGTGCGTGAGTTGATTAAACGACAAGGCATAAATAAATAATATACCTTTTGAGAACTGGTAGTAGGCAGCCAAACTAATAGAAACCACAATAACTGATAACAATATTTCGATATATCCATTCGATACATATTGGAAGTCACTGGGAACTCCCATTTTTTTTTTTAAAAAAAAAAAAAAGGATCAGTGTGTAAAGCAAGGAGAAAAAAAAGAAAAAGAAAAAGAAAGGCCTTTTTACAGTTCAATTAATCCCCCGCCAATAAAAAAGCAGATCATTTCTTGACAAACGGAAAAGTAATAACGATGTAACAATAGATAATAATGTTTGAATAAAAAAGGATAGCGCTTTGAATTTTTTAATTAATAATATCAAAGTAATAGATGATTGTATGTTAATCTTTACTTCATATCATGATGAACGGAAAGTTGACAGACAGTACTATGCACCCAAACCAACACAAAAAAAAGGCGGTGTTTCAATTACAAACGGGCCACACTCATAAAAGTGGAATCTTTTTTTCCTTCCTCTTTTTGTTACCTTCTCCAAAAAACTATCTTACAAAATGGGTAAGTGCATCCATCATCAAATACTAATGTCTTATATATATATATATATATATATATTTGCTATCATGATATAAATATCCAAACAGTTACAACAATGAAAAAAAGGATGGATGGATAGATGGATGGATGGTTAACATTGAAATATTTGTATCCAACTGAACACCAAACAATCATCTACAACTTCATTATACAATATCACATATTATTCAACAACAAAAAACAAAAGCAATAACTGATAGCCGTTACCAATACCAGCAAACATCAATAGTACTCCTTCTGTTAGTTTATTTACTTATAGCTGTTTTATATTGATATCATGATAGCAAATTTATAGATATAATATATATATATATATATATATACATATGTATAATATACTGTTCAATCGATACTTTATATACTAACCCTTTTTGTTTGTTCTATCTGTTAGGTCAACCTTCCGGTTTGAATGCCGCTCGTAAGTTGCGCAACACTCGTCGTGAACAACGATGGGCCGATAAGCAATACAAGAAACGTGCCTTGGGTACTGCTTTCCGCTCCAACCCCTTCGGTGGTGCTTCTCACGCTAAGGGTATTGTCCTCGAAAAGATGTAAGTTGAAAGGGATGGGTGGCCACAACGGGGATATATGAATAATCATAATGGCAACAACTGACGGGTTCTTTTTCTTTTTCTTTTTATATAGTGGTGTCGAAGCCAAACAACCTAACTCTGCCATTCGTAAGTGTGTCCGTGTCCAATTGATCAAGAACGGTAAGAAGGTGACTGCTTTCGTGCCCAATGATGGTTGTTTGAACTACGTTGACGAAAACGACGAAGTCTTGATTGCTGGTTTCGGTCGTAAGGGTCGCGCTATTGGTGATATTCCTGGTGTCCGTTTCAAGGTCGTCAAGGTCGCTGGTGTTGCTCTCATTGCCTTGTACAAGGAAAAGAAGGAAAAGCCTAGATCTTAAATTTTAGTTTTAGTTGCTTTTTTTATCCCATTTACTTTATATTGTCATCCAAATTAAAGTCTTCAAATAAACAAAACATGTCTTGGTTTTTATTTTATGCGATGGAATTGTGCATGATTGATTGACTGGACAGGCTTGTGCATTGATGTTGGCTAAGGATGATCTGCCATGGCTATTATCAGGATTATGGGATTGAATTTTTGTTTTCATATATTGATTTCGAATGAAATTGTATATTCGTGGTTTATTTTGGGTGTCGGTGGGTTGGGCAACTCATATTGTTTTCGAGGGGGGACAAGCACAGCGGTTCAGTGAAACGAGAGATCATGATTATAGTTATACATTTTTGGCCTTTCTTTTGGTCGAGGGAAGATTCGTTTTTTTTAACCAGGGTTCGGGGCACTCTTACTTTGCGCACTCCCGATTCAAAAAAAAAAAAAAGGGGCAAGATGAAGTGAGGATGTAGGTTATTGGAGTGCGGGTTTTGTTGGGATGGGATTAGATGATCGGCCATTTTACACTTCAGTGAAAGTACCGTCGGCAAGCCTTATTTATTTTTTCTGTATGTGTAAAGAAAAAAAAAAAAAAGAGCAGGTTGGATCTTGACTTCTCCTTTTCACATTTCAATGGGCAGATTTTGCAGCATATTTGCTCTCCTTTGTGGTTTTTATATTGTGGTTGTTTTTATACCATACCCAATGAAAATAATATTCTGGATATAAAGCATATCCAGTTCAATGGAGTATACAATAATTTATAGAGAATGCTACACTGGCAATATACCCTCCCCTTAATTGATGAATGTGAATAGGGAACAGATCTGGAACTACGTTTTCTATCAAGTGAGCTAGAATCGTGCACTAATTGCTGAGCCTCTCTGGGGTTGGGGATGAGTAGTTATTGTGGGTGAACTACAAACCAGGTGATAGTACACTCGAAACATAGTTTCTATCCCTGCTTTGCTAATAATCTAATGTGTCTAAGGAGAGTTGATAACAATAAAACGTATTTTACTGAATCATAAATAATGGTCAACGCTAAACTAATGTTGTGGGGTTCATTGTACCAGGAATCTATCAATGCTAGGAAGAAGGAGATTATTGGGAGACTTGAAGAATGGATATATTGAACTAAATAGACGACTACAAAATGTATGTAACATATTTTATTGTACAAGGCACGAGAAAAACCTTTCTCGTCTAAAAGGTATATTTATCAGTGAAGCACAACATGGTCAACACTAATCAAACGGGATTGATTGTTAGTAAAAAAAAAAAAAAAGAAGGCATTTATTCTACAAAACAGGAGAGAGACTAATAAGACATATTTCAATGAGATAAGTAAAAAGGGTCATATTTTATTCGGATATAGAGACAAAATATAGACATACTGATACTAAGCTAAGCTAATGAAGGCACCGAAAAGCCAACTAATGATGGCCTCAGATCCTAGATCCAAAATGAAAGGGTTTTCCCATGCATCTTGTAATTCCTTTTCTGAAATCCCTTCTAAACTAGTCCTAACACTACTCTAAGTCCAATATAACCCTGTGAAAGTTGAATGATGAAGAAAAAATAAAAAGAAAAAAGATGATCAACAAGAAAGAGAGCCGCAAAAATAAAAAAGGGGGGAGAGAGAAAATAAATATTTCACGTGGGCGGGATTTGAATTGCTTTTTGTAAGGTCTCAAGTGAAGCGATTTTTTTGTGATGGGTACAAAAAAGGCACTCCCATATTTTTTAGTTAACACCATACAATATCGGTGATATGGTTGTTATTTTCTCTTGGTACTGTTGCTGAAAGATGAAGAAAATTGACATAATTTACTTTCACCTTCATTATAGAATAGTTTATCAATCACCGTGTTATAGGATAGTGTGCCTTCGTTAATTGGACTAGTTTGTCTTATGTTACGTTATTCTATAGCATATTGTCCCAATCTCAGCACAATATCCTATAAGCGCATCCACATATACATATAAATGCGTCTATTTTATAAATGTGCCACACTATTAATATTAGACTAGCTTAGCTTCGTTGTCATCATTTTTATCTATATCTGACTAAAATATGCCTTGTCTTTCTGCTTTTGCATCATATCTTGTACTTATAGTTTTGTCTTATAGATTAGATATACTCCCTCTTCAACAAGAATCGATTAACCTCATAATATCAGAGGCATCCAATCTCATCACATATAAATTTACATCCCCTTCCGCACAAACCCTTCTACACAATCAGCTCATATATAATTTCCAAAAGCTACAAAGGAGCGTCAGACCATGTATGTTAAAATAGAAGAATACACAGTCAAAATATCAGGGGCCGGGAATTGTGAATGAATGGGACTGTGGCTAATTAATGGAGATGAAGTATGTGAAGGGAAAAATGACAGATATATACTACTTCTAAACTATAAGGTGCAAAAAAGCAAAAGAAGCCTAAAATGTAGAAATAGCAACGCTGACATGTAACTTATAACTTGTCCCCCCCCCTCGTAATGAGCAAATAAAGAGTATACATTTTCAGCACACGACATTGATATAGGGCAATTTGACAAGTACTGAATCACTAGAAGTCCTAAAATCCTGCCTGGATATCTCAATTTTTATTAAAAATATGTAGCATTAAAGATAAAGAAGGATAATCAAACAGATAAATAATACAATAAAGATATACAGTAAATAAGTATGGAAAATATAGAGGAGTATAATACTAGGAGATATATCTAAAGTCAGGATGCTATAAAATCAACCCCCCCCCAAATAGACAGTAATAATCATGAGTATACGGCATATAATCTATATTAATTCAGCTTTTTTTTTTGCATTATCTTACCAAGTCACAGAGTTCTTCACCGCTGGATTCCTTCGCATGCTGTTCAGAGGTTAAATTGGCACGGCGTTTGTTTTCCCGGTTCAGCAAAAACTTGAAAAGCAGTGAAAAAACCCAGGCACCACACATCAATCCAAGACAAATCGAGTGACCGCGAGGATAGTATGGAGCGTCGTCTGCACGATACACCTTAAAAGGATAAAATAAATCAATAAAGAAGCAATGATCAGTAAGGTGTATGTTGCTATTTCCTTTTTTCTTTTTACCTGACCACCGATAGCACCACCAACGTTCTATAATAATTTTGTAATGAAGAAATAAAAGAAGGTCAGTGATCGTGCCCAGCAATAAGTACAGCATTTTCTTTGTTTATGGAACGGACTTACCCCAATTGATATGATGAATGCACTTGCTACACCACGCTTTGTATGACCACCAATATTATTAGTAAACCAGGATAACATGGCTGGAATATGGGAGAATACGCCAGTGGTTGTAATAATCGCAGCAATATACATTGCCACAGGCCCACGATCTTTCAATACTACAAGCAACAAATAACCAATCATACCAACAAAAGCAGGAGCAGCGATATGTAATCCACGTTCTCGCTTTTTATCCGCATGCAAAGCAATCACCACAGTGAAGAAACACGCTACAAAAAAAAGTACAGAGTATAGAGGTGAGATGATTGTTTCCGTCTATCATTGGGTTTTCTCATGTAGACAATACCAATAGCATATGGAGGAGCCGACCTAGATTTGACAACATCCACAAAAATAAAATAGAAGTCAGCTACCCAAATCGGATCTGCGATTTTTGTTAAACGTTTCACTTACATAGCTTGAGCAGCCAAATCGGTATAACCCATGCCTTTGATAATACTTGGCAGAAAAAGGCTAAGACTGTAAAGAGGAGTTGAGCCACAAATGTAAATCAAGGAATGCATATAAACCTTCCAATCAGTAAAGGCGGCGTAGAATTGCTTCCAAGAAAAATGGGTTTCAGTTGATGGTCCAGCGTCAACAGTCAATCGATGTAGCACAATGGCACGTTCCCTTTCATTGATGAATTTTGCTCGGTGAGGAAGATCAGGAAGAATAAAGTAAGTGGCAGCAGACAAGAGAATTGTTGGAAGAGACTCGATGATGAAAATCCATTGCCATCCAGTCAAGCCTTTTCCTCCGAGTTGCATGATACCGTACGCCTATAAATGGTATAATATTGGTTATAGGTGAGCGATTGGTTTTGAAAAAGAATATCGTTCGCCCCGTTCTCACCCCTGCCCCCCCCCTGCTTTCAAAAGAAAAGAGCGACTTACTAGCACACCACCAAAAGCCTAAAGAAAGGAAAACAGTGAATAATACAATTGTTAGAGACTATATGATATATGCTGAGCACTTGCTTGTTTTTATTTTTAAACTTACACCAGCGACGGTAGCGCAACTAAAGAAGATAGCCACTCGAGAAGCTTGTTCTTGTCGAGTAAACCATAATGAGAGATAGTAAATTGCACCCGGAAAAAGACCAGCCTCTAATATATAAATTATCAAAGGTAAGTTGATCGTTTTCTGGAATGTTGATCATTCACAAATAAACTTACCAGTGATTCCCAGAAAGAAGCGACTTGCTAATAAACCTGCTGTATTTGTCATGGCGGCCATGGCGCACATTGTCACACCCCAAGCAATCATCACCAAAGGAATCCATTTATTTGGTCCGATTTTTTTCAACATCAAGTTGGAAGGAATTTCAAAGATGATATAACCAATGAAGAAAATTGAAAGGGCCCAGTTGTATGCATCGTCAGATACATGGAGGTCTTGTTGTATACCAGCCAATTTTGCATTGCCTATTCAACACGGAAGAAACTTTTTTTAGTTGATAAGCCTTACTTTACATAACAGTTTAACCGCTTTAACGTTACCGATATTCACCCGATCCAAAAAAGAGCAAAGATATAGGACACCCCTAATTTATATATGATACGGATATAATAAATGAAGTGCAAAGAAATTGTCAAGTAAGCAGTGTATACTAATCATTGCTGTGTAGATCTTCCTCTTTTATTTTTTTTTTGCGATCTTTAAACTTACAGCCATGGAACAATACGCAGGTCTAGCTTCCAAAGTAGCTTTCGCATTTCTTTAGCATCAGGAGGGACGAATTCATTGTCAAGCTTGTCATTGGATTCCAAATCATCAACATAATCAATTTCAGCTTTCTTGATTACCACGTCGTCTATTTCACGCTTGTCTGACATGTAATAATTGTATAGAGATATATCTAAAAAAATAAAAAAATAAAAAAAAAGGTAAAAAAAAAAAAAGGGGGCGAAACAAAATTTAAAGGGATCAGCAGGAAATCGGAGTGTAAACACCGCTATGGCGAGGGAAAAAAAGCGGGGGAAGAAGTGCTCTGCCTAAAAAGGAGTTCAGCAAGTTCATTTCTTGTAACGTGACTCACTGATACCGCCGTCCAGTCAAAATCATTTAAACGGGTACAAGCAAGACTACCCTTCCCACTTTTATGAACCAATAACAGCCCTTGATTCATATCAAAACGCCATTTCAGTAAAGCACATGATTTGCATCTGTAAGGAAACCAACTTTATCTTTAAATTTACAACAAAGGAACAATTGGTTGGAACGAAGGAAAAAAGAGGTACGCCTCTCTTGCTGTCATATCATATCTTATTGTGTCAATGATTGATCATTATGAAATATAATACAGTATGACAATATGGTGGTTGAATTTAATGACAATTAGTTTTACACGTGATAATCGCCATCGTGTAAATAGGTTAAAGTGTCCTTCAGAATAAGTTATCATGCAAAAAATATGGGTATAATACAGTATATCGATTTGTTGATGTGAGTGGCTTACTAATGTATGGGGACGGTGAGAAATAAAGGTGGTGTTGCCGTGGTAATTTTTGTTATCAGTGAATGTTAAGAAAGCCCCTTCAAATTTTCAATTCTTTCCGATCAACTTTATGTTTTTCTCCTCATTCCTTCGTGTTCCATAAATAAAAACGGATTAACTGGATTATGTCTTGTTCACGAAAAAATTATTTTTTCTGACAATAACAGTGATGATTTCGACCCCATACGTAGTGTGAATGCGTATAAAAATGATAACTTTTTTTACTTCTCGCTTTCATTATATAAATAGTATTATCGTCTTGCTTATTTGTTTATTTACAGCATACACTGAGATATTGACTATGTACGCAGAGAACACTTCAATGAGACTTTGATAACATTTACGCCCGAATGTCTTCATCATCTCTATTTGTATCAAATGAATCACATATATGCTGAGATTGAAATGAAAAATTCGCTGCCCCTTATTTTATGATTTCGAAAGCTCTCATTCATTGATGGGAAGCATGACCACTCACTCCATCTCATAATTGAACATGACATGCATCAAGAAAAAAAAAATGTATAACCAGTTTTTCTGGGAACAAACATTTCCAAGATCACCATCAGCAATATCACTTGTGTTACGCGCAATTTCATGTACCTTGATATTTACAGTATGATATTATGAGGTCAAATTTTATATACATTGCAAATTGATTTTCTCTATTAAAACATAATGTATGATACTGCATTCAATCATTACAGTATATATAAATGTATATTTAGTATCCTCCTCCTCCTCCCATAAACCATCAACACACATGGTTAAAGATTGAAGAAAATCCAATCATACAGACACGGTTTCTCCCAAAAAAGTCAAAAGTGCTGTAAGGTAAACTGAAACTCCGGTTAACCTTCGCTGTTATCATCGTTTGACATTATTTCGTGAGCGTGGAAAGAAGTATCTCCATACCTTTCTTTAAGGTAAGAATTGATAAATGGAGAAACTTGATGCTGCATTATAGCTATTTTTTTTACATACTGATCTCTCTCGGTTACAATGAATAATTAAAATATGAGGATTGAAACGTTACGCAATAGAACCCGAAAAGGGATAACTTGCCTCAAATGAATAAAAGGCACACCAGGATTTTATCATCCCCATCATTTTTCGTCCCTTTCGACGACTATATAAATAAACACAGATTTGTTTTTGTTTTTTTTTTTTTTTTTACTTATACCTTCATCCCCTTCTTCTTCCTTATCTTACTAGTGTGTATAAAAACACACCAATTTTTTTTATTTATTTTTTTTTACCCCTTTCCTTCCTTTTCCTTTCCTCTCTTTTTTTCTTTTTAAACCCCTCCAAAACAATGAAGCGGCGTTCGATTTCGATTGTACCTCTTTTTGCTCTTGCCACCCTTTTTCTACAAGGCTCCACTGATGCTCTTCTTCAACATCGAAAATTCAAGGCTTCCTCTTCTGAAGACTTGATCCATGGAAGATACATTGTGGAATTTGCTCAACAAGATGCCACTTATCCTTTTGCTCAATCCTTATCTAACACTTTTGATAAAGATGTCAAGATTCACGAACAATTCACTCATGATCTCTTTGCTGGTCTTTCATTCAACCTGGACGATCCCAATCCTTCTGCTGTCACCGCTTCTAGCTATGATGAAAAACTTCAATCTTTGTTTGACCATGACCACGTTACAGCCGTGTATCCCATTCGCGCCATTCAAAGACCTCAACTCACTTCCACTCCTGTCCATGAAGACGATTCTATCGCCAAAGCTATCTCGCCTCACCATTTGACTCAAGTTGACCGTGTACACAAGGAATTGAAAAACACTGGTAAAGGTGTTGTTGTAGGCATTATTGATAGCGGTGTCGATTACTACCACCCTGCTCTTGGTGGTGGTTTTGGGAAAGGATTTAAAGTAAGTTTAGTGACGATTGGATTTGTTTATGTCAGTGATATGTCTATTTGTGTATATGCTGATCCTTTTTTATTTTTATTTTTTGCTTTTCTTTCTTTTGCATTTCAGGTCCGCTATGGTGAAGATTTGGTTGGTGACAAATATGACAGCGATCAACCCAAGCCTATCGTTCGACCTGGTCCTACTCCTCTCGACAACTGTGGTGCTAAATCTGGTGCTTCAGGTAATGCATGATTCTTCGGTATGCATAGATAAATTTTTTAATGCAAAATACTTATTTCACCACTTTTTTTTTCTTCTTTACATTAGGTCACGGCACTCATGTTGCTGGTATTGTTGCCGGTAAAGCTGCTGTAAGTTTTCTTATCGATGCACACATTTTAGTGCATTTCATGAATGGAATATATGCTTATTTTTGTTATTATTTATAAATCTTTTAGAATTTCACTGGCGTTGCTCCCGATGCTACCTTGGCTTGTTACCGAGTATTTGGCTGTACAGGATCGACCGGAAATGATATTATTATCAAGGCTTTATTGAAGGCTTACGATGTCGGTAGTGATATTATTTCTCTGAGTTTGGGTGACAACAGTGGTTGGTCCGAAGGTCCTGATACTGTGGTTGCTGCCCGTATTGTGCAAAAGGGAACACCAGGTTAGTCTTAATTTATACTAAAACAAAAACATGACCATTTGCACATAATACTCACTACGCTTTTTTTTTTTACTCTACCTTTAATAGTCGTCATTGCCGCTGGAAATGCTGGGGCAAGTGGTGCTTTCACTGTGGGCTCTCCCAGTACAGGCAAGGGTGTCATTTCTGTGGCCTCTTTTGACAATTCCAACAATCTGGTTTACAAGCTTAAGGCTACTGGACTTTCTAAAGATATTACTTATTCTGGCGTAGGTGGTAAACCCAAAACTGGTGACCTTGTGGCTGGTGACTCAAAAGTCGGTGGTTCTCAAGATGCTTGTGACTCCAAAAACATCCCTGATTCCGTTAAAGGTAACTATGCTTTGGTGAAACGTGGCTCATGTACTTTCTCTATCAAAGCGGATAATTTGAACAAGGCTGGTGCTATTGGTGTTGTGGTTTATGACAATGCTGGTGGTGACGCATTTACCCCCTCTGCTCCTAATGCTCCTGTACCTGTCCTCGGCGTTGGTCAAAAGGATGGTGAAGCTCTCCTTGCTGCTGTGAAGAAAGGAAAAGTGACATTGACCTTCGATGGAAAACTCACCCCTGTTCCTCTTGCCTCCGCCAAAACTGTCTCCTCTTTCTCTAGCGTTGGTGCTTCTTACGAATTGGATCTTCGTCCCAACATTGGCGCCCCTGGCGGTGACATCTATTCCACTGTTCCTCGTTACTTG
This sequence comes from Absidia repens, assembly GCA_002105175.1. Lineage (NCBI taxonomy): Eukaryota > Fungi > Mucoromycota > Mucoromycetes > Mucorales > Cunninghamellaceae > Absidia > Absidia repens. Next base: position 27,506 of record MCGE01000025.1, on the reverse strand, counting down.
GGTAGCTGGTCTCTTATGTCTGGAACTTCCATGGCCACTCCCTACTTATCCGGCTCTATCGCTCTTTACTTGAAGTCTTTGAAGGGCCACAACAAGAAGGTCAAGCCTGCATTTATCTTGGAAGATTTCCAAAACTATGCCTACAAGTCTCCTGTTGAAAATGGGTCTAAGGATATTGATACTCCTCTCCGTCAAGGTGCTGGTCTTATTCAAGGTAAAAAAAAAAAAAAAAAAGGTGGAGCTAATGATGAGCACTGACTGACAAATGCTTTATATCTATATATAGTTTACGATACACTTCAGCAAAAGGTGCACATTACCCCTGGTGAATTCAGCTTCAACGATACTTCCTCTACCAAGCACAAATCTCAAACATTCACCATCACCAACCGTGGCTCCAAAACTGTGTCGTACCAAATTAGCAACAACGTTACCCTCAGTGTTGTTCCTTACAATCGCAAGGAATCTGGATATACTTACACCCAACCTATCTCATACACCAAGTCTGCTGCCAAATTACGCATTTCCAAGAAATCTATCAAGGTTGCTCCTGGTAAATCCGTCAAGGTCAAGGTATCCGTCATTCCTCCTAATACCGATCCCAAGGAACACATCATGTACGGTGGTTATGTCCAACTCAAATCATCCAGCAAGAAGAACGGTCTCGACTTAAGCATTCCTTACTTTGGTGTGGTTGGTCGTCAAAAGGATTTACCTATCTATGATCAAGATTTCCCTTACCTTAGCAGTGACTCTGATGGCAAGGTGGCCTACGAACAAAATGAAACCTTCGTCTTCCACCGTAGCAACAAGACTGCCGCTGCCTATCTCATCACTCGATTCATTACCCCTACTGCTCTCCTTCAAGCCGAAGTCGTCGATGTCAAGACCAAGAAGGTGCTTGGCAAGGCTTTCCCTGACCAAACCTACTTACCTCGCAATACATTGAACCCCGGTGAACAAGCTCAAGCCCTCGGTTGGGATGCTACTTACCTTCCAAAGTCTAACAAGGCTTCCAACTTGAAGGGTGTCCCTGTGCCCAAAGGAACCTATCAACTCACATTGAAGGCCCTCCATGTATTTGGTAACCCCAAATCTGCCAAGGACTTCGATGTTTGGACCTCTGGCCATATCAAGGTGACAAACTAATACTAGATGATAGCTGTATTTTATTTTTGCCTTTATTGTTTTATTATTACTTTTTACTTGTAATACCATTTATCTTCCCTCTCCCTTTAGTTTACCGTATTATGGTTTTTTTATTTTATTATTTTGTATTGGTAGCCTCTTTTCTCCTCTCATCCCGTCTTAATTGTACCGTTTAATAAAAAACATTGTCATTATACGTTTACAATAGTACATTTTAGCAAAAAGTTATGGAATGGGTGATATATGCTTGTAGGATTGTTACAGGGGTTAAATTGGATTTTTACGGACAGCTATTAGTCGGCATCGTATGGTTTTGTGTGTGTGTGTGTGTGTGTGTGTGTGTGTGTATGTGCTGTGTGATCATTATTTATTTTTACCTCAATACAGTGGTTCATATCTTGGTAATTGCCCCTGAAATCTATATGGTATGCATGCACTCTTTCAATTCCCGGTGCTTGGAACATATTTCAAAGCACCAAAAGACTGGAATAGTAACCAAGGGAGACTAATAATAGATTGTGGCAGAACACTTTCAATATTGGAATTAGACATTATGATCTCCTGTTGAATGGATTTGATCAAAATCTGAGCGTCATAGGGAAGAAGAAGAATGTGCCTTTTTTTATTGTTTTTTGTTTTTTACCTGATTCAGCCCAGTACGTTACTCAGAACAGCCACACCTTCATATATCGGTTCGATTCTAAGCCTATTTTGTTCCTAAACAACATGATACCCATGAATGATATCTCGACACCACTTTTAAAAGTCCTAGTCAATAATATTCTACAGCTTCTTTTTACGGAAAATCTATATAAATGTCATGATAATTTTGATCCATCTACACGATATTTTATTTTATTTTACGTTTTACTTTTTTGAAGCATTGTGGTCATTTTAGACCCCGCTCCATTTTATTTTTTTTGCACAATGCTTCGACCCCTATCTTTTTCTTTTATTCTATTTTTCTTTTTATTGTCAGCTTTCATTGTTGAAGGACTTGTTGAACATTACAAAGTGAAAAAACCCTCAACACATGAAAATGTCATTGAAAACCGATACACTGTGGAGCTCTCCCACCCAACTGAAGTGACATACTTTACCGATGCCTTGTCCAACGCGTTTGCTCCTCAACATATCAAGATCCATCGTCAATTCACCCATTCGGTCTTTAACGGCGTCTCCTTCAAACTGATCTCGTCTTCATCCGGCAGACGTTTTCAACACCATCAAATCCTACAATCCCTATTCGATGACGAAAGCGTGCTAGCGGTATATCCATCTCGACGTGTCAGTTCGCCATCCCTTGCACAATCCGCAGTCGAACATGTTGCAGCAGGTGTCAACAGCAGTGTCTCCAAACTCCTTTCTCCACATGGTCTCACCCAAGTTGATCGTGTGCACAAAGATCTGAAATATACTGGCAAAGATATTATTATTGGTGTCATCGATTCCGGTGTTGATTATATGCATCCTGCCCTTGGTGGTGGTTTCGGCAAAGGCTTCAAGGTATCTATCATAAGCAAAATTCGGACACTGCCTTTGGGTAAAAATTTGCCATTAACATTTGTTTCCTTATTCTTCTATTAGGTTCGCTATGGTGAAGACTTGGTCGGTGACAAATTTGATCCATCTGATGACGATCCTATTATCAAACCAGGTCCTACCCCCCTTGAAAACTGCGATGCTAATACAAGAGCTTCTGGTAAGAATGATTATTTTCTTCTGAAAGGATTTTTTTTTATCTCATGTACTTTTTGATAATAGGTCATGGAACTCATGTTTCTGGAATCATTGCTGGTAAAACGGATGTAAGAGAATCTTTGGAAAATTATATTCGTTACTTAAAAAATATTCTGATATTAAATGAATTTGTGTTACTTTTTTTTTTATATAATAGAACTTTACTGGTGTCGCCCCCGATGCTACCTTGGCTGTATGGAGGGTATTTGGTTGCACTGGCGGAACAGAAGATGACGTGATTATCGACGCTTTATTGAAAGCTGAAAAAGCAGGGTGTGATATTATCAATCTTAGTCTTGGTGATAATAGTGGCTGGTCTGAATCTCCCACAGCTGTTGTAGCTTCTCGTATCGCCAAAAGAGGCATTCATAGTAAGTCAAAATACTTTTTCATTTTATTTCAAATATCTCATTATTTTTAATTTATAGTGGTGATTGCTGCAGGAAATGATGGTCTCAATGGTGCATTTACTGTTGGATCCCCCTCTACTGGAGACAATACTCTCTCGGTGGCATCGTTTGACAATGAAAATGTACTGATTCCTCATTTCAAGGCATCTCATGTGAAGGACAATATCGGTATGTGCAAGCTATTACTACAATAATTTATCGCACGATTACTGATTGATTTTTTTTTTCTTATTCATTAACTGTGATTATAGCTTTTGCAATCCCTTCTTCTACAAAGGTCAAGACGTATCCCTCTGGTGAACTTGTACCGGGTGACGACAACTATGGATTCTTGGGAGCTGGATGTCCTGCGCCTGCTTCAGTGAAAGGAAAATATGCTCTGGTGGAAGAAGGCTCTTGCCACCTTCAGGAAAAGGTCCACAATCTGGCGAAAGCTGGTGCTCTTGGAATGGTGGTGTACAAGAATTCCTCCAAAATCATGTACAGCCCTCGTATTGACAATGCTACAATTCCTGTCATGGGTATCTCTGTTAAATATGGTGAGGCTTTGATCGATCAACTGGATGATGACAAGATAGTCGAGCTGAAATTCCTTGGCCAACTTCCTTTACCCCTTCTTACCGCAAACACCGTCTCAGTCTTTTCCAGCGTTGGTGCATCCTATGAATTGGATTTCCGTCCTCACATTAGTGGTGTTGGCGGTAGCATCTATTCTACTCTGCCTCGTAAATTGGGATACTGGGGCACTCTGTCTGGAACTTCTATGGCGACACCCTATGTGGCTGGCTCTATTGCCCTATATTTGAACTCCCTTGGAAAGAATTACACAATGGAACCAAATACCGTCTTAGAACACTTTCAAAACTATGCCTACAAGGCTCCTCTGGCCCGTGGTCCCAAAGGCCTAGATAGTCCCCTTCGACAAGGTGCTGGTTTGATTCAAGGTAAGCAATAAAAGAGTAAAATAAAAAATATATAAGAGTTACTGGCGCCCTATACTGACTTGGAGGTTATATTGTACATAGTATACGACACAATTACACAAAAAGTACACGTTTCTCCCGGCAGCATTAGCTTTAACGACACAGCATCTAGCAACTACAAAACGCATACCCTTACCATCATGAACCATGGGGATAAGTTGGTGTCTTATCAAGTTTCCAACAATGCTACTCTCGCCATCCTGCCATATGATGTTGCGGAAGACGGATATACTTATTTGGAACCTCTCAACTACACTACGGCTATCGCAAAATTACGTCTGTCCAAAAAAACCATCAAGGTCGCTCCTGGTAAATCCGTTCAAGTGAAGGTGACGGTGATTCCTCCTGATGTCGATCCCAAGAAGCATATTATGTATGGTGGCTATGTACAATTCAAGTCAAGGAGCCACCAGTCAAGTCATGACATTTCAGTCCCCTATTTTGGTCTGGTTGGAAAACAAAAGGACTTGCCAGTGTTTGATCACCATACCCCTTTTATTACCAGCGACAACTCGACCGTCGTCTATGACAAGCACGATACCTTGACGATCCAACGCAGCAATAATGACACGGAATTGGCACCCCTGCTGAACTTCCGATTACTGACTGGCACTCGACTGGTGAAGGTTGAACTTTTGGAACGCATTAACGGTAAAGTGATCGGTGATATTGTTCCTCCTTTAACGTACTTGCCTCGCAACACACTGACCACCAGACGATTGATACATTCTCTTATTCTTGATGGCTACTATTACCCCAAAGGAAACAACACCAACGCAAAAACTCCCGATGGTAAGGATGATGATGCCGATGATGATGGCGTCCACATTCCTCTTGGTACATACAAAATCCGGGTACAAGCCCTTCACCTCTTTGGCGATCCTCAAAAATCAGGCGACTTCCAGACATGGGAATCCGGAAACATCAAAATCGTAGAATAGTTATTAGATGTATATTTTTTTAGTTTGTAGTTTCACATTGTAGTTTTATATCATTGTAGTAACGCTTTTATATTTTAGATTTTTTATGCATATTGTATTTTTCTTTTGTTATTTGCAAAAGATCATAATAAAACTCCAATTTTTTACTGTATCAAACTTTATATCATTCTTTTAGAGACACTTTGTTATGGGTGGTACACATGCACAAAAGAGGTTATTATATTTTAAACTTTTTCTTTTTTGCTCAAGTCGACCATCTTCAATAGTAACATGTATAATGTAGACGAATATAAAGCTGAGCAGTCATAGTGCATGATCGAAGTCCGCTTTCTTATTAAAAAAAAAAAAAAAATGTATCGTATAGCCGTAAAAAAGATCATAATTTTTATTGGGTCATAAAATATTTTAATTTTCAGTTTTTCAGGCTGGCAAGGTAGTCAGCTAACTTGGGGCGTTGGATAAAGGTTTTAATAAAGCGAGCAACATTGGGGTAATCCTATCATATTTAAGAGAAGTTAATGTCTGTGATATATATTGAAGATATTTGCTTTTTTTGTATGCTGTATTAATTACTTTTTCAATCAATTCAAAGTGATCCCGCAAGGCGTAGTTATCTTCATCAAGGATATGATATACAAGAAAATCGGCGTAGGATATCTAAATATTTTCAAAAAAAATTGTTAATACTTATATGTATCAACAATTGTCGTTTAGACATGGTGACTGTTACATCATACTTCATCGCCCAAGATATAAGCACCATCATTTTCGCCATAAATGTTATTGTAAGCCGCCAAATATTTTTTGGTATCGTTTTCGAAATGCTCTTTAAGCTTTTCTTGGTCAGTGGAGACAAACAACTCAATGTATGATCCAAAATGATCCCGGACAATATCAGCAACCGCATCCAAACGATACTCTTCTTCATCGTTGTCTCCAGTATATTTTCCTATTTTGTTATATTTAAATTCAAGGCCCGATGAGTGATTTTGCATCAATGGTTGGCTTTTTTTTTTCTACTAACCAAGTTTTTTGCTCAAAAAACGCATTGTTGGAACAGTTTTATTATACGATACACCATCTATTTCAACTAGAGGCAAAGTAAGATGAGGGATATTCTTGTTCTTGGCGAAATCAACTCTGTCTTGGTGCCAGTTCCAGTAATCGAATCGAACATACTTAAAATCAACGCCAGCATCTTTTAGGAGCAAGTTCAAATTTTCACCAAATCCGGCAGTAGCTAAATTCAAGAAAAAAAAAAAAAAAAAGCCCAATTTAAAAAAAAAAAAGACATACGACTGTATAAAACTTGTCAAACTTACAGGGTTTGGTTTTGAAATTGAAGTAGTGAAGCGTAACGTTGGTAAGAGTCATTTTCTTGCTGATAAATAATAGTGATAATAATAATAAAAGATATGAGTTACGTTCCCTTTATATATCATAGATCAAAAAACCAGTTCTTCATGCAATGGTATGGCTTACAAATCAAGAGACTGGTTTATTGCAAATTCCGACCGATTTCCCCACACAGGCAATTTTGAGGCTTCGTTTGTTATGTGCATCAAAAGGGTCACCTGCTTAAAGATTTTGCAGAAGTCTCGGAAAAGTCTGTCATACGATGATACCATCGCTACCAAACAAACAAAATGCCAAATAAAATCATAAAGGATGGCTTTTATTTATCCAAGAATATGTTATACACAAACTACATGGAAATCATATTATTTTATATTCGTAGCCAAAATGGATCCTTGTCACCATAGTCTGTGAGTCATGAAAGATCATCTCTAGGACTTATATCACAGCATGCGTAAAGATATAGCATGGTCCTTTATGGGCCTATGAGCGCCCTTTTTTTTTTTTTTTTTTGAGAAAAGTAGACGGGGAGCTGAGAACGGTAATTGGAAAATATCGCCTAATACACAGCCCACTTGTTTTTGCATTCACACATACACACATCTTTTTTCTGATTTGTTTTGTCTACACATATACGTATAGCCAATCAACAACACAAACTAAACCTATGAGAGACAAATACTATAAAGAGAAAAGTTGTATTCAACTGTAGATATAAACTGCAACAACTAACACCAAGCTAATATAGTAATACTGCCTTAATATCTGTCCTAAAAATAACAGTATAAAGTGGGTAAGGGGTGAGTGTGGAGTATGTGTGTGGGATGGTGATGAACGTAGCGAGTGGTTATTCTGAAGCAGCCGGCAGAAAACAATTTAAATTCCGCCCACGTGGAATTTATTTATTTATTTGTCTTTCCTTTCCTTTCTTTTTTTTTTCTTCCTTTTTTTTTTTCTTCACCATTCAACTTCTATGGGGTTATTTTGGACCTAGAATTGTATCAGGACTAGTTTAGAAGGGGTTTCAGCTCAGAGATCACAAGATGCATGGGGAAACCCTTTCATTTTGGATCTAGGATCTGAAAGCACCGTTAGTAGGCTTTTTGGAGCCTTCATTAGCTTATTTTAGTGTTAGCTTGTCCATTTTTGTATCTATATCTTAATAAATATGTCTCTTTTATATCCTTTAATGAAAAAACGTTCCATTAATTGTTCTCATGCCCCGTGTAATAGATTCCTTTTTACGATCATTATCCCATTTGATTAGTGTTGATCGTTTGTTTTGTTGCAACAAAAAAGAATTAAGACAGCATTTGTCTTTCTCATTATCTGTACAATAGATTACTGTAGATACCTTTTCACAATTGTCCCTTTAGATTAGTGTTGACTATTGTTCAACTCTACTGATAGACTCTCATTCTATTCTGCCTCCGGTAGATCCTTTGTTAAAATGGACCCCTCACCTTTAGTTTTAGTAGTTACCAATACGCTTTAATAAAATATGTCGTTTTATTAATTAATTTATTAACTATTCTCTGACCAATCGTATAACAAGCAATATCGTCCTTGTATCTCATTTGCCTATGTCCTACTAAACACTTGCTATCTGACTTGACCCCCAATGACTACTTTCGATCCGTAAATCACAACGTAATAAAGATAGTAACATTCCTGCTCGACCAATCATACAAGGCCATCCAAGTCTTTTTCTGCATGTAGCCGCATTTTGCATCGCTACATAAATTATCTGTAACTCGTTGCCCTGCTCTCACTCCGAAGGATTAGTGACTGATATACAGTGCCAACTCACTTAATAGGGAACGAGACCGTTCCCCCTCTTTACCATTCATATTCAATCAAGCTAAACTCTGCCATCACCGTGACCTCCACTGTATATATTCTCTTTTTTTTTTTTTTTTTTTTTTTTTTTTTTTTCAGACAGGCGAAAATTAGGGCGCGATTAGTTTTTGCATTGAAGATATGATATTGCATCCTATTTATCATATGCTCCATTTTCTAGTGACCGTTCGTTTAAGACCACCCTTTTAAAAATTGGACTCCCATAGAATCATCTCACGGAGAACTTTCTAAATGGACCTGAAAAACAACAACAACATACTTTGGAGTATGCCTATTTTTTTTTTTTTTTCGTATCACAAATGAAGTCAATATCAACATAACATGTTTGGACTGGACTGTACATGTATGCAACTTGGTGCTCAGAAGGGCAAAGGAGTAAATGACATTGTGCATGGTTTTCTTTCCCAAGTGCAACAATCATCGAGTACCAGAATCATCGGCAATAATGATAAACTTACGAAAGCTTTATCGTTTTAATGAATTTTCACAAAACTATGATATGATATCTATCTACCCAGAATAAAACAATAATGTATGTATATGTAGTCCAGTACAAAATCGAAAAATCCAATGCATATACTGTCCATGATGAGAATAAAATATAAAAACTTTTTTTTTTTTATTATGATACATAAATTCATTCTAAGAAAATAATACAGTAATAAAAATAACAATAGGAAGAATATGGGGTAAGGGATGGTGTGTGTGTGTGTGTGTGTGTCTAAACTATTTACTAATAACTATGTCTATAAATATATTCTAATATGACCTATCTAACATGCGGTATATTCCAGAGAGTCCCATGGTGGCCAAGTGTCGTGTTTTCCCCTTCCTCCTCCTTGTTGTCAAAATCATGATGGTTGTGTCGTTGATGATTGGAGGAAAGCGTGGTCATAGTTCCATTGACTGTTGTAATTTTCGAGCAGCTTGGTCCTGATTTTGTTGTTGGAGATAGCGTTGTTGACGTTTGTTTTTTCGCTTGTGTTGCTGATAATGACGATCAAGTGTATCCATCAGCACCGATTTGTATTGTGGGCCCATCACCTGAGGAGCATGACGAGCCAGTTGGTCAACAAATTCGATCGCCATCATGTACTGCTGTTGATCACATAAAGCCAACATCACGGTACTCACCATCGGACGGTCCGGCACAATCCCATCTAATTCCAACCGATCCAATACTTGCAATATCAAACCACTATCTTTTTGCTTCCGTGCTAAATCCAGTAAGATGCTATATGTATGCTTGGTAGGAGGACATATGTTCACAAGTTCCTTGTAAAGTGACGTCGCTAATGCTGAGTCCATCTTCATCACACAAAACTTGAGCAGACTGTTGTAGAGTACTGGTGAGCCGGTTAATCCAAGTTCACGCATTTCCTGACATAACTGTATGATAGTTGTTGTTTTTGTTGTCATAGTCATAGATGGTGAGGTCGTTGACGATGTTACGGATAATGGTAGTGGTGAACTGGAGTAGCGAGGTGACTGATCCGATAACCGTTGTGATTTTCTGACATTGGACGAAGTTGGCGAACGTTTTTTGGTGTAGTTGGGTTGTCGCATTATCAAATTGATAAACATGGTGTATATATAAGCAAGGTTGCGCGATTGTCGTCCAGAAGGAGGATTCAGCTTGTAGTAAGCCAGAAGGGTATCATGAAGGATAGAGAAACCGGACAAGTGTCGCTTGGAGTATAAGACCCGTGCAAGTTGATGTAAGGCTTCGTGACATGGCAATTTCCCCTGTGATTCCAGTAGCTGGAGGTAATGTTTCAAGCACTGATCAGCTTCACCATGTTTTGCATAGTAAATCATTGCAATGGAAGTCGATGTCTGTTGTTGTTTTTGAATCGGGTCAATAGAAGTACTGATAGATCTCGAATTGATTACGCTAGACACAACCGTTGTTTGTTTCCGTCGTTGTAATCCAGAGGTGGTGAATAGCTTTCTAGTAGATGAAAGTGAGGAATATGATCGTGAATTGAGGGACAGGTAAGTTCCGAAGGCAGTTGCAAGGTGTGAATCAATAGATTTTTTTGGTATAAATTGTTGTTTTTGATGCTGTCCAAGTTGAATCCGTAAGCAGGCCAGGCAAAGTGTTGATACTGGTCGATTTCTTGGTAACAATACAGGTAAGCTGAAAAGATATTTTAGAAGACATTGTGTTGATCCATTAAAAGGTATGGACAGGGACATGGTATTCCAAAATAATATCAAGGGTAAAAAACAACAAAAAAAAAAAAAAAAAAAAAAAAAGTGGGCGTCTGTTTTACCGAGCGCAAAAAATTAGCCAGCCAGCGGATTTCAAAACTCATCAGTCACGGCACCCAAAGACATTTTCTTTTCAGGAACGGATAATTACTGAATGAAATCGGTGATGCCAAAAACTGTATCCAGCTGCACGATAGAAAATAAGGAACTTCGGTTGTAATTCAAAAAAAATAAAATCATGAAAATAAGATTAAACAAACAAACAATGATATGTAAAATATGAAGTGCATTTTTTTATTATCGTTATTGCTGCTTCCTATTCGAATATTACCATGGTATGGACGCTGCATTAGTTTTTCAATTCATAAAAAGGTAGATATAAATATGTTTATGATATAGAAATATAATAATAGTGGTAGAGAATAAATAAAATAAAGCCAGGTTTTTTTTTATTTTTTTATTTTTAAATCATGGATCCATCCACTTCATAAGTGCCAATAATTTTGCGATCGCCCGTTCGACATCGTACTCGCCACTTACCATTTGGCAGTTTTAAGTAAAAATTTGAATAGACACCATCTGTGCTTGTCCACGGGCTTCCTGGGGATGTCGATGATTGTATGTATTGATCATCTTCATCAGATAATGTATCATTCAAGGATGCTACAGTTAAAGTCGGGCTGGATGATATGGTAGATTGGCTAATTGATGTAGCGTCGTCGTCATAGTTATAAATAGTGTGGTTTGAGGAATTGACTTGTTGGTGGCATTGAGATGGTATTACGATAGACAACGATTGTGGTGTTCCTGTTCTTCTTGAGCGAGAAAAATGATTTTTCCTGGTGAGAGAAGTGGGCATAATTGACTGTGGTGATTATGAGAGTAAGTATAAAATTAGACAAAAGGAAAGCATGATAAAGTTTCCAGGGGCTTTTTATACCTTTCCTTTTCATCTTGTTGCTGCTTGCTTTTTTAACAAGGTGCTTCTTTGTTTATATCACTAGCCATGCATATATAGCACACCATACAAATACAAATATACATATAATACAGGCCCACACATTTCAACACACACACACACAAAGGATCATCGTCAACAAAAGTATTTCTTCCTTTGGAATGCGGCTCACCCTGCAAGGGCAACCACACCAATATAACACTTTGAAGATACCTGCAAGAAATAGAGAATAATATATATATTTATATATGTATACAACGAAAGGAGGGAATCATAATGATAAAAAAGTCTTTATTAAAAAAAAAAAAAAAAAAAAAAAAAAGGAGGTGGGGATGGAAGTACCATACTATTGTCTAAAACTAAAACTAGAACTAAAACTTGACTTTGTGTTGGAGCCAGTCATTTGCATCAGTAAACATTTTATACGTTTCATCCGAGATCTTTCCAGCGTCCTTCAGTACATCCACACCAGCCATTAATCCATTCCAAAATTCACCACCTTTTTTAAGGTCAGCCTTGATGTTGATGCAAGTTGTAAATGTTGCTTCTGTTGATGCTAATGCTGTGTTATTATCATTTTTCAAGCTTTGTTCCAGATAATGTTGGGCAACAATACCCAAAGCAACATTGTTATCCGTCAAAAAAGGAAGACTGCATAATTGTTAAGACAATAATTAGTATGTGTAAGATACAACTACCCTTTTTTTTTTATATATATTTTTGTCCCATTCATATTGGCTTACCTGTTCGAGATATCATGGTAATCGTTTCGCTCCTTTTCGACAAGCCCATTCAAGAAGAAAGATAAGGTTACCATTTCACACAAATTCCGATAACTACGATTCAATGCCTTCACAAATCCATTGTATACCAATAGATCACGGCTAAAAGGACCTGACCAAAGAGAGTTCTAAAAATGGGATAAAGTGTACATGAATAATAATAAAACCGGAAAGTGCCCATCTTCTACTTACCTTGAATTCCATTGGTAACAGGGACATTGTGCGCGCAAATAGTGTGATATGTCGATGCTGTTTATCTGCAAGGATAAAAATAATAGTATCAGTGTTATTTCCATAAAGAATAAAGAACCGATAATCATGGCTGATCTTTTTTTTTTCTAATGTTTTACCATCACCCACTGGTTTTCCATAGGTCTTGCTGTACGGGTTTGCAGTAAGGACACCAAATCGGATTAATTCGAAGGCTGTCAAAAAGGCTTCTTGTTCGTTAGATGTCGGATTTTTGAGAGTAGATAAGGATATGGAAAGCGCACGACCCCAAGTAGTATATACATGTTTTGATGATGTCAAAAAACTAAAGGAAAGAAAAACAAGTAAATAAAGTTAATCAATAAATCAATGCATTTGTGTCACTTACTCTCTAATTTCCAAAGTCTTCCAAAGTACATTGGCAACAATCGCGTCCTTATCTTCAATGATCTAAAATGTATCAAAACAAAGTAAGCTAACATGCATTTCATTAGATTCGTTTTAAATACCTTGTCAGTGTTGGAAGGAGCGATGGTTTTGGCTGCCTTTGCATCAGTGCAAGTTGCCTTGATACAGAATGCAATATTGATTTGATCAGTCTAGCAAAAAAAAAAAAAAAAAAAAAAAAAAAAAAAAAAAAGATCGTATGGATTAGTTTATTTGATATAGCACAGATCCTCCCTTTATTTATCACATCAAACTTTACCTGTTGTTCTTGCATTTCAGTTTTGGTGATACCATTAGCCACATTCCAGGTACTTGTTTTTTCGTAAACATTGTTCAAAAAGTTGGCGTTGTTTTGACTTTCAGTGCCTCCTTGACCTGGTCTATGGTACATGATTTGTTCAGTGGAAGGGTCAAACCAAAAATAGCATGCCACCTTGCGTAGTTGAAAGAATTGATGTAGTGGTTGAGTTAACAAGCTTAATGTTTGTGTTCGGATGCTGAGAAGTTGTAATAAAAAGTTGCGATACTCTGTCGTTTCACCGTTGTCCAAGGGCGCATTTTCGATCAAGACACCAGACACTAAATTATTGATCACCTATTCAATGTAAGCAACAACAATAATAGTAAGTGTACAGAGTTCAGTAAAAAAAAAAAAAAAAAGATATTTGTAGATATTTCCATTACCTGAGGACCAACTAATCCGCGCATCATGTAATAATACAATTCATCAGGAAGCCTATAACCAATGAATTCGTGAATGTCATTTGGCGCTTGATCCGCATTGAGAGGTTGAACTTCGCCTTCATCAGTAAGAATCAGATGGTATTTGACAGCACACCTGGTTCGACAAAATGCATCAATATATCCAGTCTTCACTACATTGGGATCATCAGAATAAGCTTGTACCGCATTAAATCCAGTTTTGTGTTGCTTGATCAATTCTTGTACGCCTAAAATAAAAACGAAAAGAAGGTCAAGTTAAACTGGTGTAAATATACAACTATCAATCCTTCATTACCGTTGAATGTAAATGAGATCGCTGATAATGGTGGGAATGTGGGACAGTATTCAAAACCTGCAAGAATACAAATATCCAAAAATTGTTCTTCAGATACGCGTAAATCACCAAGTACTGTTTTCTTGTTGACTGTTTGATAGTTTCCTTTCTAAAAAGATATTATGAAGAAGCAGTTCAAGTATCAATTCCTGTAAAACATCCCTAGCTCTACTTACTGTAAAATCAATGGCTGTTATGATTCGATCAACATTCCACATCAACAGTTCGTCTCCACCATAGATTGCATTGATTATTTGTCGAGGATGATTGTGCATGTATGCAAGCTAAGATATTCCCCCACCCGGAGATACACACACACACACACACACACGATAAAAACACAGTATTAGTTCTTGTCTTTGGTTTTGAATACACTGCATCGTAGACTTTGTTGTAAACTTGTTACCTGAGCCCATGGCGAATAAGGAGCACGAATGAATTCAACCTTGTGTTGCCGAAGAATATAAAACACCAAGTTTAAAACGTCAGGAAGGTGAAAGCCGCCACCATTAGCAAACTTGGACATGGCAGCATCAAGTTTTCCTTTTTCGTAGAATTCCCATGCAGCAGCACGGTGGCCAGGACGAGTATCTTCATTACTGAATGGTTTGGATTTGCGAATGAGTGATAATCCAGGGAAGACAAATACTGGTTGAATATTGTTGGCCCTAAGGATAAGAACAGATGTATGGTGTGGTGTTAGCCTAAATTGCAGCATCTACATACAACGTGTCTGTATTATAGACTTACTTGAAGTGCTTTAATTCATTTTCAATCGATTGGCGCAGAGTAAACGGAGTACCACCCATGGCAGACAAGCTAGGTTCCTTCACCAAAATTTTTCGTAGCCAGTAGTTTCCATCTATGCCAAGTCTTGTCCCTTTGAGTTGAGATACTGCAACTGTTTCAATCAGTCGTCTTTCTCCTGTAAAAACTGTAGAAAAAAAAGCGTTGGTTGGTAAACTACAATTTATATATCCTCAAGTTTTAATAAAAGACATCAAGTGATCAATCGCATACTTTCAAAATGGCGAATAGGCATGAGAAGGTATTTTGCAGAATAAAAAAATAAAACAGGGAGGGAGACAAAAAGATTGACCGTGTTGCCCAATTTTTTTTTTTTTTTTTCATCGCCATAAATCAACCCCCGACAAACATCCCCAAGCGTGATGTATATTTTTCAACAATAAACGAATGACTATCGCTATTTTTAATTCAAAAATAACCACAAAAATAATAATAAAAATAAAAATAGATATAACAGTAAAAGTAACAATATAATCACTACAACTAAGAAAGTAAGTTTGAATAGAAAGTATATATATAATATGGGCATAAAATAAACACTAGAAAAGCTTAATCGCGGCTGCTACGATAGATAGATTCTTGAGTGACTTGAATTTCATCCAGTTCCGGGGCCAATTCCGATAACAAAGCTTGAGCTTCCTTGTAATAGTTTACTTGAGCATGGACAAAATCAGCCAAGTTTCGAAGAGGTTCAGGCTATAAAAAATCCCAAAAAATCAATACATGACTACTATCAAAATATCCGTTCCCATTCACTTACATTTTCCAGAGCGACCTTCATCAAACTAGTAGCTTCTTCCACAGCAGCAACGAATTGATCTTCTGCTTGTTCTACTTCCAAACGAGCAGCATCAGATCTTTCAGGCCGAGCAGATCTGTAACGAGCTTTGCATGAGTCCAATGATAACCGTACGGATTGCACATTGCGTCTTGCTTTGTTGGCTTGTTCAATAGAAGTACCAAGAGTCGTTTGCATAGGTTGATTAAATTTCGTGAGAATTTCTTGATCCATTTTCACCCGAGCGTCACCAACCTTTTCATTAATCGTAGCCAGCTTAAAGAGAGCTTTGCCAAGAGGTTCATCCACACCGACTGATTCTGCTCCTTGACCAGCAACACGGGACACTGCATGAGATAAGGTCTTGGGATGTTGTTTGGCTTCATCATGTTGTACTTGTTGTTCGACTTGAGCACGTTCAGCAGGAGATAACGCCAAGTTTTGGAATTGGCTTGCCATTGTACCAGTGAGTCCCACCAAAGTTTCTTGAATTTGTACGGGATAGTCATACGCAGGTTGGTTGTAGGTACGCGCCACCTTGAGTAAATTGACATGAACACCACGAAGAGCATCTACACGCTACAATAAAAAAAAAAGTGCATGCTTAATTTTTCAATCATATTAAAAGATAAAATAGATGGGTGTGGGTACCTTTTCCAGATCCTTGTATTCTTGAGGTAGTTCGGTGATATCTTCGGCAGTACCAAGTCGTTCTTGAGCATACTAGAACGAGAAGGAAAAAAAAGGTTAATATTTTTTGATCTACTTTTTATTGAAAAAGTGTATACATATATGTATGTATTTCGCTATGTGTGACTTACTTGTCGTACTTGACCAAACCCTTTTCCAAGTTTTTGAGCAAAAGGGTTGAACTTTGAGCTAAGATTGGCGAAACCATCTAAAGCATTGTTGAGAACCAAGTTGGGGTTCATGGCAGCAGTTGGAGAGCTAGGTTGATTGGTTTGAGGTTCAGCATCGACCACTTTGATACCTTCAGTTGTTGGTTCAGCCATTTTATTTGATACAAAAATTAAATAAAAGTGGGTAAGAAAAAAAAAGGAAAAGAGCCAAGAGAAGCGAATAAAAGCAATGGACAATAATTTGCGGAGTTTTGTCCAATGACGTTGAATTTTTCAGAGACCACAAAAAAAAAGGGTGCTGCTTTACTTTTTTTTTTATCACTTTTTTTTCGCTCTCTTTCTTCATTATTTAATATTATTTAATTTTTATTTATATTATTCCTATGGATGGTGAAAACACTGCTCATCAACAGCTTATACGAGGCATGTATCGTTTAAGCTTTTTTGTCTTCCTATTCCTCTTCTCTATACCCTTCTTTAGCTATCCCGAAAACGATCCCGATCACCCTTGGCCTTCCACTGTTGAACAAGTTCGCGACGCTTTGGACTTGGAAAAGGATACTATAAGCAACGTTACTTTTGGTCAAAATATATCTCATGTAAGCAAAGTATATCTCTCTGTACTACTTATTTTACTCACTGCCTTTTTCAAATGATAGCCATTACCTCCTTTAATGGATACTCAAGTAAAACAACTTTACACCCTTGAACAACAAGAAACAGGTCCCCACTTTTATCACAACATTACTTCCATATTCAGAGGTAAAAAAAAAAAAAAATGAAATAAGTAAATGTTTTTTTTTATTAACCGCACTCGCTTTAGGCTCTTGGTCAAGTCAGAATGTTACTGTACCCGATATGGATATATCCAACAAGACCCTTCAAGATCAAAGTCGTGGTCAATTTCATTTTGATGATGGCGGCTCATTCAGTCTCAATATCAAATCGGTCAAAACCAAAAATGACAACATAAACTACATTCAGGTAAATTTGTATTGATGATAGATTATTACTACTTATACTCAATCTCCTCCTTCTTTATTATATCAGGGTCATATGCGATTAAAAGATTTCGATAAATCTGACACTGGTGCCCTCCTGCTGGCAGAAGGATTCCACTACTTGAACAATGGCTCTGTATATTTATTGGCTGTGCCTGATGGGTAAGATCAAACAAATGTCTATTTATGACCTGATCTTCTGATTTATTTTTCCACGATATATCTATAGTCACATTATCCAACTTGAAGACCTCTTACACATGTTACCAGACGAAGATTCACTGCTAGTCACTCAAACTTTGATTACTGAACATATCGAAAAACGAATCAAGGAAATTGAACAACTTGGTTTGCGGGATAACCAGGTCATGGACGAAATGGATGGTAATGAATGATATTTATATTTATATTTTTATTTTACTCACTATTTTCTCTGTTAGATCATCCGATATCAGTCAACATTGGCTGTACCCTACAAATCTTTGGTCAATTATCACCGATCCCTCGGGATATCAAAATGTCACAGATACTAGAATATGAAAAAGGTACAAAAATCAGAAATCAAATGATCTTTATTACTCGATCTAAAACTGTTGATTTATAGAACTAGAAACGCCACAAGGAATCAGTACCATTCGTCCACCACCTCTAGAATTATCAAGTGTCATCTATTCACCGAACTGTGCTTTGGGAATAAGTATTGAAAATGCAAGTGGGATCAAAATTGAAGAATATTTCAGCAAGGCAATCTCTTATGCAACGATGGCCACCATTCTTGCCATTGGTCAAATCTTTTTGCTGATTCATCAAATGGAATATACTCCAACTCCTTCTGTAAGTTGCAACATAATGCTTGATACATTATGATTAACTTTTTTATTGTTTTTTCTACACTTAGAGCGTCTCTAATGTCTCCTACTGGACAATCGCGATGCAAGCAATGATGGATGGTTACATTTGTTTACTTCATTTGACAACTGGTGTAGTGATGGAATCCGTGTTTTTACCGTTTGCTTCCGCTGCATTTTTCAGTTTTATCTTGGTATCGATTTTTGGTATGCGGTATCTTCTGGTGATTTGGCGAATTCAACGGCCGGAATCTATACGCACTGCTCAACAATCATCGACTCCTACTGGAAACAGCAATGCGCCTATAGGCAATCAAACTTCGTCAGAATCTACAGCTACCACCCTATCTCCACAGCAAGTCTCAGCAGCGCAATCTCAAATGGACTTCGGCAGGTTATGTAAGTACTTATCCATCATCGTCAACCTCAATGTCAATCTATGGTTTTATACTTACTCTGATTTATAGATGCTATTTTACTTTTTGGTTTATTCCTGTTTTATCAAAGCACAACGAGGTCCGCCTTTGTTCAAAATGTTGTCGTTGGTATCCTTGGGTTTGGATTCTACTCGTTCTGGATTCCTCAGATTGTACGAAATGTGACAAGGGGATGTCGAAAGCCACTCAGCCCTCGTTATGTTCTTGGTATGACGGTTACTCGTTTGGCAATTCCTTTATGTAAGTGACTTTAGGGTTAGCAGCGATGATAACGTGCTTGTTGACAATTTGTTTTCGCTTTTCGTAGACTTTTATGCTTGTCCACAGAATATTATAGCGCAGGAACCATCGTTCGGTGTTTGGGTTTTGGTGGCCTATGTGACAATTCAAGTTTGTGTTATATTCCTTCAAGACACGCTTGGCCCACGATTCTTTGTTCCCGAAAAGGTAACATAGAAATAATAGTTTGTGCCAAATAGAAATTAATCATGTTTCATTGCCCTTTTTTTTTCTGGTGACTGAAAATAGTATCTTCCGCAGACGTACAATTACCATCCCATTTTACCTCCAGATGATGAAGAAACGACACAAGGTGATTCTAGTAAATCTGCTCAACCTCGCGATTGCGCTATCTGTATGTTATCTGTAGATACAACTAGCACCGCCGCCACTGGTCTTCACGTCCTAGGACGAACTCAATACATGATGACACCCTGCCACCATTTATTCCATACTGATTGCTTGGAGAAGGTAAGCAAATAATTTAAGTGAATGAAATGATGATATAGGTACTAATCAGATAACTCTTTGCAATAGTGGATGCGAATCAAGCTGGAATGTCCTGTGTGTAGATCTTATCTACCGTCCTTTTGAACCTGCATTTTTGTCAACAGTATATATTATAGTTATAGTAGCTACATTTTATGATTTCCCTCCATACTTCCCCACTTTCAATGATTACAATTGTATATTTTGTCTTGTAGTTAGCTTTATTGTTGTAAAAAATAAAATAAAATTGATACTTTCCCCGTTTCAAGTTTTATCCATATAGTTATGTGTTACCAATATACTACATATACAGTGGGTGGTGATAAGTTATAAATAACATAGACATGGCAGTATTCAATGGGGCAAATTTTAGACGTATTCGAATGGACTTGGTAATGTTTGTGGTTGGGGATGGTATCAAACAGAAGAGCAGTGGAAAAGGCATAATGTGGATGGGTATTTCGGAACTGAAACAGGAAACTACATAATCTTATGTTTACGATGGACTAGAGGACTAATTTTTATCGGTGAATGGCAGTAGACATTGGTTTCTAGTAAAAGTTAAATGAAGCTAAAGGGATATAGATGCCAAAAGAATATATGCATACGTAGTAAAATATGTATTATAGTCATTGTTTTTATTGGCCAAAATTATGCGGTTGGGAAGGGATGTAAGAAACGAATGCCTTAGGTTGGCTGAGGGGTCACGGAATTGAAGCGCCAAAGCGTTTATCGGAAAAGAAAAAATTGCATGAGCGTATTGTATGTAAACTAAATACCTTCCAGTGCGACACATTTTCATACGCCCGTCGCTTAATTTTTTTTATGCGTTCTTTACAGAACTTTATTCATATGCTCACAACCACCATTTTTGAACCATGAAAAAAGAAAAGAAAAAAACTTTCACTCCTATTTTCTGAACCCCGGTACAATACTCCCAGTAGAAAGAACTATGAGTACGACGCCTGATTCAAGACGCCTGATCCAAGACGCCTTTACTCGACTATTTTTTTTTTCTGCCCATCCATACACACAACAGCATTTTTTTTTTCCCTACAAGCACATGCGATGTGCAGTGTGAGTATTATATGCCCATTGGACAAGACAAATTACAGGTATGAAAGACAATTCAAAAGTAAAAAAACGGGGTATTTTTTATTCAGATGCATATATAACTATGACAACTAAACTAAACCAAACTATTAATAAGGCCATAATACCTATCAACAGTGAGATAATCAGGGATGTGTGTCTGGGAGTGGATGGAGTGGATGATGGCGCCAGTAGCTTGTTGCATAGTAAGCATAATGTCAGACAGGCTAGTTCAATCAAAGAGGGTAATGTATCTTACGGGTGAGTGACAAGCTATTCTATATTGAAGGGGTAGCAAAACTAGATTGAATTGCTACATATTGTCAGGAGAAGAAATTTAGTACTAATATAAAGGGAACAATGTAAAAAGAGATCCCTATGCTGTCTAAGACATGGGAAAGACTATAAAGTGAGGTTATTTATCAAAAAGTAGACTCGGTCAACATAACCTAAAGGGGTGATTGAAAAACGGGATTAATTGTGCAATGTATGAGAGAGACTAAAGGCAAGTTTTCTTATTGAAGCAATTAAAAAGAGACATATTTTATTCCGATGCAGATGCAAACTATAGACAAACTAACATTAAACTAAGCTAAAGAGGGACTACAAAAAGCTAACAAATGGTGGTTCAAAATCCTGAATCCAAAATGAAAAGGTTTCCCCATGCATCTTGTAATCCCTGTACTGAAAACCTGTCTAAACTAGTTCCGACTCTATTCCAAGTCCACGATAATCTCAATGAAGTTGAATGTTGAAGAAAAAAAAAAAAGAAAGGGAAGCGAAAAAATAAAAAAATTGTGTAAATAAATTCACGTGTGCGGGATTTGAAATATTTCTGTAAGTGTCTCAATAAACTGCAGTACTGACCATTTCCCTGATAATTTTTTTTATTTCGATGCAAAGAAAACACAAAAGCAGGTTTCTGAAGCTAATGTATTGCTAAAAATACCATGAGTTTATACATAAGATTAACAATTTGATCCATAATAACTAAGCAATTTTGGTTTCCCGTTGAGATCGTCATTGTGGGTTCCCGCTGTACCTCAAATAGCGAAACACTAAAAAAAAAAAAAAAAAAAAAAAACGTTAGAGGGTCCTCCATGTTATCGGTACTTCGCACCAAGTAGATCAATTTTTTTTTTAAAATGGGAGAATTTTCAAATCAGGGCAACATTGTTTTTGAAATTGGGAGCGCAAAGTGTAAGTGTGTCATAAGCAATGTCTTCCAGGGCGATTGAGAATATAAAGAAGCTGCAGCGATTAAGGTTTCCTATACTGGAGAATAAGGATGCAGGTCAATACTTCACGACATAAACACATTGAAACTTCTTTCTCCTAATGATACGTCATATATAACGGTCTCAATACCTCTCTTTCACAAACATGAATTTCTACTAGTGTGCCCTATCCTAATCATATTGATTTGAAACCGTGCCAACACTTTCACGAGCCAGATTTCTTATTTTCTTTAAATCAACTAAGTATGTGTATTATGAAAAAAACAGGGAATTCAAGACAATGTTTATCATTTGACAGGTAAAATCATTGGTTTATTTTGATAAAAACAATACATAATCTATTCTATAATACCTAATGTACACACTAAATCTAATCTAGCCTGATACGTTGAGCTAACATTTCAGAGATGGAGGGGTCACCAAGCCGCGCCACAGTTCTTTGATGATCTTGCCATTCAAAATATGTCGATCCACCAGATTGTCCACCATACAGTCCCTTACGTTGCCATACATATGTCCGCCCAAACCTTTTTGATGAATGATCACATTGCCCGCAAATTTGTGTCCTCCAAAATGACTTGTTCCATACACAAGGACCTTTTTGTTGCTGTTTTGTAGTCTATGTTCCAGAGAATTTTTGAATGCATCCACAATCAAAGGGCCGATTTTGCCACAACGCATATCCCGCCTTTCGTGAGTACAGACCAAGACCACCGCATCCACTTCGTGGCCCTCTTCATCTTTGATCGCAGTTTGATTTGGTACATAAGGAAGGGTTGAGCTAGACGGATTTTTCCATAATGTTTCTAACACTTGAGCTACATTCGATTCCGCCAGTCGGCTAGGATCCACCTGAGGATAAAACACAAATTCAGGAAACACCATCACATCGCAACTAGCCGTAGTCGTCGCTGGACTGTCTTGAGGAGGTCGATCACATACCGTCATCAGAAAATCCTTGTCTGTTGGTGGAGCATCGCTGTTTCGATGTGCTGGACTACGCAAGTATTGGGAATGAAGTTGATTGCTTGCATAGACTGGACCATCCACTACCGCCTCCACTTTGGATCGTTCCCATTCTTTGCCATGTGGCCCCACGCACATGACCACATGTCGTTCCGTTTCCAGTCGTCCAGTCATCGATTCGGTCATGTCAATTTTTCGCCCAAGTACAGCCGGAATAGGATGCTTTTTGCAAGGTACAAACCCATTACTGGATGGTGCTGTGTCTTCGGCTGGGCAGCAAGGTTCGAAGCGATCAAAAGGGAATGGCTGTGTATCAAAAGGAATCGTTTTTATTGTTGAATACAAGGATCGGCAGGGTTGAATCGTACCGACTCTTAGATGTGTTCGAACTCTTGAGAGCATGCTTATGATGATCAGATTAATTGAATAAGGTGAAAGAAAGAAAAAAAATCAACCAAAAAAAAAAAAGGAACTATTTATTTCGGCTCAAAGGCGGAATTTAAAACCTTATGCCGATATCCCCCCTACCACATATCTAGGTGTGGTCGCGCTCATTCGGTGTTCGGGGATCTCGATAATTTGAGACGGGCGAACCTTTCTTGAGACGCAGTGAATTGAATTTGGGACAAAGGCTGGTTTATTTGGAATTCGTTGAAAAGAAACATTGAGATAGACTATAGGCCAAATGATATTGTTCAATACTACAGTTTTTTCAGCAGTATTCAAAGAACCATAATAATGCATATGATGGTTATGAAAAGTAGCCAACTATATTACATTTATTATTTTTGTTGCTTAGAGTGTTGATTTACTATACTGATTTGGAAAGCGCCTACGGTGCAGCATTTGGGCGGACCGGTGCATTTTCTCTTTTTCGAGGAAGAGAGAGTCGGAGAGCTCCTAGGGTTTTTGGGAGAGGGAGGATGCGGGCGGGAGATGGAGGTGTCGCCTTTAAGCTTTGATGTGTCGATTTCAACAACTCCCTCTTTATAAAAATTATGCACTTCACAATGCAAAATGGCCTTTTTTTATATATATAGAATTTATCCATCTTAAAGCATCGAAGTCAGACGAAATATGTGAAATGGAATGAAAATAGACAATTGCCAGGCAACATGTTCTTCATCATTACAATAACTGGGATTCGAGGACGACATAGATAGAACATGTTGATGGTGTACACAAGGGGCTCCAAAAACCGCAAAGGTAAACTCCCAAACATAGCAATAGTAGTCGTCAACCATACTCATTCCGTATCTTCCTTTTGGGATATATGTTTTAGGATCGCGATAAGAAAAGTACTCAATTGGAAGGCACAGGTATATCACAGGAAGGACTGCTCTTTGCCCAATCGCGACAGAAATTTGAAGCCCAATATCAATAGTATGCACACCCACAGACGCTTCCTCCCAATGTTTTTGTTTGTTTTACATTCATATTTTACAATCATGTATATCACTTCCTCACTCTTTATTCTATATCACTCCTGATGGCATCCTGTTGATTATTTGATCCCCCTCCCTGTGTATGGGCTTTTACATGTTACACTAGTTTCCTCATTCATTCATTCATGTTTATTTGATTGTCTGTATTTTTTGCCAAACATCTTTCCCTTGCCTGCCCAGAGGATATACAATGTCATTAGTAGTTTAGTGCATCACAGCTTCGTGCTACCATTACTGCTATGCTTCGTTAACCTACCCCAGTCATTTTAGAAATAAAATTTAATTTTATCAAAATATCTTGTTTTCAATGTAGTGTCTAAATTTTTTTTAAAAAAATCATGCCCATATGTAAACCTAGCGCCTTCCATCTTTTTGTTGTATCATAATCCAAGAACATACTATACAGTTGATCATCTTAGAATGTCCCAATAATCATATCATAAAATAATTATATAAAAAAAGTGCTTTTTTATTTCATTTTCGTATACAACAACAATAAAAATAATAATAAAAATATAAAAACTAAAAAGTACTACTAATAATAATGAATAATAAATAAAGTATAAAAGTGTATGATGAGGATAAGAGGGGGGAGAGAGAACGAGAGAGAAAGTAGGATGGGACATTCGATAAAATAAAAAAAAAAAGTGAAAAAGATGCGTCTATATTAAGAGCTCATGTGGTATTCTTGAGGTATATCTTGATTGTGTTCCAAAGTCTTAGCCATGAATCCCATGAATCGATCACCATACACCGAAGGCTTGACAGAAGAAATGGCAGCCTTGTCTTGCGTCAATGATTTGAACATGTGTTCGGTCTTCTTTTTAGCGTCATATGGGGTCAAGATGTCGATGATGCCCATAAAGTATAACATTCCAGTAGGCTGATCCATTTCATCAGTAGCTTGGAAGCCACCTTCATCAGAATAAAACACGCAGTTTCGACGCCTAATCAGTAGGAAAAAAAAAAGTCAGGAACACATACAAACAATGAAATGTTACCAGTGACAACTTGTAGTTCACTTACTCTTCAGGATCGTCAGGAAGTTCGGAGAGGTCCAGTTTGTCGGGGTTGGCTTGGGCAATTGCTTTTCTGACCACTTGGGCTTTGCTTTGACGTCGTTTCATCAAGGTATCTCGGCGTTCCACTCGTTTCGTATCAGGCTATTTCCAAACAAGGAAAACAGAAAAATATGACGTGAGAAACATACTGTGATATTTTTTTTTGAGGTACTTTTTAGTTTTGATCTTACCTGGAAGGCATGGAGAGTAGAATCACGCACATTCTCCTTGTTACCGCGATGCATGTCATGGATACCAATCAATAAACTATAATCCATAATGTTCAAATGTACCAATAGCTAAAAGAAAAAAAAAAGTTTACTGATCGTTCAATCAAATATTTGGAATAATAACGGTTAACTTACTCTAACATCACGAACAAGCTGCTTGACAAACAAGCCTCGCTTTTGAGGACCTAGCTTGAGCTTTCGTTTTCTGCTTTCCCAATTGAGATCCTTCATAACAGCGCTTGGATTCCGTTTGATTTCTTCTTCAGGTAGCAATCGGCCAAGCGTGGATCCCTATATTTTCGGGAGGAAATGGACATGCAGATGAAAATGGTTAGGATTGCTATTCCTTGGCGTCACGGCAGCCTTGCATTTTTTTTTCCTTACCTTCAAATCATAGGTTTCATGGACATCCTTGTTAGGTGGGAATACATTCCCCATTACTACAAAATGGATTTTTCGGCCACGAGGCAATTTAACACGGTGAAGACCATAGTAGCGACAAAGAAGTGTATTGGGGTTGTTGATAACATGCTAATAATTTATAAGATAAGGTAATTAGTATTAGGATTATTGAAAGACATTAGTCTGTTTTTTTTTTTTTTTTTTTTTTTTTTTTTTTTTTTTTTTTTTTTTTTTTTTTTTTTTTTTTTTGTGATCAACTTACATCATGGTATTGCTTGAGAATCTTGCGCATAAACTTGTGTTCAGTATGGTGAATTGTCTTGATGATAAAGCGATAGTCTCGAGAATAATAGAAGAAACTACCACTTTTTCCAGGAGAGCCCAATTCCGACAAAATATATTTGCTTGTCAAAGAGATCTAGAAGAGGAGGAAAAAAGTCATATTAACAATGTGATCGAATGATACTACTTGTGTAAAACATACCAAATAATCCGCAGGGTCGATACCAAACTGTTCACGTAAATGTCGAAAGACCCATGGAGCATAATCCTTGAATTTAAAATCGTATTTGGCACCAGGAGTCAGTTCATCGCCAGTTCTATGTACATATATAAGAAGATGAAAGTTAGAAGATTATTGCCAAAAAAAAAAAAAAAAAAAGAAAGGTATATATCACTTACACATCAAAAGCAAGTTTGTGAGCAGCAGAAAAGTCTTCAAGAACTAATGGGCGATCCATTTTCGCAGACACCCGGCCCACGGCAATTCGGATACCAGTCAACATGTTGTACATCAGGACATAATTTTGATGGCCTTCACCAATACGAGTGCCAATCATCACACGATCATCGTCATCTTCGATATCCTTTTTCCGGCGAGAGAGTCTACGGAAGGCCTTTCGTCTAGCAGTCAGTTCCTTTTGAAATTCTTCAGAAAGTTCAGTAACAGGTTTCTTGTTCTTGGTTTTCAGGAGGGCATGACCAGTGGTATTGTGGCGAGTTAGCGTGGAAGTGGAGCCATGACGGGTAACGGAAGCAAGAGCATTGATGGCGGAGTTGGTGCCTTGTTGAGAAGGATCGTTGATGACAGACGAAGAACCGATATCGTTGTTTGTTGTACCAGAAGAAGTAATGTTGGAAGAGATGTCATAATCAGTTGTATGCAGGGGCAAAATCCCCATCGTCGTATCACGTCGTTTAGCATGGATGATTGTATCGTGAGTTGAGTGTCGTTTGAAGGTAATGTCGTCATCGCCCTTCTGGTGAAATCGGTTGAGTGTTCGTTCGTGTAGAGCTTGTACGTCAAAAGGTGAAGGCTTTGTAGCATTTCCACTTAAAGGTTTGGCTTTATGCATCAAAGGATCCCTCAAAGAATCATTGTTGTTGCTTTTCGTTACTGGTATAGGTGTAGTAGGTGGTGAGAATTCCAGAGGTTCTGTGACAAGATCAACGGGAGATGCGAATTG